>CM031951.1:9911496-10083996 GCA_018749465.1 Paracanthobrama guichenoti
GCCTCGGAGCGAGAGCGCCCCACTAGTGCTGGAGCTAAACACAGCTATAACAGAAAAACGTACTACGACCACGCGCTTAAAATCACTGGAGGAGGACGAGGAGACGGAGAAGCCAGGAGGTTTAATCAGATGACACAGAGAGGATCCAGAGGCTTCCAACAGGCTGGACGGCCTCGAAACAGCCACTCTTACATAACTCCACCGGGCCAACAACGCCCAATACCCGGGATATCAATTGTCACTGAGGGGGTGAAGCAGAAAGGGCCGTCTGAAGAGGCCGGGACTGGTGATGGGGACTGGATTAAAGTAGAAAGAAAAAAGCCTAATAAACAGGAACATAAACATCAGGAAGTGAGGCAGGCCAGAAACCGCCCTCGCAGAGGAGGGAGAGGAGGTGGGCGTGGACGAAGTTGAGCGTTTTTAGAAGGGCTTGGGAAGGAATCAAGTTTGATTCACAGTAAGGGCTGAACTAGGACCTGATCTTAACCAAAGAAAGCACTTAACCATGGTCGTTCCTAGTGGATTATTGTAAATAAAAGCATATATTAAATTGAAAGTGATTAAGGGCAAAAGTTCACCATGAAATGGATATACTGATATTAAATGTCATAAATTATTATGCAGTTCCTGAAAAGGGTTTTTCTAGGCTTAAAACTCTTGTGATTTTATTTTGCTTATTGTAATTTTGCTGAATACTTCAATGATGATCATAACTGAGGATGTTTTCTATTAAACTGTTTCAATAATCTGTGCCTGCAAAACAAATGTGGTTATATTATATGGTGATATTTTATTATGGAGAAATATTTCATTTATATGATAGTAAAGAGTTATTTATTGTTATATTGGTGGAATTTTAAAACTGTGTCCATTTATAAGATGATAATAAAATGCAAACTTTGAACCAACATTGCCTGTTTCATCTAGTCAGCATTTCGCGCGATTTTTGCGTCATTATGCAAATGAGCTCTGAGGTTTGGCGCCACGGCTTAAGATCCTGTAAGCGCATGTAATGCCAAATAGACATAATTCTATTCACCTCTATTATATTAATAATCCCGGACTTCTAATACAATTATATCACCAAATTTATGATGAGCTCAGATAACACAGTTCTTGAATCGTCGACCTATTCGCGTGGGTTACTTTATTAGTTTTACACATCTTCCAGGACTCTCGTGTGGCGCGGAAGAGAGTCGCGCCTCTTCAACATTTACCCGCCAACTTCCAGAAACGCCGCGCCAAAGGACAGAGACACACACTCGCAGAAGATCCGGACACGTTATAAACTTACACCCCGAACTACAACAACATGCGCTCCAAGGTACAGTGAAACATACTAGCCTTTGTGTTCCATTGACCTTGTTCTATTGCAAGTGTGTGTTTAATTTCCTTTAATTTTAGTTTAATTTCTTTGTTTGGGACGTGTATTCGAGGGCACGTTTGTTTTGTAGGTGTAAACGTGCATGCTTGTGTTTGGCGTGGGCAGTGTTCGCCTTAAAGAAAACTCCTTATTTACCAATATTATAAAAAATCTGTTTGCTGTCCTGCTTAAGTTTAAATAAACTTCTGCAGCGTCGTATAAAACGACTGATCTTTTTGAACGTCCTTGCAAAAAAAAAAAAAATAATAATAATAATTTTGCATAAAAAGAAATGCATTTAATTTTTAAAGGGTTAACAGTTTCTGCCACATTGTTCACGCCCTCCAGACACAGATGACGTTTGAACAGAGCTCGCTTTGTTTTAAAATTTTAAATTCTTGTCTAAAAGCGATTTTACGGTGTTCAATTTTAAAGTTATACTTGCAGTATAATGTTATAAAATATTCAGGTCATCTCCAAGCAGCAGATCTGAAACTAAAATGCAGTCTGAACGGTGCTGGGTTTTTGTGGAGGATATGCTGGACTCATTCTTCATGGTTTGATTTATGAATACTGTACAGAGGCTGCAGGCGTCTCCACCCTCCACCAGAATGAACCTGCGCAGTTACAGGAGCACGGCTGTGGTTCCGATGGAAACCTCCTCCTCGGATGACAGCTGTGACAGTTTCGGATCTGATGGTTTTGGCAACTCGGTATGACTTGAATTCTTCCAAGTGTAAAATTGACCTTCAGCTATGTTCAAGTTGACAATTGTTTTTCTTTCTTCTAGAAGAGACCACTGAGACAGACGAGAAGCTCGGCTCAGATTGAGAAAGTGTTTAACGCTCTGCCTGTGACTGAGGAAGAGGATGCGTGCAGTGGTTTTGAGAACGACCTGAACGATGACATGTCTGAAATGGTTTGTAATTACAGGAAATGCTTAAAGGGTTAGTTCACCCAACAATAAAAAATTATCCCATGAATGGTACCTTTTTAGATTTTGAAGTCCAAAAGAGTGCATCCATCTATCATAAAAGTACTCCATACGGCTCCAGGGGTTAATGAAGGCCTTCTGAAGCAAAGCCATGCTTTTTTTTCCTTTTTGTAAAAAACCAAAACCATATAAACTATAATCACTGGCTTCTGGTAACAGCCATACGCGAGTCTGGTTCTGGCAGAAGAGTGACTGCTGACCTGACACATGATGGTACTGAAGTGCAGAGGATCGAGCAAAACAACACTGGTCACAATTTATAAGAATAAAACAAGAATTTTTAAAGACAGATGTGGGAGGAGCTTGAGTTTGTTGCCCAGCCCTATGTGTTTGAACCGCAGAGGTGTCGACTCTCACCTGAGCTTACGCTATGCCTACTTCCTACGTCATGCTTATAGTTTATAAAGGTACCATTTAAAGCCTTGTTTACACTGCATGCGTCTGCGGCTGCGATGCGGTTACCCGAGCTGATTGCGGCCACTTTAGTCAATTCTCGTTTACACCAGCTGCGGCGCGTTTCAAAAGCGGCTCATCGCGCCTCGTCTATTTTTGACGGATGCCGTGCCGAAGCCGCGCAGTAAATACAAAATAAGTCAAAAATCATGTCAATTTCAAAATAAACACCTCGTGCAGACTCCGTATTTCATGTCACTATATCTTTGCCAGGAGACAACACCACAATAAACAGAATTCAACCGGACAAAACAAACATTTAACTTACCCTTGTTTGAACACAAAAATTTGAGAAAAACAACGTAGGACTGTGCAATCACGTGGTCTCGCGAACCCTGTCGCCTCGCTCCTGAAATGCTTCTGGTGTGAGTTGGCACCGTGTAGAAGACGGAACAAAGCCTCACCGCAGACGTGTGCAGTGTAAATACTCCGTCACTCCCCTTATAAAGCTTGGAAGAGCTGGGATATTTTTTTATTTTTAACTCTGATTGTATTCGTCTGAAAGAAGAAAGTCATACACACCTAGGATGGGTTGTGGGATAATTTTCCATTTTTTTGGGTGAACTATCACTTTAAGTCTCTGCTTGCTGCTTTATTATAATGATTTTTAAAAGGAGGCGTACGTTCAATTAATCTTGCGTATTTCCTTTCAGAAAATGGGTTCCGACACTGAGACCTGTTCGCCTCCCAGGAAAACTCGCAAATCATTCACGCTCCGGGTAGCCATGAAGTTCCCGAACAAACGGGCCAGTCCATCAAAGCCAGTGACCCCCGAGTCCAAACCAAAACCTGAAGCCAAAGACCCTGAGTCTGACTCTGAGAGCAACAACTTCATGATGAAGAGAGCGCTGAACATTAAAGAAAACAAAGCTATGGTGAGCAAGGCACCGTCTACATGCGTGCACATTATCTTATGCATCTTTTAAAGTTAATTTTCCATTTATGATATGCTCCTGCAGCATGTATCCCTAGATGGCCTATTAATTTGCATTCATGTACTTGAAGTTTGAGTGTAATTTTTAATGGTAATCATTGGGTTTATGAGCATGAATCCAGTTTTAATAGAATTGTGAATTTTGTCCTCCACTTGTAGCTTGCTAAACTAATGGCAGAGCTGGATAAGGTTCCAGGACTCATTCCTGGGAAGGCTGCTTTGTCACAGGGCAATACGGTAAGACTTTAGGATGATGATGATGATGATAATAATAATAAAATACTAGGTAATGTTGTTTTACCTTGTCTTTATTTTAATCTCCCTGCACAGCCTCGACGAGTTCCACGTCGCTCTTTGGACCCCAGTGCAGCTCGGCGGAGAAACCCGGAGCGAACATCACGCCCTCACACCCGTTCTCGCTCGCTGGTCAACGGACCACCCTCCCCCCCTCCAGAGGAGGATCCCGAGGACAAATACAGCCTGGTTCGCAAAAACAGAAGTTACGACGATGATGAGGAAGAGGTGAGAGGACAAACCAGTTTTTTTTTTTTTTTTCGTGTTGTTGACACTTCCATTCAAAATGTTGGGGTTGGTAAGATTAAGCATTTGTTAGGTGTGTGTGTGTGGCCATCCCAGATGTAGGTTTAAACAATAATTCTGTAGACTTTTAGCTGAAACCGTGATCCTTTTTGATTTCATTATGCGTCAATGGCTACTGTCACTTTGAGTAAAAAAAACGCGTACCGGTAAAATGAATACCCGTGGCTCCTGATGATGCATTGAGGTCTTATGAAGCGAACCGATTGGTCTGTGAAAGAAATTACCTGCAATCCACAGACTCCGCAGACAGTCCTGATCGCGTTGATGACAGTCTGGAGTGTGAGCTTCCTCCCGCTTAATGACACGTACAGTAGATCTGTGAGAAGTCAATCTTCCTATTCATTATAATAATGTTCTTCAATATTTAATGCATGTTTGAATAAATTAGTAAAAAAATTGACCGCCACCTTTTTAAACGTGTATATTTAAAAACATGAATTGGAGTAGAATTGTTGTAACTTTATTATAAAAGTCCTTGAGTGTTTGTTTAAATCATTTTTAACCTTCAATATTATAGTAATGCAGTACCAACTGACGCCAATGTATAGTTGACCGCATTAGCTGAAGCTTGTGAATAGAATCGAATCGTGGCATTTGTGTCAATACCCAGCCCTAGTCTTGGATGCCCAACATAGCTGCCCAGAGGCATTGCAAATGAGCGCTGAGTGAACACTTTCCTTGAAAGGGACTTTGATGGTAGCAGTTAACTTGCGTTTATATGAATCAACAAGGCCCACGGTTTCAGATCTTCACTGCTGAAGAAAGTCACCTACATCTTGGATGGCCTGATGATGAGAAAGTTAACCGCCAAGTTTCAGTTTTGGGTGAACTTTTAATTGTTAAAAGAAAGGTCTTACTGACCCCAGAATAAACTCTTGAATGGTAGTGTACATGCAATCTCAAAATGGACGATTATTGCTATAGACATGACTTGCATGTCATGTTACATTTAAGTTCGGTGCTTCTGTACTGAATGTTTTTTGTGCTTGAATAGAAAGAGCCACGGCGCCGCAGTTATAACAGCACTCTGGCGATTCCTCACATCGTGAGGCCTGTGGAGGAAATCACTCAGGCTGAACTGGACAACATCTGTTTCAACGTCAGAGAGAAGATTTACAATCGTGCCACAGTGAGTCTCCTTCAGAATCTGACCTGGAGATCCTCCGACGCTCTGTGTCTCAGCATCTGTTTCCCAGCTTGTTTGAAACGTCCTAGAGCTGTACGTGACCGCGTGGCTTTGCTTTTCTTCATCAGGGTTCCACGTGCCATCAGTGCCGCCAAAAAACAACCGATACCAAGACCAACTGCCGCAACCCGGAATGCGTGGGTGTTCGCGGACAGTTCTGCGGGCCTTGTCTCAGGAACCGCTATGGAGAGGAGGTCCAAGATGCCCTGCTGAACCCGGTTAGTCTTTATGCATATTGTGACATCATTAGCAATGGCATATGGGTTCTAATTGGGTCAGCGTTTCTTTAAACGATTAGGGCATATTGCTGAGGTGTGGTTGTTTTTTTAGTTTTTTTTTTTTTATTTAATTTATTTTTTTCTTCTAGGATTGGCTCTGCCCCCCGTGCAGGGGCATCTGTAACTGCAGTTTCTGCCGTGCCAGAGAGGGGCGCTGTGCTACAGGTGTGCTCGTGTACCTGGCCAAGTACCATGGCTATGACAATGTCCACTCTTATCTCAAAAGGTAACGGTTTTTAGTAGCCATTACTGTTAACTTTACTCTTAACACTTGTATATAAACACTGTAACTAATGATACCCTGAAATGAAATGTTTTTTTTTTTTTTTTTTACCTAAAACTTCTAATTTGGCCAAAAAACAATTTATAAGATTTAATAGCCAACACTTAAAGAACTGTGTGTCTATTTACACTAAGTTCAAATAGACCAGCTTGTTGACAGAGGCTATTTACACTAACTCCGCCCACTGATGTCTGATTGGGCCAGTCAAAATTACAGAAGACTGTTAACTGTAGCAATGGTGTAGGGGTAAGACGCGTGGCACAAAGTACTGACGCAAAATCGACCCGAGTTGGAATCTGCCTTTTACTGAACTCGCTCTACTCCCTTTTCCCATCTCACATCAGATCAGAAAGGAATTTGTCAATAAAACTTAAGAAAATATTTTGAAATAAAGTATCTGGAGCTTTGTCTCAATGCGGCATCCATTTAATAATTTGGTAACACTTTAAAAATAAGGTTCATTAGTTTACTACATTCATTAACCTGAACTAATAATGAACTGCACCTATAACGCATTTATTTACCTTTTGTTAATGTTAACACTTTATCAAATACTTTATCAAAGCTCCGTAACTTGTTTTGATTTACAGAAATGACATAACGAGAATGTACAACATGACTCCATTTTCCAAACCGTGTTATGGTCTTACCCTGAATCATTATGGTACACTTATAATAAGTGTTTATATTGGGACTATTTCAGAGCGGTTCGGTAGGAGCCGCTGCGGAGGAGCACAGTCCCTGCGTGACTCGCCGTAGACATAAACAGAGAGAAGTAGCTCCGGCTGCAATGTTCTTCCGCAAGACGCATGCAGTTCTGTTTAATAACGCTAGAGCGCAAAAAGTTACGGACTGCAATGTTGTTAATGCACTGTGAACTAACATGAACAAACCATGAACGGCTTAATTTATTAACCGAGATGAATGAACACCGTAACAAATGAACTGTTCATGTTAGTTAATACATTTAGAATAATGGTCATTAGTTAACATTAATTAGTGTTACCAATAATTTTAATATAATCAGTTACACTTTACAATAAGGTTTCATTAATGCATTAACATGAACTAACCATGAGCAGTTCATGTGCTACTGTATGTTAACGTTAGTTGATACAAATCCAGCTGTTCATGTTAGTTCAAGTGCATTAACTAATGTTAACAAGATTTTAATAATGCATTGAGTGTTGAAATAAACATTAACAAAGATAAATGCTTTATAAGTGCAGTTCATTATTAGTTCACGTTAACTAATGTTAGCTAATTAACCTTATTGTAAAGTGTTATCAAATAATAACCTACTCTGCTGTTATTGCAGACTGTTAAATGTACAACACTGAGGTGCAAATAGTATCTGCCACTTTACAGCACTAGCTACGATTTACACTTGGCCTGTTGCAAAAAATACTGCTATTTTCATAGTGTAAATAGAATCTATTTTAATGCAAATTAAAAGCATTGCCAAAGAAAAACATGCAAAAGTGCACACAAGTTAAAGGGTACATAACGCACAGTTGCCTCATGAAACGCTTGCCCCATTAGAGAAGCGCTAATTAAACCAAATTTTGTCAGTCACTTAGTGGCTTTTGGGGGAATCTACAAAGGTGTAACTAATATCTCTGACCTCTCTCCACAGTTTAAAGAAAGAATTGGAAGAGGAAAGTGAATAAAATGGCTGGCGTGATCTGCGGAGTCCAACCAAACTGACATCGTCCTCAGGAGTCTTGTTAATTGTTGAAGTGATTTGACCTAGCTTGTTAAACCTGCTGCAGGTTCATCTGAGTAGACCGTTGGGAGTTGTCTACATGAAATCTTAATAATTTGCATTGTTTTAAATGTTTTTTTTTTCCTTCAAAGGGAGTGTTTTTATCTCTGTACTGTATTGGTTACTTTGTAAATTGTTGCTGCAATACTTGTTGTTTGCTGTTTTTATCCTATCAGTAGGTTCTTCAGATGCGGTTTTGACTGCACAATGTTCTGCTGTAGTACTGGAATAAACTTGTGCTTTTTAACTTCTGTTGTCTTCATGGCTGTTGTTCAAGATGAAGGGTAAAATGTGTTCATGTTGGTTGTCTTTTGTACAATTTTCAAGTTGCTTTGAAGTTGTAATGTTGTAGTCAAGTAGTGGTCCTCACGTCTTCAATCTTGTAGTGTTTGAGTACTATTGAAACTAAGTCATCATGCCTATGGAAACAAGAAATTGTAACCTGCCTATAGAACCCAACTTGACCACTTTATATTACTACAGAGCTGTTGAATGCTTGGATCTGATTGGCTGAGCGCGTCCGATCCTGTTCCAGGAGCACCACGGTTCTGCAGAGTTCAGCTCCAGCCCCAATCAAACACACCTGAACCAATGGAGCTAATCAAGGTCTCACTAGGCATACTAGAAACTTCCAGACCGTTATGAGGTAAGTTGGAGCCGACCTCCAGGACTGCGTTTTTGGTTCTAAGGTGTGCAGTTATTTTAAGGGAAACGCAGGGCTAAAGTAGGTCCAGCAGGTCTTGACCGCATTAGTTCATATCACTGTGCCAAATGATTTCAGTCATTTCAAAGCTCCTTCCAGCATACAATAGCGAAAGAACATTAGCTTTAGACAACCTGAAAATTAAAACAATTTTTGATAGTCCGTTACATATTAAGATGGAATTTTAACAAATGAGACTGAAAACCATTCACTGCTCTTGACTGAATAACTTTGTAGCTTTAATTCACACAGTGAAGAATATGCAGTGTTTTATTTTATTGTCTTTTTAGTATTTCTTTATATAGACCTGAAAATCTTAAAGCACTGTTTATTTTTATTTGATATCTATTTGTCCCATTGCTTGTAATTACTTTATGTATCTACAGTAAGCTTGAACTTTGACATAACTTAGGCTAGTATTAGCTTTTACTGTGGTAATAAAAGTGATGATTAAAAAAACATGGCAACTTCTAATTATGAGGCACAAAAGAAAAATAATGCATCTAACCTCTTGGAAGCAGTAGCTAAGCTGTCAAAAATGACTAAAACAGTAACAGATTTTTCTCTCCTTTTTATTTTTATGGGGCTAGGGGAAAAACTATGAAAGCTTGTTTCCACCTCAGAATAAAACAATGCAAATGATGTGTGTCCCTCCCTCCCAATAGAGCATCTTTGGGATGTGGTGCAACGGGAGCTTCGTGCCCTGGATGTGCATCCCACAAATCCACCACAGGAACTTTCCCCAGGAACTAGGAACTTTTGGGGTGGTACTCGTGCGTTTCAATCGCAGAGACCAGGGTCTAAATAAAGTTCCAGGTAAAAATTTCCCGCTCAGAAAGTCCCTGCTCATGAGGTAGTACTTTTTCAAAGTTCAGGAACTTTCAGGAGTTGGACTTGGGCGCTGAGCATGCTGATTGGTTGAGTTCAGGCAACATTTTATTTCAACCAGCATTTAGTGTCAAGTCTGTTGCGGTGCGTGCAGTAATACTGGAACCAACAATGGAGTTTAAAAAATACGACCGATGGACCGACAACGAGGTTCAGGCTTTATTAAGCTTAAATGCCAAAATCCAACAGCTAATTTGCCTAATCTTCGGTACTTTAGACCATGATGGAAATGCAGACAGCAACAGTTATGGGGGGGGAAAGTTCCCAGGACAAATTTTTCTGGGTAAATATTGGTGGAAACGCGGCTATAATTCATCAGGACTGTTTGAACTTTGAGTGCTCACATTTATTTAAATCATCACCTTCTGAAGTTTAAGGATCACATTAAGCCATATCGCAGTTCCTGATTTTCCGTGCCCACATTTAAGACCTCTTGAAATGATAATTAAGACTTATACCATTTAAGACTTTTAGACCCAATGTCACAGACAGGGCTTAGATTAAGCCAGGATTAGTCTTAGTTCAATTAGGACATTTAAGTCGCTTTTATTAACATGCCTTAGAAAACTGATGTGCATCCTGAGACAAAACAATGCCACTGACATGTTTCAAGATATACTGCTTTCAGTTAAAACAGCTCAAACATGCATTTTAGTCTTAAGCCTCGTCTGTGAAACTGGGAGAAAATGGCCTTAAATTTGATAGCTAAGACAGGCACCCTTGTGTCAGTATTGAATTTTATTTTTGTCAACATAAAGTGACCTTTGCCATATAATGACGTCTTTTGACATTTCAAACTTGTCTTTGATGATGTGTTTACTGGCGTGAGGGCGGGGCAACCTGTCACTCACATGAGATCCACCAATAGCAAACCATAAACCTGCAACCATCCAATCAATGAACCCGTTTCACATTTCAGGGTTTCTCAGAGGCGGAAGTCGTCATAGTTGGGTAAACTTCTATAGCGGTGAATGAGAGACTACATTAAATATATTTTTTTGTCAATTTGCTCAAATAGCAAAAGACAAACTCCACAATAGTGTTCTCACAACTTTCACAAAAGGGAAAAAGTAGAGAAGGATTGATAACGGCAGTCAGAAAAGAGAAAGATGTCTACTTTACGTCACTCCCACAGCTTCTGCATTAATGTCATAGCAGCGTTAATGTTTATGTATATGTATGTATATATATGTATGTATGTATATATATGTATGTATGTATATATATGTATGTATGTATATATATGTATGTATGTATGTATGTATGTATATATATGTATGTATGTATATATGTATGTATGTATGTATATATGTATGTATATATATATATATATATATATATATATATATATATATATATGTATGTATGTATATATATGTATGTATATATATATATGTATATATATATATATATATATATATATATATATATATATGTATATATATATATGTGTGTATGTGTGTATTGTGTGTATGTGTGTGTGTTTATGTATGTATGTGTGTATGTGTGTATGTGTGTGTGTGTGTGTGTGTATGTGTGTGTGTGTGTGTGAAAAGGTGTATGTGTGTATGTGTGTAAATTGTGTACTTGAAAATCATAAGTATGTGTGTATGTGTGTATGTGTGTATTTAAAGTAATTGTATAGACCTGGAAAACTTTCATGTAAATGACTCAAAATCTCCACAAAAGCGACTTTTCATAAGGTGAATTAACGTAATTTGTAGTTTGGAAAAGGTACAGACTAAAATCTCCATGAGCATTTTTATAATGAATTAACGTTTTGTAGTTTGGGACAGAAATTATATTTTATATATATATATATATATATATATATATATATAATCCATCCATCCTTATCTTTAAGGTATATCACAAACAACTGGTATATTACTTTTGGAAAATAAGGGTCCTTGGAGTCAAAAAATGTTGGTCTGCAGGGTTGCATATTGCAAGGAAACATATTGGTTAAATGACACAGACTTACAGTATATTAGCCAGACACATTTTTTTATATATATATATATTTTTTTTTTTTTTTTTTTTTTTTTTTTATAAAACCATTTAGTAACCATTTAGATATTTAGAAAAACATGCTAAGATAATTTGGTTATACCACATTAATATTTTCATTAAAAACAAAAAATGGTTAATGTGTTCAAGTCACTGTACTGTATGTGTTTAATGATTTAAAAATAAATAGATTGGGACACAAAAAAACGAGCATCAGGAGTCTGTGATTTCCCATATTCCCCATATTAATGGAGAACCTCCTCTTACATCTGACATCAGAACAAGCCCTACCAAACATTTCATATTACAGCAGTGAATCCGCCTCAACATCTATTTCAGCAGAAAATCAATCAGAAAAGAATATTGCGGTTATTTGAACATGCCCTTAGCTCTTGCCCCTCTGTGCCCCTGTGGGTTAAGAGGGCATAAGGAGGGGGAAGGAGGGGGGCTATTACCACGACCCCCCAACCGGAGCCCTGCAGACGAGAGTGAAAGCGCTGTGATATACTGCAGTCTGCTTGGGTCCCTCATTAGAGAGCTGCCACTAATGGTGTGGAAATAATTAGCAGACTCTAATGGGAAATCTTATACCTGTGAATCATTTTTCCCTGTTAAAGCTCTTTCACAACCCTCAGCTCAATCGTTCTTTCCTTTTTTCCATCCTCTGATTCAGATCACCATGGACTTGCTGATTTCTGACATTAAGTGCCCCTTTGGTATTAATAAAGCTTGGGCATTCATAGTATGCATACAAAAAAGAGAGAAATGTCTTTTTTAGGAGACTGTACTTTAAAGATAATTTTGTAAAATCCAAATAAGCTTTACAGAACCATCATTGCACATGCACCTGTGGATCAGTCCTTAAGACACTAAAGGCCTGTGGCGATTATACTGTTAGCAAACATCTGATGCCGCCCACACCACTGAGAGCGACGGTTAGATGAATATGTAAATATGTGCTGCACACTTTCCTCTCAATAACAAAATAAACAAAAAAAATTAGAAAACACCAAGCATTTTTTTAATAAAGAAAAGCATCTGATCAGCAATGTGGATATGATTGCACGAGCTCTGCATTTCGGCACTCTGGAAACTCTCGTCGTGTTTATTTATATAGCACTTTATACAATAGAGCTCAAAACCATATTAAACATGAAAAACAGTGTCAGTGTCTCGTTTCATCAGAAGTACAACCTCATTTTCAGCTCTCCGGTGTGTTCATGTTTTCACTTACTGACATCTGACCTCGAACAGGAGAAATTAAGTGAAAAAAGATTTCCACATGAAAGAAGGTGGAGCCTCTGCGCACACCTACCTATTATGTCATTGCCACGGACCAATGGGAGAGCAAAGTGTTTACCAGCTGTAGCAAACTTTTCCGGTAAGTTCGCTTTGGCAAGCTGTTTTGAACTCCAAACGAAGTTTGTTTTGGCCTGATTTAGTTCGAAATGCCGTCACATCAGTATCAGTTCGTTCTTCTGTTTCACTTGAAGTATATCAGGGCCTTAAGGGCCAGATTTAATAAACAGGGCAAATTAGCGTGAGAGCGCAAAACCAAAATAACACAGATGGGAGTGTAAAATTCTGCGCGTGATCTACTGACGGCACACAAAGACAGCCGGATCATTTCAATAATGACCAACGCAATCTACCAAGAGCAGCGCAAATTAGCGTCTGGTTTAAGATGTGTTTTTTTGCATGCTAAATGATGGCACAAACACCAGCAAATTGATGAGAGCAGACCTTAGTAAATCATCTTGCATGATTGATTTAAAACTCTCCTCCCATAGGTTTTGCATCAAAAAGGGAAACCCCTACAAATGCATGTGCAATAATCAGCCGCTAAAATAACCCAAAAACTACTGTCAGGATTTACTAAAGACACTGACTCTGAAAAACACCAGGAGAACGATGCCAAGGCTCCCTGATCACCTGCGTGAACGTGCCCGACCCCATTCAGAGACTCATTATTCCATTTCTGTTTGTCAAATGTCTGTGAATTTTTTCCAGTTCATGTCTCAGTTGTTGAATCTTTTTATGTTTATACAAATATTTACACATTAAGATATTTGCTAGGGGAAAAAACTGTTGAAAGTGAGAGGAGTTTTCTTTTTTTTTTACTGAGTTTATCAAATCACTCATCACCTTTTTATCAGTTTTATCAAGTCACCTTTATTTATATAGCGCTTTTTACAAGTCCAATTGTTTCAAAGCAGCTTCACAGTGTTAACAGGAAAATAATGCAACAGAATTTGATTCGGCTGTACAGCCGTTCTGGTGAAACGGTGATGTTATCCAGCTAATTTCAAGTATCATATAGTGTCAATGCGGGCAGATCGGTAATATAGATGAAATTTAGGTGTCCCCAACTGAGCAAGCCAAAAGCCAGAGGCAACGGTGGCAAGGAACCAAAACTCCTTCAGGGTCAGAATGGAGAAAAAAACCTTGGGAGAAACCAGGCTCAGTCGGGGTGCCAGTTCTTTATAAGTACCATGGTATTACCATCATTGTATGGTACCACCAATTAAATTTGTGGGTAGGGTGATGTATGATGCTGCGTACAGTGATGGATGCTTTCTTCCCCAAAGTGACCACAGTACACATGACTTTTGATTCCTCTCAGCAGCCCTTCAGTTTCCGTCAGCAGGATTTCAGGATTTAATTCTATAAATGCTCATGATGTTACAAATTCAACTCTTTAATTATTTTGAACTATTCATTGAACTATTATGAGTTAACGAGCGAAGATACAGCTGAGCTGAGCAAACTGAAGTCTCTAGACACGTTTTATAATACGTAAGTACGTAATCCGATTACTTTTTTCAAGTAACTAGTAAAGTAATGCATTACTTTTACAACTAAATATCTGAGTTACTTTTTCAAATAAGTAAAGCAAGTTACTTTGTTTTCCCTTGTCTTGACTGACAGCTCTCCTGTCCTCGTGTTGAGAAACCGTAAGTGCAGAGGTGTTGTGTGTAAACGTGATGATTATTGTAGTTCTAGAATCAATCTGAGAATGCATTTGCTTATCTCACATGCACAAAAAAAAAAGATTCAGTATTCCTCAAAATGTATAAAATAAGTGAAATGCAAAATCAGAATATTATGAAAACCTGTAATAATTAAATGTTAAATAAAACAAATATATTTATGCATTTAATCTCACTTTGTTGACCAATGTACTTGCTGCGGACCTTCGATGATTGTTAAACCATAAGCGAAAATGACTTTTTGTCACACCAGAGATTTTTAGTTTTTATTGGTGAAGTGTTGAACTTTCTCCTCCTGCAATCCAGCATGGCAGTTCAGCTGAAAGGTTTGTTTGAGCCGCGCCCTCTACTGTACACGTGCGAATTTGCATTTCCTTCAGCCTTATTATTTCACTTTTGGTGTGAAAGGGCCTTTAAATTTTTCCCAAAATAGAACTTTTTTGTTATGAAAAAATAACAAACAAGCCCAGCCCAGGTGAGAAAAAGTAACATAGCGTATTACTTTTCTTAAAAAGTTACTAAGTGACGCAATTAGTTACTTTTTAAGGGCATTAATGCAATATTGTAATGCATTTTTTGAAATAAAATGAAAATGGCTATATGCAATGAAATGTACAAAGACATCCATAGCGCATGTTAAAACAGGAAAACAACTGAAAACAAACAAAAAAATGTGCGGGCGGACACAAACACAGCTAACACCGAAAGTTTTTCCAGTAACATTAATAGAGTTTGTTATGAGTTATCACAAAAATGTTATTTATAGTTAATGGAATATAGTCTTTTTCTGTGAAACGTTTATTTGGACGTTTAAGTCTTTTCACTATTTATTTCATAAAGTTCAGAGAACGTTCAAAAGTAACATTCTCATATTTACAAAATGAAAAACATCTTCAGAGAACATTCGAAATGATCGTTTTCATGACTTAATGGGAAAACACTTGCGCTAAATGGCTTCGCTTATTCAACTGGCAGCAGCAGCTGAATTTTCTCAAAGTTACCTCACAAAAAGTAGCCTTTAGTTTCATTTGTTTGCAGATGAATCCACTTCATCCAGTGTTATTCACTATCTCGCTACGGTTTGTTAGTTTTACTGACTGATCGAGAAACCGCAAACTAATGCGAACTGGTTCCTGACATTTAGAGGAACCGAAAGAGCCGACTGAAAAGAGTTCCTACTTCACGAATGGCGGGCATAGAGAGTTCACGTGGCATAAGGACACTGCATTAAATATTACACGGTTATACAAGGTAATTCAGAGCTTTGATTTTTGGTTTAGTTTTAGTTTTACGAATTTAATATGCTTTGGCATAAAAAGGCTAGGCCTATCACAGATTTACAGCAGTATGATATTTTGGCGGGAACTACTGGCATGAAGATGATTTATATATATATATATATATATATATATATATATATATATATATATATATATATATATATATATATATACATGGCATGTCAATGCACGTTGGCATAGTTTGGGCTATGTCATGTTTCATGCCTGTTTTTCCCAGAATGCTCAGTTTTTAATTCTGAGAGTGAATCTTTTCGGATCTGCAGGAAACAAACGCTTCAAAAGTATTTATTTGCATAATAAAGATGCACTCGAAAATACTGGTATTAAATACCAATGATCATCCACTTTAGGGTGATGAATATTTAGGGAAATAATTGTTTACGACGCTCGAGCGTCGAGCTGATCTGGTAATCAGGCTATGAAATACAATATTTATTCATTAGAGCGAACTTAATGAGGCCTCGCGGCGCTAATTATGAAAAGCAGCGTAGCGCTAAATGAGCGCGCGAGAGACGGCGCGTGCGAGGGAGCGCGCGCGCGCTTTCTTACCTGTTTCCCGCGCTGCAGAGGGTCAGTGGGCATCACAGGGCTCTGCGTGATTATACGTGATGGCCCCATAAGCACTGCAGCACAGAGGCTGGCAGAGGCAGGAGTGGTCGTGACTGCTGTTGTATCCGTGATTAATAATTATGCAGAATATCGAGTATTTATCATGGGCCCTTTTCATTGCGCATTGTTCAGACGTGTGCTTCTGTTTGCCTGTTGAGAAGAGAGACCAGAAGAGCAAATTGCTCCCACAATCTCCCGCAGTTAAACATTGATTGAAAGAGCAGGAGGAAAAGAAGGGGTGAAATTAGATTTCTAGCTGCTTTATGGGAGTATAGTAGAATACAGAGTACAATAAGATATATATTTCCCTTTATAAAAGAGATCAGAGTATTTTAAAATATATCAGGATGCATCCTAAGTTCCTTAAGCTCTTACATTGACAGAATGCAATGCCAGCGTGCTGCCATTTACAGAATAATGCCTACTTAAAATAATAATATGCCATCAAATGCAATATGTAAAAAGATATTTGGATATTATTATTTATGCACAGTATGCACATTTTAATTTGCATGTGGACAAAGGTAAATACAGTCACAATCTATAACATTTATTCTCATTTTAAGTCAAGTCACTTTTCACAGTGACAATTTATACATACAGATTATTTCAAAGCAGTTTATAAAAAGGAAAATTCACATGCAAACCTGTAACTATAAGACAAAAACAGCTCATTCGGTTTAAACACTCTTTGCATGAAAATCAATAATAATAGGATGCAACATGCAACGTGATGAAGTCGTGGCAACAATGTATAATGCAGAAATGCTTCATTATTACTAATATTTTATATAGCAAGCAGCATGTAGTCTGTGCAAGCGAATTACATTCTGTATATTCAATAAGTCAAATAAGTGAAAAGTCATGAATGATACTACTTCTGCTTCATTTGTCACACTGGGTAAGTATTGTCCCATGAAGTGCTCTGTGTTATACTACACATGTTGTCAAGTGCATTAGTCATTTTACATGCATACAGATCATTTGCATGCCATTCACAGTGTGCATATATACTGCAGTAATTGTAAGATCGCTGTATGCTATTTCAGATCTCATCAGAAGGTCGTAGCTGACTGGACTGGACCGCATGCTGATCGTCTGCACTGTGTCTGAGCTTGGTGGGAGTTGGATGACAAGTCCCCATCAGTACCGGGCCATCTCTGCGTGCTGATGCTAACAGCCGTTCGTGTCAGAGACGTTATCAGGGAGAGATGCCCGACTGCAGTGGTTCCATCTCACAGGAAATTGCTAACTCACCCTAACAAAAGAAAGCACAAGTGCACTCACAGTGCAGTCCTCAGAGCAAGCCAGATAAGATGACATTATAAATAGTGAATTTCTAGGGGGGGCGGCACACACACACACACACACACACACACACACACACACACACACACACACACACACACACACACACACACACACACACACACACACACACACACACACACACACACACACACACACACACACACACACACACTCTCTCCCCTGTGACATTAAGGCTGTCTGAGAGACTTTGAAAAGCAATTTGAAAAAGTACCTCACGTCTTGAATAATATCATAGGAGGATGTGTGTGATAATATATAGATTTAGAAATAAGATTAAAGAAGAAAAGTGCATGTTTCCATTTACAGCCACAATCTAAAATGTAAAACACCGCAATATAAGGAGAATAGCTAAATCATCTAGTGCTAAAATCACTATTGTAATATTACTGACCACTACTTATAGATACAGTACACATATAAATACATATACATGTACACATAGACCATTAGTTTAAGTTTAGAGGTTTCAGTAATGAATACTGTATTCCTGAAGTCAGTGCAGTGTTACTCCTGAAGGGGGAGCTCTGATACAGCACACTTTCTGAGCACATGCGTCAGAGACAGACTCACAAGAGCTGGACTGTAGCTGGACGTTTAAACCCTTATATTATAGTCTGAATTATGTGAGTACATACATGTCTTTTGTAGTCTAAAATTATATCACCGACCAAGAGGGTTTCAGCCACCAAAGGGGAAATTATATTTTAGGCTAGACAGCTTGCTAGTCATTGACAACCTACTTTGGTGAATATTTAGTTGAAACTTTTAAATGATACAAAACAAGATTATGTCATGTTTAGAGGACAGAAATCAGCTTGTGCTTTATACACTGCAAAATTTCCACATACAAATCTAAGTTCAGTTGCTGGATATTTCACTTACATGTCGTTCCCAACCCGTAAGACTTTCATTCATCTTCTGAACACAAACAAAGGTGTTTTAAGGAATTCTGAGAGCTTTCTGTCCCAGATAGCTACACAAATAACACTTTGATGCTTCAAAAAGTTAATAACTTTTCATAATGAGAATGAACCAATGAGGTTTGCAGCGTGTTTGAGCTTCTGCAAGAACCAATGAGGTTCATTCTTGTGTTATGCAGCACGTTTGAGCTTCAGCAAGAACCAGTGAGGTTCATTCTAATGTTACGCAGCACGTTTGAGCTTCAGTAAGAACCAATGAGGTTCATTCTCATGTTACGCAGCGTGTTTGAGCTTCAGTAAGAACCAATGAGGTTCATTCTCGTGTTACGCAGCACGTTTGAGCTTCAGCAAGAACCAATGAGGTTCATTCTCGTGTTACGCAGCACGTTTGAGCTTCAGCAAGAACCAATGAGGTTCATTCTCGTGTTACGCAGCACGTTTGAGCTTCAGCAAGAACCAGTGAGGTTCATTCTCATGTTACGCAGCACGTTTGAGCTTCAGTAAGAACCAATGAGGTTCATTCTCATGTTACGCAGCGTGTTTGAGCTTCAGTAAGAACCAATGAGGTTCATTCTCGTGTTACGCAGCACGTTTGAGCTTCAGCAAGAACCAATGAGGTTCATTCCTGTGTTACGCAGCACGTTTGAGCTTCTGCAAGAACCAATGAGGTTCATTCTCATGTTATGCAGCACGTTTGAGCTTCAGCAAGAACCAATGAGGTTCATTCCTGTGTTACGCAGCACGTTTGAGCTTCTGCAAGAACCAATGAGGTTCATTCTCATGTTATGCAGCACGTTTGAGCTTCTGCAAGAACCAATGAGGTTCATTCTCGTGTTACGCAGCACGTTTGAGCTTCAGCAAGAACCAATGAGGTTCATTCTCGTGTTACTCAGCACGTTTGAGCTTCAGCAAGAACCAATGAGGTTCATTCCTGTGTTACGCAGCACGTTTGAGCTTCTGCAAGAACCAATGAGGTTCATTCTCATGTTACGCAGCACGTTTGAGCTTCCTCAAGAACCAATGAGGTTCATTCTCATGTTACACAGCACGTTTGAGCTTTCTCAAGAACCAGTGTGGTTCATTCTCGTGTTACGCAGCACGTTTGAGCTTCAGCAAGAACCAATGATGTTCATTCTTGTGTTATGCAGCACGTTTGAGCTTCAGCAAGAACCAATGAGGTTCATTCTCTTGTTACTCAGCACGTTTGAGCTTCAGCAAGAACCAATGAGGTTCATTCTCGTATTACGCAGCACGTTTGAGCTTCCTCAAGAACCAATGAGGTTCATTCTCATGTTACGCAGCACGTTTGAGCTTCCTCAAAAACCAATGAGGTTCATTCTCGTATTACGCAGCACGTTTGAGCTTCAGCGAGAACCAATGAGGTTCATTCTCGTGTTACGCAGCACGTTTGAGCTTCAGCAAGAACCAATGAGGTTCACTCTCGTGTTACGCAGCACGTTTGAGCTTCAGCAAGAACCAATGAGGTTCATTCCTGTGTTACGCAGCATGTTTGAGCTTCTGCAAGAACCAATGAGGTTCATTCTCGTGTTACGCAACACGTTTGAGCTTCCTCAAGAACCAATGAGGTTCATTCTCGTGTTACGCAGCACGTTTGAGCTTCCTCAAGAACCAATGAGGTTCATTCTCGTGTTACTCAGCACGTTTGAGCTTCAGCAAGAACCAATGAGATTCATTCCGTTGTGTCACAGCACGTTTGAGCTTCCTCAAGAACCAATGAGGTTCATTCTCGTGTTACGCAACACGTTTGAGCTTCCTCAAGAACCAATGAGGTTCATTCTCGTGTTACGCAACACGTTTGAGCTTCCTCAAGAACCAATGAGGTTCATTCTCGTATTACGCAGCACGTTTGAGCTTCAGCAAGGTCATGCATGTACGGCTGAGTTTCCGTTTATGTTCGCTGATCAAGGTTTATATGTGAATAAAAGCCTAAATTCAATCTGTTCATCATATAAAGTCTCTTCAGAAATCTTTATACTAAACTGTTTGACTCATATGGATTAGTTTACAATCTCTTTCTGAACTTTTTGAAGTGACAAAGGGACAGAAATCTTTCAGATTTCATTTGAAATTTCTTAATTTGTGTTTAGAAAATTAACAGTAAATTAAATTAACATGCATCTTATGGCTCCCGTACTGACAGTGACTCAGTTCAGAATGAAATACTTTGCTTATATGTTTCAGATTTATTTGAATCACTCAAAATTAATTTTGGTTTGCAAACATAAGAATATTATAAATTATATGAAGGATGTAAGGCAGCACAATATGGTGTTGAGCATGCCGCTCAGTTGCATAGAATATCATTATCAGTTTCAGAGTAATTAAACTTGGGAAGTGATGATGATCATTATGAATCAATCTGATGTGCTACTGTAGATCTCTGTTAGAAGCAAAATAAGCTGTTTAGATTCTGAATTAGGTTAAACAAGAGTAAAATAGTTAAGTTGCATGGCTGAATGATTCTTGCAAATAATAAATCATGCTTTTTTATGTTTTATTTGTGCATATATGGCAGAAACGGGAAAGCGGTGGCTGTCCTGAGCAGTGTGGAGGTGTGTGGAGTTATATAGGAGTATAATGTCTCACATAAGAGAGAGCGAGTGGAATGGACGGGTTTTATTGAGCTCATCGGTTACGAGTGCAGGCATAGAGAGTCTCTCAGCTGTGATGTGGAGGCACTCGTAAGCTTCATTAGTTTTTACCTCATTAATCTGTTCTCTCATAACCTGTAACACGCAATTCACCTCAGTTCATTACACTACACGGCCCGCGCAAGAGGGCTTCATTCATATAAAAATATATTGTTTGATAAGGATTGTTGGAAAACAAACAAGTAAACATTTAATTCATTTTATTTTAATTCAGTTACCCAATTGTTACAAGTGTTTAATGAGATATTGTAAAGATATGAATAATTAAAATGATATAGGTAACAGTTATCTCAACTAAAACACTAGTTTTCTAAAATAAAATTATTTTCATATACTTATATCATACTTACTTGAAGTCATAGTTAATCTTGCCATGGGATGAGCCTCTAACAAAACAATGTGTGTTCATTTATTTGCTTAATTAATTTATGCAAGCTAGTCACTTAAGGTTGATGGCCTTTTTAATAATCTTGTATCAGTCATACCCAGACAGAATAATACACAAATAAATATTTATTTCATCCCAAATTTCACCATTTCACAACCATTTTTTTTTTTTTAGAAATATTTTTCTCTCTCTCATTCATAGCTGTTTTTACCAGTCCATTAAGATGATCTCATCATACAGCTAATGATTTTATTTCCAATGACTCTCCATTTTTGCTCCTTTTATTAAAATGAATGTACTCTTTTTACTTTAAGAGTACTGGGTGGTTGTACAGTAACAGAATTAGCATAGAGATTCTGACACACAAGATTTATTTTGCTTTCATCGAAAAAAATTTTGGCTCAAAAATCCATAATGTAATTTCTCTTTTGTTCATAAGGATTCCTTGTTTCAGACGGAGCTCTGTTGCAGTGGCTCTTGACACAGACATCAGGTTCTCCTCCTGTTTCATGGATCATTCGTTTAATACCAAACTAACTCCACAATATCAATGCGCCATTAAAAGTGTGTATGTGTCCTCATGTGTGCCATGCTGTGACACCCAGAACAATGTCCTGCTGTATAACAACACTCGCCTTTAGATGGAGCGCAGGCAGGTTCCCACAACCTCTGCAACACAGCTCTCCTCCATCACATTCATTTATGAAGCCTTTCGAAAGATTCTGTATAATGTATAAAAGTATATATTCTGTTTAGCAAGCATACTGAAGATGTGTTTTTTTTTTTTTCTGTGCTTATCCTCCAAATGTAGCCTGATGAATCAAGACCATTAAATTTGACCTAACACTGATGCGGAGACAGTAACACAATTCATATTAAATCAAATGAAGGAATGAATGTTCTGCAATTAATCTAATGATTTCATTGTCCTTCAATATTCCCTGTTTGATTGAGTCTGAACTATTGAAGTGAAGCGTATGTGCTCATTATATCAGCTCAGAGTGTGAACACAAGTTCAAGCTTTCTTCATACAGACATTTGACTGAACATGACTGAAGAGAAACTACATGATTTGAGATAATATTTGATTTACATTTCTGTGGTGACTATTGTACATTTCATATCCATCTTATATATCATAATCATCTTATGTTTTATAACTATCTTATATTTCATATCTACGAACCTGATTCCAAAAAAGTTGGGACGCTGTACAAATTGTGAATAAAAAAGGAATGCAATAATTTACAAATCTCATAAACTTATATTTTATTCACAATAGAATATAGATAACACATCAAATGTTGAAAGTGAGACATTTTGAAATGTCATGCCAAATATTGGCTCATTTTGATTTCATGAGAGCTACACATTCCAAAAAGTTGGGACAGGTAGCAATAAGAGGCCGGAAAAGTTAAATGTACATATAAGGAACAGCTGGAGGACCAATCTGCAACTTATTAGGTCAATTGGCAACATGATTGGGTATAAAAAGAGCCTCTCAGAGTGGCAGTGTCTCTCAGAAGTCAAGATGGGCAGAGGATCACCAATTCCCCCAATGCTGCGGCCAAACATACTGGAGCAATATCAGAAAGGAGTTTCTCAGAGAAAAACTGCAAAGAGTTTGAAGTTATCATCATCTACAGTGCATAATATCATCCAAAGATTCAGAGAATCTGGAACAATCTCTGTGCGTAAGGGTCAAGGCCGGAAAACCATACTGGATGCCCCGTGATCTTCGGCCCTTAGACGGCACTGCATCACATACAGGAATGCTACTGTAATGGACATCACAACATGGGCTCAGGAATACTTCCAGAAAACATTGTCGGTGAACACAATCCACCGTGCCATTCGCCGTTGCCGGCTAAAACTCTATAGGTCAAAAAAGAAGCCATATCTAAACATGATCCAGAAGCGCAGGCGTTTTCTCTGGGCCAAGGCTCATTTAAAATGGACTGTGGCAAAGTGGAAAACTGTTCTGTGGTCAGACCAATCAAAATTTGAAGTTCTTTTTGGAAAACTGGGACGCCATGTCATCCGGACTAAAGAGGACAAGGACAACCCAAGTTGTTGTCAGCGCTCAGTTCAGAAGCCTGCATCTCTGATGGGATGGGGTTCATGAGTGCGTGTGGCATGGGCAGCTTACACATCTGGAAAGGCACCATCAATGCTGAAAAGGATATCCAAGTTCTAGAACAACATATGCTCCCATCCAGACGTTGTCTCTTTCAGGGAAGACCTTGCATTTTCCAACATGACAATGCCAGACCACATACTGCATCAATTACAACATCATGGCTGCGTAGAAGAAGGATCCAGGGAACTGAAATGGCCAGCCTGCAGTCCAGATCTTTCACCCATAGAAAACATTTGGCGCATCATAAAGAGGAAGATGCCACAAAGAAGACCTAAGACAGTTGAGCAACTAGAAGCCTGTATTAGACAAGAATGGGACAACATTCCTATTCCTAAACTTGAGCAACTTGTCTCCTCAGTGCCCAGACGTTTGCAGACTGTTAGAAAAAGAAGAGGGGATGCCACACAGTGGGAAACATGGCCTTGTCCCAACTTTTTTGAGATGTGTTGATGCCATGAAATTTAAAATCAACTTATTTTTCCCTTAAAATGATACATTTTTCTCAGTTTAAACATTTGATATGTCATCTATGTTGTATTCTGAATAAAATATTGAAATTTGAAACTTCCACATTTGAAACTTGCATTCTGTTTTTTATTCACAATTTGTACAGTGTCCCAACTTTTGGAATCGGGTTTGTATCTATCTATCTATAATGCTGAAGTTCAAACGTGCTGCGTAACACGAGAACGAACCTCATTGGTTCTTGCTGAAGCTCAAACGTGCTGCGTAACACGAGAATGAACCTCATTGTTTCTCGCACATCAAGCCAACATGCTTGAGCTTCCGTTTACTGATGAATGTTTATATGTGTAATTTGGACTGAACCGCTCAACTCATATGGATTAGTTTTACAATCGCTTTATGAACTTTTTGAAGCGTCAAAGTAATAGTTGCATAGCTGTCAATGGAGGGACAGAAATTGCTCAGCTTTCATCAAAAATATCTTCATTTGTGTTCTGAAGATGAACAAAAGTCTTGCGGGTTTGGAACCACATGAGGGTTGAGTAAAGGATGACAGGATTTTCTTTTTTGGGTGAACTATCCCTTTAAATTGTTATCTAAGCTTGATGAAATAAATATGATTACTATAAAACACACATGAGGATTCTAATTCAACGTAACCAATGCTTCTGCTTTCAGAAAACAGAAAAGTTAATTTCTACAAATCAGGGCCACATGCAGCGTGAATGTCTGAACTGCATTTTCACGAAATCCCAAAAGTAATGTATTGTTTAAAAACCCCTAATATATCCCAGAGCTAAAATAATTTAAATAATACATTAAAAATTGTCACAGGAAAAAAAATGTAATTGCAAAATATCAAATTACACCCTGGAGCTTGATTCTTTAACCAAACATGCTCTGGCTGGTTAGGTTCTGTCACAGAGGACCAGGCTGCCACGCACACATTAATTTCTCCTCTCTCAGAGGCAAGAAAACAATTAGGTGTCTGGAAACGCATTTCACCATCAGCCGCTTGACACAGTTTTGGACTTATCACAGGGGCAACTGTCTGCAGAAGGGCGAAAGACAAAGTCATTACAGTCAGACTTCTAGGAAAAGCTCACGATTTAAAAACATTTCAATTAATCAAAGCCTAATGCAGTGGTTTTTAACCATCGGATTGAGACCCAGATCTGTTCTGACAGCAGGGGAAAACAATGCAAACACCTAAATGCAATAAAACACAGTTTATTATAGCAAAATAATTTTACTTAATTTATGAAGGGTGGAGAAAATGCTTCCCATATAGTTTACATTTGCCGTCAATGGCCATGTGTCCAATCCAATCAATCTACATTTTGACACAAATTCATCTGTCAAAGTTTAAACACATGCCCTCCTCCTTGAAAACCATTAACTATACATATACAAACTACATAACTATACAAACTATACATACAAATATCAAGAAAATATGTAGTTAGAAATAAAATGACCCAGACTATATAAAATGATCCAAAATTCGGTTTAGACACAATGCACGATATAAAGTCACACTGTGAGATATAAAAACACACAATTGCCGGATATGAAATCAAAATACATGATCAATACTTATCATTGCGATTACGATAAAATTGAGAGGCTTCTCACTGGAGAGCCAGTGTGTGTGTGTGTGTGCGTGTGTTCCTCTCTGGATGTAATGGGTGGAGCTTGACATTTAGCTCCTCCTCTCTAAATGTATTGGGTGGAGCTTGACATTTAGCTCCTCCTCTCTGGATGTAATAGGTGGAGCTTGAAATTGAGAGGCTTCTCACTGCAGAGCCAGTGTGTGTGTGTGTGTGCGTGTGTTCCTCTCTGGATGTAATGGGTGGAGCTTGGCATTTAGCTCCTCCTCTCAGTATGTAATGGGTGGAGCTTGACATTTAGCTCCTCCTCTCAGCATTTAATGGGTGAAGCTTGAAATGTAGCTCCTCCTTTCTGTATGTAATGGGTGGAGCTTGACATTTAGCCCTTCCTCTCTGTATGTAATGCGCTTGCATCTTACCTGTTCAGTCTATAGCCACGTAGGTTTTATTTTACAAAGTGACACTGCCATCTACTGGCCTGGCAGCAGAATACAGCGATTTTAGTCGTTTTTGCGGATCCATGTGAACGGGGATCGTTTTGACACCATTTTTGTCTGTACTGTGACCCTACGACTTTTTAGATGTCAAGTGTGTGTGTGTGTGTGTGTGTGTGGATGTCGAGTTCCCTCCTCTACCTGTGTTCTCATTCAGCTCTTGGCTCCTTTCAAAACAAGGTGAGGTTAGTAATGTTGCTGCGTTTCGATGATCAAACAGAACGCTATCACGTGTGTGTGGTGACAAGGGCAGAGCGTACAGATATTCTTTAATTGTGGCAGGCCTTACTGCCCCTGCCTGTCAATCACAGCGCTTTGAATTGCACAAAATTTGCTCCATTCCTTCAGTTAAATGATGTATCCAATTAAAAGCGTTAGAATTCATGATCTTCACTCAAGGTTAAATGAAGGCACTCGCTGCTGTCACTGAGGGTGATTAAACGCTGCCTACATTAGCCACAGTCGGCACAAAAATTCAAATTTGGCTCTAAAGCTTGAATCTTTATTCATTATCAAACACACTCGCAGTATAAATGCGTCATACTTTTCCTCCTAATCACCAAGTTCATTCTGAAACTGCCCACTGCTTCCACACTGAAAAGGATGTGATCTTTAAATTGCGCTACTTTATACACACACACACACACACACACACACACACACACACGGAAGTGCAGACACTAGCGTTGATGTTCAAAGGCCTCTCATGGGAAAGATAAGGCTGGTTTGTCACACCATCACACTTTTAGTGCGTCTCAGATCAAACTCAGGCACATTTGAAAGGAAACTTTGAATTAGTCTGAATTACCATGTTGTAGTAAACATGATCATGTAAGGTCGCTTTCTTATTTCATATGGCAATTAAAATAAAACAATGTGATTGAGAAAATCAAACTCAGTAGCTCCAATAGTAAATCATGGTGCTATAGCGATGCCAAGGTCATGGGTTCAATTCCCAGATAATTTATGGAGTGATCAGCAATGTAGGAAACCACAGGGCTAAATGCACACCTTAAGAAAACTGTGCTTTTCATTACTCCCACAGTGTATGATTGCAGAACATAAAAGCTAAAATTACGTCTAAGTTAATACTTGTTCAAAACAATCACTTTAGCAAAGTTTGTACTATTTTCGGTTTATTTTGAGAAATAAAATAATTCATTTTTGTTCAATAAATACACTGTCATTAAAATATGTTCATTTTAAAAATACAGAATAAATTAATATAGCTTTACAGTGGTAACCCCAACAGCAGATTCGCATTTGACCTCAAATACCATACTTTTACATATCCTTCCGTTATTGAAAAACTGCTGCTTTATTTACCTTAAACAAAACTGACAATCATTAACAAGACCTTTGTCTCAAAATATAGTCAATAATTGGATAGATTCTTCTTCTTCAGTTTATAAATCTACAATAAAAAAAAAAAAAAAAAAACATGAAATATTAGATCAAATTAGCACAGAATTCAACTTTACGCTACTGTCTGCGATCATATCAAGGATCAAGTGGTTTACTAGAGAATAAAGTCAAAGGCCTTTTACCCCAGTGTGCCTTTAGCCCCGTTGTACCCATAGATGTGTAAAACAATGGACTTAGTGTCTGTGACGTTACCCGTAGGTTTCTGAAGAGCATTTTTGAAGCGGAGCCGGCCGTCGCCATCTTGATAGCACTTCCAGATAACTCAAAATGGGCAAAGAGGCGGGACGTGGGTGGAGCTGAGGTGCCTGGTTGCTGAAACCAGCAGCGGCTATCCACCTGTCACTCAAGTGGCCACGCCCTTAATTATGCAGAACTTTAAGGCTTTATATAATTTAAATGGATGAGTTTTTTTTTTTTAAAAACACCCCCCCTCACAGTTGTCATGAAGGGCAAAATTAGCCGTATAGACCAAAACCACAGTTTGTACCAGGCTGTAAACATGTTTTTCTCTGCTGTAAATTTGGGCATTTTAACATGGGGGAGATACAGATTTGACTCTCTTCTGGAGCCTGTCTCTAGTGGCCAGTCGATGAATTGGAGTTTAAGTCACTTCCGTATTGGCTTCAAGAGAGAGACTGGAAGGTTGCCACTTGGTTGTACCCCTATACCTTGAATGCAACGTAAGTTGCGTCTGCAAATGCCTAAAAATGTAAAAGTAAAAAAAAAAAAAAAAATTAATTAAATAATCGAGGCTTTTTTCACAAATAAAAGATCCACAGCAGTTCCAGACTGTTGTATAAGAAAATGGACCCTATTTACTTTCTTAATTCATGCTCTTGGTCTTCAAGCACACAATTCATTGGTACAATTTATTAACCAATTAGCTATTTAGCATTGTTTTAGCCTACTGTTATAAATAATGCAGCCTGGCTAAAAAATATAATGACAGCGGGCGCTATAAGGGACAGTTCACCTACAAATGACCCTGAAGTTGTTCTAAACTGGTATGAATTTCTTTCTTCTGCTAAACAGAAAAGAAGATATTTTGTCAAGAATGTCAGAAACCAAACAGCTGATGGACCGCACTGACCTTTTTTGCATACTATGGAAGTCAATGGGATCCATCAGCTGTTTGGTTTCTGGCAATATAATAAAGGTATTATGGCAAGAAAAGCACATAAGATTTGAAATAGAAATAGCATTACCATTAGTGTATGATGAGATGCTTGGGACACAATCAGCAGCAAACACACAGAGACCCGCAGGTCTTTATGGTATGCAACGCCCGCTTTTCACCAGCCAATCAATACCCGATAGATAAAATCAAGTCCTGCTTTACATTTAAATTATTCACTCATAAATGAAAAAAAGGTCAATGCAGTATTATGTCTATGATTAGAGATCTTTGTTGATGTTTGTTATGCACTGAAAGCCACGAAGAACAGATGAGAACGAGCCTGTCCTCGCTCACCTTCTCCAGAAATAAAGGCATGATTAGCTTCATTTCAGCAGCCCACACAAACCCTTAGAGTCTGGCCCTCTAATGTGTGAATTACCTGTCAAAGAGTTTCACAAAAGTACAAAACATTCAGTGGACTAGAAAATGACAAAAATGAGGCATAACGTGCTGCGATGTGCATTAATTTGCTGTGGTAAGATAGATTGTTGTGGGGGTGTTTATATGCATGCGTGTGCTGGCTATGTTTTGTGTTGAGGGGTGATGAATGTGGCCGACTCCAGGAGGACAGCAGTGAATTATGACCTCGTGATAAAACACAAATCAGCCATTCCACGCCACACCACTTTCCTGCAAACTTTACAATTTAGTACTTTTAATTAGACCTTGAGGATTGTATCTTTCTCATCTACAATAACCGAATAAACAGATAAATCAGTAATCACTGACACTTTTCTGGCTAGTAAAAAAAACAAAAACAAGACAGCTGTTTAGTTAAAGGGATAATTTGCATTCCCTTACACTTAATTGTATTACTATTGAATAGTGAAATATATATTTAAGCATAGGTAAACTTGCAAATAATATATTAAGGAAAAAAGCCACTTAAGTGTGCACTTCCTGTTTCTTAACACACGCCACATTTTTAAAAAGTGCACTTTGTAATATTGTCAAATATTATTTTTTTACTTTAAACTATATTTTAAATCATGTTTTAATAATATTTTGCCGTGCTTTAAAAAAGTACACTTATTTTGATGTTGACTAACAACTTTAAAGAACATAAATAACTCCATTATAATTTAAAGTTAATATATTTTAAATGTACTAAATTGCAACATCGTCCTAACGAATATGTAATTACAAAAATAAAACTACATGAAATACAAGATGATTGTAAAAGTTATATGATCAGTAAGTCATTTTACATAATTTAAGCAATTTAAATGTTTTTCTTAGTATTTTTTAATTAAAGTCAGTTTAATATAATTTAAGTTGCAATGACTTGTACAACCAAGTTAATTCTACTTAAAAATTTAAGCCAGCAACTGAATGTATGTTTTAAGTTGAAGTCGGTTTAAATTTTTAACGTTGACATCAAAGTATATTTTAGTTTACCATAATTGTTTGTCATATTTCACAGACAATAGACATAGTTATGAAATTACTTATAAAGATGTACTCAAGTCCTACTTAAGTGGTTCAAAAAACACTAGTTCAGCTAATTCCATTTCTAAACTGCACTGTTAAAAATTTCCAGTAGCTTCAATTAATTATTATTTAATAACTAGTTCCATGCATTTTGTAGGATCCATCCGCTCCTCATAATATGGAAACTATGATAAATTAAACATCCAAAGTACATTTTAGGATTAATGTTGTTTTGATATAATATTAAATGCTTAAAAGTACCCTATTTTAATAGCACAAACTATAAATATTAAAATATCTTGTTTGTGCATGGCTTACTTCTACCAAATATTGGCTGATTTATGTTTATTAGTCCAGTCAACATTAGCCATTCTGAATGTTGACTGGATTTGAAAATAACCCCACATTTAATGATAAATTAGACTTAATATAATATGTTTTTTCTTAACTAAGCCCAAGCAAGAATATTAGTTCAAATATTTTTGCTTGTCCAACATTTTATTAATTTGCATTTTTACAGTTTATACATTTTCAGTTAATTGCAATTATGCAGTTCATTGTCCTAAAGCATTACATTCACTTTGCATGTACGTATATTCTTTATATTTAGTTTTTATATATTATCTTTATGTGTATTTTATTCCTGTAATAAGTATTTTTTTTTTTTTTTTTTTAACAAGGGATTTTCGTCACTGACCCTCATGTCTTATGGGTGACTTGAAATGAAATACAAACAAGAAATATAGATGTATATGAATATAAATATATAGAAATAGCCACTGAGGCTGTCAAACTCCAAAATGACAAAACAATACCATGAAATTATCAGAAAACCAGTTCATATGCCATCTGAAATTATATGATAATTTGAGGAAAAGACCAACATTTAAGTCCTTATTTGCTGAAATATCTTCCTCTCTACTGTATCTCTTTAATATCATTCATGCTCATGTGTATATTGCCAAAAGTATCCAAATCATTGTATTCAGGTTTTCCAAGCGTGGTTCCGTGATAGGTTGTCACCTGTGCAAAGTCCATTCATAAATTTCCTCACTGCTAAATATTCCACGCTCAACTGTTAGTGGTATTATAACAAAGTGGAAGCAATGAGAACAACAGCAACTCAGCCACGAAGTGGTAGGCCACGTAAAATCACAGAGCGGGGTCAGCGCATGCTGAGGCGCACAGTGTGCAGCAATCACCAACTTTCTACAGAGTCAATAGCTACAGACCTCCAAACTTTGTGTGGCCTTCAGATTAGCTCAAGAACAGTGTGTAGAGAGCTTCATGGAATGGGTTTCCATGGCCGGGCAGCTCATCCAAGCCTTACATCACCAAGTGCAATGCAAAGCGTGGGATGCAGTGGTGTAAAGCACGCCGCCACTGGACTCTAGAGCAGTGGAGACGTGTTCTCTGGAGTGACCAATCACGCTTCTCTGTCTGGCAATCCGATGGACGAGTCTGGGTTTGGGCGGTTGCCAGGAGAACGGTACTTGCCTGACTGCATTGTGCCAAGTGTAAAGTTTGGTGGAAGGGGGATTATGGTGTGGGGTTGTTTTTCAGGTGTTGGGTTTGGCCCCTTAGTTCCAGTGAAAGGAACTCTTAATGCTTCAGCAGACCAAGACAGAAGGAGAATTTCATGCTCCCAACTTTTGTGGGAACAGTTTGGGGATGGCACTTCCTGTTCCAACATGACTGCACACCAGTGCACAAAGCAAGGTCCGTAAAGACATGGATGAGCGAGTTTGGTGTGGAGGAACTTGACTGGCCTGCACAGAGTCCTGACCTCAACCCGATAGAACACCTTTGGGATGAATTAGAGCGGAGACTCGAGCCAGGCCTTCTCGTCCAACATCAGTGCCTGACCTCACAACTGCGCTTCTAGAAGAATGGTCAGAAATTCCCATAAACACACTCCTAAACCTTGTGGAAAGCCTTCCCAGAAGAGTTGAAGCTGTTATAGCTTCAAAGGGTGGACCAACTCCATATTAAACCCTACGGATTAAGAATGGGATGTCATTAAAGTTCATGTGTATGTAAAGGCAGGCGTCCCAAAACTTTTTGGCAATATAGTGTACATAGTGTCAGGTTTGTAATAACATTACAGCCAGTAAATGATTTTAATCTTAAAAAATGTAAAATATTTTTTTGGGTGAATATCCCGAATAAAAATGTGAGTGTTCACACTATTACAGTCACTCATTCTTCCTCTCAGTGCTATAAACGGCACACATCTCCAGTCGTTTAGGGTGGCTTTGATCATTTTACTGGCTGACAGAGTGCAGTTTCCCGCTCAAGGGTGCAACATTTATAAATAACATTTTGGATAACAGGAACACGACACTGATGGCAGCTAAACAGCGAGTGTTTACCCAGAGAGCAACACCCAGAGGAGCGGAGCTCAGAGCGAAAGCAGCAGTGGGTCTCATTTAAACAAGTCTGAGACAGCAAGCAAATAAATAAGGCCTGCAGCTCTCTTGCCCTTTAATGTATTCAATTAAACCAGTCCCTCTGGAGACAAGGAACACACACACACACACACACACTGCTGTAGGCGATATGATGAGGATCTGAATGCTCTGAATACACTCCATCTTAAACCCTCATTGGAAATTTCTCTCAACAGGTTTCTCCTAATTAAACCTCCCAAAAGGTGATGCACTCCATACGCAGACAGGGAAATATCACATTCAAACACATTCAATGAAACTTTCGGGAAATGGCAGCGAAATTAAAGAAAGTTGTTTACGAAGACATTGTGGCGGTCTCGTGGAGGTTTCATTCATCTGGTTGGAAGGCAAAAGAACAGGTATACAATAGTCCCTGTGCATGAGAGAGAAAAAAACAAAAACATAATTACACAGCTGGATGTGACATCGCTTCAAATGTCACGGCACTGCAACTTCACTGGAGGATGGCATAAAAGATAAGCGACAAACGTATAAACTTCACGACTATGTTTCTGGCCCCACGATGTCACTCTCTCGAATAAAATAATATAAATCTTACAGTCATAAGCGGCAGGTGAACTCAGACATGAGATGGCTGGTGCAATTATGAGAAATATGTCTGTGACAGAATTAATCTAGTGTCCCTTTGTACTTCCAGCTAATTTTCCATGCAGCCCCATTGTGTTTCAAAACCCCACTGAATTTGTATCTATTAAAATGAATCTCTTATTACGGTGCCTACATGCCTCTCCTCTGCCCTCACATTTTTTTCCATAACAAATCAACTTAATCAAGCTCATTAACTGTCATTATTAGACATTTATTGTTATCTTTCCATGAGCTCTCTTGACAGGCGGTCCCCTCCCACACACGTCCCCGCAACACTGCGGGCACCGCTGGGCCCTGACACACACACACACACACACACACACACACACACACACACACACACACACACACACACACAAATCTTCTTTGTCTTCGCTGGAACACACACACACACAGAGCCATTTTACCATCAGGTAGCTGCATGACACTATCATCTGTAGCGCTGCATGAATTAAACTTCACGTCATGCACACAGGCATGATGGAAATATCAATAATATGATAAAAGAAACTTTATTGCTCAGAGGTTGCTCTTTCAGAGCTCAGGAGAGTTAATGGAGTTCTTAGTCATGCATTTGGCAGACGCTTTTCCATATGCATTTCCTGCCAATCAACATTGGCATTAATTTTGTCTTAAATGTTTCTTGTAAAACTCCCCAGACCTTTTGGTCTTCAAAGAATTAGATGAGAAATGTTTGACATATTGAGATCTCTGATTTGATTGCAGACTTTGGCAAATCTGAGCACAATGTGAGGCATTGTTGAGCGCTATATACATGTGAGATAGCATTAATGTATTTGACTCCCCTTGTGAAAAAGAAGTGTCCTTAATTACATTGCATGTGCACTATAGAGTTCTTTGAATTTGGAAAAAAAAAAAAAAAAAAAAAAAAAACACTGTACTTGCATATAATATAATATCACATATAATGAGTATTAATAAAAGACCACTTACTTTAAGTGTACATGGTGCACTTTGTAATAATGTCAAATTAAAACATTAATAATATTCTTTTCATGCATTAAAGAAGTGCACTTATTTTTGTGTTGACTAACATAAGTACATGGTAAGTTCAATCACAGTTATTATTTCAAATGTACTATACTGCAACTTCAGGATTACAAATGTGAAATTTGTAATCTTGAATGTGTAATTACACACACACACACACACATATATATATATATATATATATATATATATATATATATATATATATATATATATATATATATATATATATATATATATATATATATTTAAATGGGTTACACTTTATTTTAAGGTGTTATTGTTTCAGTGTAATCATATATATTTATGTACTGAGTAATATTAAGTAACTACATGCACTTACTATAGGGTTAGGTTAGGATTAGGATTTGGTTTGAGGGTTAGTTGCATGTAATTATGCATAATTTACTGTTATTACTATGGTAGTAGTACATGTAGCCTAAAATATATAACAAATATATTTATGCCCCTTTTTACAAGGTGTAAAATAAGTCTCTGATGTCCCCAGAGTGTGTATGTGAAGTTTTAGCTCAAAATACCATACAAGATAATTTTTTATATAATGTTAAAATTGTCACTTTTTGAGGGTGAGCAAAAACGTGCCGTTTTTGTGTGCCACTTTAAATGCAAATGGCTGCTGCTCCCCGCCCCCTTTCAAGAAGAGGGCGGAGCTTCAAGAGCTTGTGTTAGCAGCTCTGATTACCTCACGCACTGAAAAGCTCAGAAACTGTTCAGCCTTTTATGTTAAAACCAGAGTTGGACAACGATGGAGGGATGACAATGAGACGGTGAGTTGATGAGTTGATGAATTTATGAAGTAGATGTGGAGTTAACTATCTAAAACTGAGAGACTCAGGAGGAGCTTCTTCCCCCAGGCCATCAGACTCCTGAACTCAGGATAAACATCGATACACTGACATTGCACTGCACTTTCTGTTCTCGTTGTTACTGTGTAACAACCTGTTATAAACCTGTTTGCACATTATACTCTTTATACATTGGTTAACCACATATTTATAAGTCTACAGTTTACTCACTGCACAGTTTACTTCACTTATTTTATTTTATTCCACTTCTTTATTCTTATTTTTTACTTTTTTCTTCTACTTGACTTGATTATTTATAATTCTACAGATATATATATATATATATATATATATATATATATATATATATATATATATATATATATATATATATATATATATATATATATATATATAGTACTTTTTTATTCTATTTCTATTATAATTTCCTCCTTGTGTTTTTAACTGTGAATTTGCACTGTCCAAGGAGCGGACCTGTTTACATTTCACTGCCGGTTGTATATTCTGTATATAACTGTGTATGTGACAAATAAAACTCTTGACTCTTGAATCTTCATGTCATGATAACCCATAAATCGCTCATGTGGGAACTGTTGTAAGATCCTTCCGAGCCAGAGAATATATCTGCTGCATGAAGAGAGAACAGGTATAGTTTAGTTTAATTACGGTTATAACTTATGTTGTCATCTTGCTTTTATGACATTCTTTTATGGCATTTGTGTTCATACTGTATTGCAATAAATGTGAAAAGACGAATGCGACAGCTTCCAAATGTGTTCGACTACAACAACTCTTCCTCTTCTAAACATTTTCTCCTTTGTTGTGTGTTCCTTGGGGCGGGGTTTATGTAAATTTCAGGGTTAGTGATGTCACTAACCCTTGGGGAAGCTTGTGTAGTCCCTACCAGCCGTTTGTTGTAGTCCTTAAAAAGTGATTTCTGTAAAAGAAAATCTCTCCCTTTGCTTTGAACTTTGAGCGTCGTAACTTTGCAGATGTTGTTGATGCTCAAACAGCAACATCACACACTAACTAGTTAAAAAGTCAAATCATAATCAACCACCCTTTAAATGCATGCCATACAAATTTCAGTAGGAATGACATTGAAGTATTTTTCAGTTAAACATAAATGCTTGTCAGTACAAAAGCTGATTTAATATGAATTTAAAGTATAATACATTTTTATTTAATTGCAATTAACATGCAATTAAGAGTCCAAAATCATTACATTTAGTTTAAAAGTATATTATATCTGTACTCTTTTTAAAAGCATACTAAAGTGTACTTATTTTTCACAAGGGTCAAAAGACTTGCATTACATTTATTATTATTATTATTATTTTTAATTATTATTAATTTAATTCATTCTTTGGGAATCAAACCCATGTTCTACTGTTTGAGCTACAAGAACGCTACTCGATTACTCTTTTTCTCTGAAAGTGTTCAGGATAATTAATGGTTTTCTCACCTCAGGTGTTTAAAAATCTTTAGGAGAAATAAAAGCAGACACTGATGCCTAAAATGTATGTAGATCATATAGCTCTGCACATTTTGTCATGGAAAAATGTTTGAGCTCATATTGAAAATCTTAATTGCAGATGTTGGAATCTTGGCAAATCAGAGAATAGTTTAAAACATTGAGATCTCTTTTGAAATTCTAGATGACGCATGAGATTTCTCTTCTCTCTCTCTCTCTCTCTCTCTCTCTCTCTCTCTCTCTCTCTCTCTCTCTCTCTCTCTCTCTCTCTCTCTCTCTCTCTCTCTCTCTCTCTCAGAACAGTAACCCGAGGACAGAACATTTAAGAAAAATTCTCAATTGGTTCAGCAACAGATTCACGTTCGTATTGGCTGAGGATGTGATTCAATGCCAGAGTTACAGAGGAGTTGGTGAAGTTGTATACATATGTTAACAAGGACTCTGAATTCTTCTTCCTGACAGATGACAGCTTCCTTCCTCTCTCCCACACACGCTCATCCAGCGCCCTGAACAGCCGCTAATTAGAGTCATCTCTACTGTTGTGAGCAATTTAGTGCGACTGATTATTGCTGACACCACTAACATCTACCAGACCAAGACAGAGTACATGTGAGTGTGTGAAAGAAAAAGACATTTAATTTGAAATGAAGATGCTGCCTAAAGACCCAAATGTGATGTTCCTAATATGACTCTATTTTATGATTTTGAAAAAAGCAAGACATCTGGGCTCGGTAAAAACCTTGCTGACCCTAAATTTTTCAACATCCCAATGTCTCAACTGTTTATCAGTGAGATTAAATTGAGATCAGCGAGTTTCTTTTGTTCTAAAATATATAGAACAAAATAAATTTTAGGTACATTTAAAATATTTAGATATAAGAAACAACCCAGGCTCAGAAATCAGAGATCAGTGAATCTGCAAAAAAATATTACATCTCTTCTTGGACCTGATGATGTACACTAAAAGCTTAATGCACTATACTGTAAAAAAAAAAAGTTGTTTCAACTTAAAAAAGTAAATGTTTGTGCTGCCTTAAAATGCTAAGTTTATTCAACTTGAAATGTGAAGTTGTACTAAGTGACAACTTAAATTTTTAAGTTTAGTCAACTCAATATTCAAGGCAGCACAAACACTTACTTTTTTTTTTTACAATTAAAGGATTCATGACATGGATATTTTCATTTTAATATGTTCCTTGAGGTTCACCTATAATGTTAATAAAGTTTTTGAAAAACAAAAACAAAAAACAAAACAAATATATACGTGAAAAAACTATTATTTTCACTCACACTTTAGATTAACTATGACTTTTGCCTCAAACTCATAATTACTGCTTATTAATAGTTAGTAAGGTAGTTGTTAAGTTTAGGTATGGGGTAAGGGTGAGGATTTTTACCCTAATTCTGACCCTCTTAAATTATCCATATTTAAGTGGCATCTCCTTTAAGGCTTGTCAGTAATCGTCCACTGTTATGATTGGCTAATGTCATTGCATAAGAAACAATATCAAGAGCCGCTCACTACTGCACACAAGTAAGTGTTTTGAAAACATTATCCGTATAAAACCATCAGTGGGCTGCTTCATCTATCAACAAAGGTTTCTCTGTGGACTCTTCATTACACTGTGCCTCGCTGACAAAACAAAATGCTCCAAACAAACATATAATCCGTCAACGCGATCCGAGACGCCATTAAAGTAAACCATCCACTTGTTTCCGACACTGGTATCCTTCTGAAGTCTGTATATAGACACAAATGAGCTGTTTAAATTGGACGTGTCAAAGCAAATGTTAATTTACGCTTCCATTTGTCCTGTTGTCGACAGACTCAAGCATGTGGAGTAAAATGAACGTGCATCTGTATACTGTATCCAGTGTAGACAGCATTTGCTTTTGACATAACGACCACATCACATCCTATGGTGTGATGATGTATAATAACCAGGGCTTGACATTAACAACTGCCAACCTGCAAATCTGTGTGTATTTCAGCAGTGGCGTGTAACGCAGTCACTCCTACTAGCCACTTTGGCAGGTTGAATTTTATATATAATATATACATTTTTCAATTGTAGTCTTTTAAAAAGGCATCTGAAATAATAAACTAAGTGCAATGTAGTGTTGTCAAATATATAGATTTTTCGATACTTATTGATACTGAAATATCTGAAACGCTTCCAATACTCATTTCCCACAGAATAGACACACAATAGCAGCATCTCTCTCTCTCTCATATCTCTCTGACAGCGAGTTACACACAAACCTGCCTCCCCTCACTCACTCGTTTCATTTGCTTCAGGTGAATATTGTTGGTGTTGGCTTGGATTTCAGTGTCGGATTGCGCATAATGTGACTCCTACAGATTTTGTGCTCACACCCAAAGTGTGAAGCTGCTTCTCAGCACTAAATTTTATTTTTTCCTCGCTGCTTAATGCAATTAAACAGTCAAATACACACAAAATAAACATAAAGTCAGTTCTGTTGTAAGTGAACATAAATAGTTGAGAAAGAAAACGCATGTGTAACAGTATAATGGAGCCGTGCTGCAGGTCTTAAAGTGACAGCAGCCTAATAAACCTGCTGCCAAATTATAAGATAATATTAAAAATATCTATATGGCAGTTTTTCCCTATGGTATCAATGTCAAAATTGTGGTCAGTGAAAATGCTGAGTGGATAGTAACTTTGGAAAAACACTAGTCATAGTGGCTGGTGAGCAAAAAAGTTAATGTCAAGCCCTGGTTATAACTATTGGTTGATGTCTTGCTCTGGAGGCAGACATATGCAAATGCATTTGCCTGTGTGACGTCACAAGTCCCAATATCAAAATGCTTTGTTTATAATGAGGAGGCCGTTTTAAGCTCTGAAACTGAATGAAAAAGAGGACATCACAAGTGCAGTGCTGTACCAGGTGAGCTGGTTTAGCAAGTTTACCACAGGTAAAAAGCAACACATGGAGCTGATTATGTGATGGAAACATCAAAATGTGTTAGTATACAAATGATGCCCTATGGTAAAAGTGTTTTGTGGTCATAACATAGTCGTGTAAATGGAACAGTGTGAAATAAGTGTTTATTTATTGATGATCTGTCCCAGTAAACATAATTTAAAAGGAATTGGTTGGTGTTTTACTGTACTGTTTTTACTGGTGTTTTCATTTCAGCTGAAAACTGTGGTATGTATAGCTGAACATTTTTAAGTTTACGATAATGCAACAAAGCATTCATTCTTTTATAGGAAAGCCAATGATCAAATGATAACCACGTATGATAGAGACTGGGATATAGCAGCTCCCTTAGAACTAGAAATGAACGCGTTTTCTTTTTTTAAACAGTCTTAATTGCATCGCATTAAGCAGTTTCTTGAAAAGTGTGCATAATTGCATTACAGTCTGGAAGGTAGAGATATGCAGAAGATAGTCTTTGCAGGTTTAGAAAAGAAAAAAAAAAAACTCCTATGGATAGAGGTTGAGAAATATGCAAATGAGAAAGATATTTTTTCCTCGTTAATGAGCCACATGAGCAAAACTAGAAAAACTTAAACGCACAACAACAGAAATGTTTAACCCCTGCTAATCTTACATGTCCGAGAAATAAATCGATCATTAGTCATTAAATTTACACATAACCATTTGTTACTTTGTACTGATTTCAAATGCCAAAGCAAATGCTAAGGACAAAAAAGCATGTGACTCCAACATTCAAATGCTTCAGACAAATATCAAGTAATTCCAGAAACATTTTAAGGAAACACTTAAATAAAAGGGTTCCCTTGAGGATGCGGTGATAAAGAAAACGTAATATTGCAGGTTTGGAAACAACAGTCTCAGAGTTTGATATTTATGTTCTTAAATACAATCCAGCATGTTCCCAAGTCTCTCCAACACAGTTTAGAGAGACAAACTTTCCGGTAAACACTGAGTCTGATTATATCCCAGCAGTTCTATCGCCTACAATCAGGAGAAAAATATACCGGCAGGAAAAGTGACACAGAAATTGTAGGATTTTTGTCAAAAGTCTATTTACAAATCAGTTCAATAGAGAGTGTGTACGAGAACACCAGCCATTTCCTTCCCAGCAAGACTCGCTACATTACACGGGCTCATTTTCATCTCTCCATTTCAGACTTTAATCAGACTTTAACTGCCGCAATATGAAAGTGTCTTAAACAAAGGGCTCTGCTCTCTACAATAACACTTAAAAAGGCCCTTTGTGTGGCTTTTTCCCCCTGCGAACAATAGCAAATTATATCAGGGTAAGAAATCTTTTATAATGAATCACACATTTGCTGATTGCAAATAATTGCGTTAGGCGTGCGATATTGGCGGGGTCGTAGAGGTGACTGTGCTTGGAGTAATGTGAGGATTTGATCTCTGGCCCTCGCTGATGAGGTCTATTCACAGCACCGCTGACCTGCGCTCCCCCCTCTCTCACCGCCACTTCACTATGATGAGGAGAGTGTTGGTTAAAGTTTGGAGCGAGGTGCGATTAGAACAGAAGCCCCTCTCAACCCGTCCACCCCCACGCTCCCCTGCGCTGTACCTGCTCGCAGCCGTATGGCTCGCTCTGACCTCGCCGTGAAATGGAGTCTGCTGTAGAGAACACACAAAGGAGAAAGCACCACTCAATTACCTGCTCAAACAAACGTGGCACGGGTTAACCGGTGATAAATTGATAAAGACAATACAAAAACTGCCATATGTTCTTGCGATATCTCACTTAAATACACTCTCAGAAAAAAAGGTACAGTGCTGTCACTGGGGCGGTACCCTAAGGTACAAAAGTGAAAAGGTACATCTTTGTACCTTACTCACCCCTAAATGGTACATACTAGTACCTTAAAGGTACATATTAGTACCTTTTCGGGTTTTGTACTTTAGGGTACCACCCCAGTGACAGCAATGTACCTTTTTTTCTGACAGTGTAGCGTTCCGCAGGAAACTGATCTGCATAATAAGGTTTATGGTCAGAGCCATGGCCATTTTTACTGGGGCAGTCGTGGTCTAATGGTTGGAGAGTCAGACTGGTAACTTGAAGTTCAAGGTTCGATTCTCAATACCGACAGGAAATGACTGAGGTGCCCTTGACAAAAGCAACTTACCATCAATCAATCCCCGAGTGCCACAGCAAATGGTTGAAAAAAAAAATCTCTGTAAAATAATGGTAAAGAACTGGCAGCAGATTTGCCAGCAATCTACTGTAATTCTATGGTATGACTACTGTGAAATTGCTTTACAGCTTATTACCATAAAAACAAAATACAGTATTTTTTTATTTTACAGTAAAATACCGGCAGCAGAGTTGTCAGCAATATACTGTAATTCTACAATATTAATACTGTGAAATTATTTTACAGACATTTACTGTAAAAAAATACATGAAGTACTTTTGATTATTTCAATTTACAATACACTAAAAAGGGGAGGTAAAAACAACCCAATTAAAATAATTTTGGCAACACAGCTCTAGGTCAAAAAGTTCTCCAAAATAGGTTGAAAATTAAAAATCACACAGGAAAGTACTAGTAAAAAGACAGGCAACAGGCAAGACAGCTTTTAACATAATAATCAATAATGTTTAAGAACAAATTTGACCAGTTATTTAGTTAATTTTCAAAACCATCAGGCTGAGCACCAAGAAGAAATATACGGTCTGAAAGCCTTAATAAACACTATAAATTATGTATTACAGTGAATCGACAGGATTTTACCCTTTAATGTGTTTAATGTGTTTATAATCACTCACTTCACTCTCACTCCTGGCTAGTTTTAAAAGAATGTGCTCCTCACTGCAGTCAGTTTCCTAAATGTGTCATAAAGGCCATGAACGCAAATGATTTTCACACCAACATACCAACTTCACGGCTCACCACCATCACCGGTCCAGTTTTAAAAGAACGCACTCCTCTCTGGCTGCAGTCAGTTTCAAAGTTCCCTCTCCTCTCCACTAGTTTTCTTCTATTTTCCACATATATTCCTGTCATGCATGCCTCAAACACAGACAAGAAGCTTGTATTCAAATTTCAAACTCCTGTGAAACACCCGTTCCGCACCATTATCCTATTACTTAAAATGCACCAGCCCACATTGCATTGCGTACCACAGTACCAAGCCGTAATACAGAAATACAGTAGATTACTGTTGTAAATGGGCTGTAAATTAACAGCAGTTGCTTACCGTGAAAAAGATTGTCCAGAATGTATTGTTTTCTACAGCAAATTGGTGTTTTAATGGAAAACAGTAAGTTACTGTCAGAATTTGGCTGTTATTTTACAGCAGTGTTTTACAGTAGGGTCCATCCAGTATTATCAGCAGCTTAATTGCATTGCTTAGGAACTAATTACCCTCCTCCATCCCCAGCTCCTCCTGTCGTCCAGTCAGATATTCCTTCTGATATTCCTCTTCAAATCAGACTCATTTCTTGAATTATGTTGGTCCATTAAATTATTTTAATTAAGAACATTAATGACATTGCAATGCCTTATGGTTCTGTTCTGTTTACCCTAAGGGGGGGGTTATCGCTGCTCTCCCTGCTCTTATCCATGCTAGGCTGCATGGATGCGCAGGGAGTTCTTGCCCAGAACAGAGCCATACCGCCAATCCAAACTGTATGCTAATTGTCAATCATCTTTGACGACAGTGGTCCTGACTTGTAGGAGTTTCCATTTCAGATGCAAAGTTTTGCGCTCGTCAATTTACTGATATTTGCACCATTATTTACCGCCCAAAAAAGGCATGTTTTAAACCAGATGCTAATTTGCGCTTGGTATCTTGGTAGATGGCGTTGGTCATTATGCAAATGATCCGGCTGCGTCTGTGTTCTTTCAGTAGATCACGCGCAGAATTTTACACTCCTATCTGCGCTTTTTTGGAATTGCACTCTCATACTAATTCGCCCAGTTTAGTAAATCTGGCACAGTGTTCTGGGGGTATACGGCAGAGTTCGCTAAAAAATAAACTGAAATTTAATGAAAATACTGACTTTGGCTGTTGGTCTTCTGTGCACCAATGCACGTTCATGAGACTATCAGCGCCACAGTTCACTCCGACTCATCCAGGAAAAGCAGTTGTGAGAAATCAAGAATAATAAAAACACAACATGAAATACTTTCTTCCCTAAGGTGAATATCTGTTGTGTTAGTCAAGATTCAAGAGTTTTATTTATCACATACACAGTTATATACAGAATATACAACCGGCAGTGAAATGTAAGCAGGTCCGCTCCATGGACAGTGCAAATTCACAGTTAAAAACACAAGAATATAGAAATATAGAAATAGGATAAAAAGTACTATATATATATATATATATATATATATATATATATATATATATATATATATATATATATATATATATATATATATATATATATATATGTAGAATTATAAATAAATCAAGTAGAAAAATAAATAAATAAATAAAGAAGTGGAATAAAATAAGTGAAGTAGACTGTGCAGTGAGTAAACTGTAGACTTATAAATATGCGGTTAACAGAAATGTACAAAGTATAATGTGCAAACAGGTTTATAACAGGTTGTTACACAGTAACAACGAGAACAGAAAGTGCAGTGCAATGTCAGTATATCGATGTTTATCCTGAAGTGAAGTCACGTGATGTTAAGTGACTGAGTTCAGGAGTCTGATGGCCTGGGGGAAGAAGCTCCTCCTGAGTCTCTTAGTTTTGGCAATCAGGCTTCGGAAGCGCTTACCAGATGGCAGCAGCGTGAAATGAGGGTTTGCAGGGTGATTAGAGTCCTTGATGATCTTAGTAGCTCTGCCTTTGCAGCGTTTGGTGTAGACGTCCTGCAGAGATGGGAGAGCTGACTCTGAGATACGCTCGGATAAGCGCACGACTCTTTGCTTTGAGTTAATACACTTTCTATCGCCCCTAAATAGAACGTTTTCAGGATAGCTGGTGAAACGTCTCGGTTACGTATGGTAACCCTCGTTCCCTGAAGGAGGGAACGGAGACGTACGTCGGACATCACCGACGAATTGGGATCACTTCAGGAGCCCTATCAGCTTCGAGATTTAGAGAACAGGCCAATGAGAATTGGCGTGCGAGATTTGCATCTCGCGCCCACCCGCAGTCGCGGGTATAAACGAAGCGAAATGCAGCGCACCTTTGTTTTTCACTGAGGAGCCGAACTATTGACTCGGCCTGCAGTGATGGTACAGCAATTGTGGCGACGGGGCGTCGTCTCCGTTCCCTCCTTCAGGGAACGAGGGTTACCATACGTAACCGAGGCGTTCCCTTTCAGTCGGTCACGTTCGACGTCGTCGGACGTCACCGACGCAGTGGGATCCCTTTGGAACACGCCACAGTTGCTACCACTTCCAGCGCCCTGGGAAAGCCCCTCAGACCCCGGCTGTTCCGGGCGGGGAAATTCACTCAGGGAGAGTCAGCTGCTGTTCTGCAAGACCCACTCAGCCGACTATTGGATAACGCTGGGAAAGCGTGCGGGGGGGCCGCTGCGGAAGCCACATCATGCCCGGAGGAGTTACCATGTGGAGAATACACGTATGGACTGGCCGTGGGCAGTGCTACATACGGAAGCCCCAGGGGTGGCTCCGGCCATTTAGGCGGGGGTCCACACCACACTGAGACGGCAGAGAGGGAAAGACACGAGCTCGCGAAGGGAGACTTACCGTGGAGAATACACATATGGGACCGCCGTGGGGGTCACAACATATGGAACCCAGCCTAACACAAGTTCCACCAATGCATACGAGCGTTAGGCCTGGTGTCGGACGCTCCGCCACGTCCGACTGCCGAGGGTTGCGGAGGACTCGACAGGGTTCGCCATACTGGGGAACTCGACTGGAGCATATAAGCGCCGCGTATCCGTTCCATGGGGAAGGGAGTGGCGCAGCAAGCCGACACTTTAGAGCGGGCACTTCGGTGTTACTGACTATGGGAAGTGAGCACACAGGAAGATACCGGCTCTACACGAGGCTATAGAACCTAGCGAACGTGTTAGGTGTCGCCCAGCCCGCAGCCCTACAAATATCTGCCAGCGAGGCGCCACGAGCCAGCGCCCAGGAAGAAGCTACACCCCTGGTGGAGTGGGCTCTTAACCTGAGCGGGCAGGGCACGTCTTGGGTTTCATACGCCAAGACGATGGCATCCACTATCCAGTGGGCCATCCTCTGCTTGGAGACAGCCTTTCCCTTCTGCTGTCCTCCATAACAGACGAAGAGCTGTTCTGAGGTCCTGAAGCTTTGCGTTCTGTCCACGCAAGTCCGCAAAGCGCGGACGGGACAGAGAAAAGCTAGGGCTGGGTCTGCCTCCTCCGAAGGCAGCGCTTGCAGGCTCACCACCTGGTCCCAGAAAGGAGTGCTGGGAACCTTGGGCACATATCCAGGCCGGGGTCTCAGGATTACGTGAGAGTTACCAGGCCCGAATTCCAGGCACGATTCGTCGACCGAAAATGCCTGCAGGTCCCCTACCCTCTTGATGGAGGCCAATGCAGTCAGGAGTACTGTCTTCAGAGACAGAATTTTTAACTCAGCTGACTGCAAAGGCTCAAAGGGAGGCCTCTGCAGTGCGGTCAGCACCAGAGACAGGTCCCAAGAGGGTATAGAGGGAGGGCGAGGCGGATTCAGTCTCCTCGCCCCCCTCAGGAGCCTGACGATCAGATCGTGCTTCCCTAAGGACTTTCCGCCTACGTAGTCATGATTGGCGGCGATGGCGGCCACATAAACTTTGAGGGTGGAGGGAGACAGCCTTCGCTCCAACCCGTCTTGTAGGAAGGAAAGCACAGAACTGACCGAACAACCTTCGGGGGTCTTCTCGGCGAGAAGAGCACCATTCGACGAACAGGTTCCACTTCAACGCGTAGAGGTGCCCTGTAGAGAGGCGCTCTAGCGAAGTAATGGTGTCTACCACGGCTTGTGGCAGACCGCCTAGAACCTCCGCGTCCGTCCAGGGACCAGACATGGAGTTTCCAGAGGTCGGACGCGGGTGCCAGAGGGTGCCCCGTCTCTGAGTCAGGAGGTCCTTCCTCAGAGAAATGGGCCAAGGAGGTGCTGTCGTGAGGAGCACTAGTTCGAAAAACCAAGTCCTGTTGGGCCAGTGCGGAGGCGACCAACAGGACCTGCTCCTCGTCCTCCTGACCTTGCACAGTGTTTGTGCAAGAAGGCTCACTGGGGGAAACGCATATTTGCGTAGGCCCCGGGGCCAGCTGTGTGCCAGCGCATCCGAACCGAGGGTCCCCTCGGTCAGGGAATAGAACAGCTGGCAGTGGGTGGAGTCCGGGGCGGCAAACAGATCTACCTGCGCGGCCCCGAAGCGACTCCAGATCTGCTGGACCACCTGGGGATGGAGTCTCCACTCTCCCGGGAGCACTGGCTGACGTGAGAGCTCGTCGGCCGCACGATTGAGCAGGCCCGGAATATGAATGGCACGAAGCGACCTCAGATGCTTCTGACTCCATAGGAGGAGATGGCGGGCGAGTTGTGACATGCGACGGGAGCGTAGACCACCCTGTTTGTTGATGTACGCAACGGCCGCAGTGCTGTCCGTACATACCAGAACGTGCTTGCCTCTGAGCGGCGTTTTGAAGCGGGTGAGTGCAAGACGAACTGCTAACAACTCCAGGCAATTGATATGCCATTGCAGTTGGGGCCCCGTCCACAGACCCGACACTGCAAGCCCGTTGTACGTGGCACCCCAGCCGGTGGATGAGGCATCCGTGGAGACAACAGCATGCCTGGACACTTGTTCTAGAGGCACGCCTGCCTGTAGAAATGAAGGGTCCGACCACGGGCTGAAGGTTTGGCGTCATCTCGGCGTCACTTGGACACGGAGAGTTCCGCTGCGCCACGCCCATCTCGGGACCCGGTCGTGGAGCCAGCGTTGAAGCGGTCTCATATGAAGCAATCCCAGCGGCGTTACTGCAGCTGCGGACGCCATATGCCCCAGGAGCCTCTGAAAATGTTTCAGTGGTACCGCTATCCTGCGTTCGAACGAGTGCACGCAGTTCAACACTGACTGGACGGGCGACCGAGTCTATCTCCATCCCGAGAAAAGAGATCCTCTGCGAGGGGCAGAGTTTGCTCTTCTCCCAGTTGACCTGAAGCCCCAACCGGCAAAGGTGACGGAGCACCAAGTCCCTGTGTTCGCACAACTGCTCTCGCGACTGGGCAAGGATCAGCCAGTCGAGGTAGTTGAGAATGCGAACACCACGCTCTCTCATGGGAGCAATGGCGCCTCCGCGACTTTCGTGAAGACACGGGCGACAGGGCCAGCCGAAGGGTAGGACCTTGTACTGATATGCTCGTCCGTCGAATGCAAAGCGAGGGAGCGGTCTGTGTCGAGGGAGAATCGAGACATGAAAAGTACACGTCCTTCAGGTCGATCGCTGCAAACCAATCTTGGGGACGGACGCACCTGAAGATGCATTTCTGCGTTAACATCCTGAACAGCAGCCTGGGGACTGGTACAGAAGTCACAGAACCAAGATCGGCCGTAACCCGCCACTCTTCTTGGGCGCAATGAAGTACGGGCTGTAGAAGCCGTTCTTCATATCGGCTGGAGGGACCGGCTCTATCGCATCCTTCGCCAGTAGGACCGCGATCTCCGCCTGAAGCACAGGGGCATTCTCCTTCGACACGGAGGCGAAGTGGATGCCCCTGAACTTGGGGGGACGCCGGGCGAACCGAATCGCATAGCCGAGTCTGATGGTACGGATGAGTCAGCAAGACGGGCTGGAGCGCTAGGCAGGCTCCCAAGAACCGTGCAAGCGGGACCAACGGCACCACAGACGTGCCGCAGCGGGCAGCGCAGCGGCATGCAGGGACCCAACACGGACGACATGGGAGCGGCCCAAGGTGGGGTCTGAGTGTGCTGTGCAACACTTACCTGCTTCTGCTGAGGGGTGCACGAGTGTGGGAGGCCACTTGTGTGCGTCCCAGACACAGCCGGCACCCCTGCTGGCGATAGGAGAGGCGCCTGAGGGTGACGAGGCATGGAAGCGGCCGAACACCGCCGAGCACACTCTCCTGGCACCCAGGGGTATTGGAACTGCTCTTTAGAATTTGGGTACCACTGGTTGTATTTGACAGTGGCGGAACAGAATTTACCAATGAATCTCCTCCCGGCCCTCCTCCGGGGAAGAGCAGCTCTTAACCAAATCCGGGTGCCCATGGCGACGAGCAGACTGAGGGGCGCCGATGGTGTTTCTGGACATCGCCTGGCCGAGGGCCAGCGCTGTGACTTTAAATATAAAAGCCACTGTGCGCAGCTCAACCTCAGCTCAGAACTACCCTTATGCACGAAGAGTGCTGGGCGGAGGCAGCCTGCCAGTGGCACTGCCACCCCACCTGATGAGGGTAGTGAGAGAGAGGAAAACTTTATACAGGCTATGGCCCCTTTGGCGTTCCATTTTCTGGTGCCAAGCGGTTCCACACTGCTAAAGCCTTCCAATGCACATCCGGGAAAAAGGCAAGGGGGCGGGCAAGGCGATTTATGCGTTGCGCTATGCCCCAGCCACCCGGGGAAGCATGACTGTCAAGTATGAATCTGATTCAGCATGAAACATCCACTATTATAGTGGGAATCTCAGCCCAATCTTCATTTTCAACACATAACAGTCCTCTCTCCGATGCAGCGATTGACATCTGTCCTCTGCTAGAGCCCCAAATGAGACGCTAGGTCCCTTTATTTATTTTTTATTTATTTTATTAAAAAAAATATTTTTTTTTTTTTGGACCAGCAATCCCATTTGTAAGCTACCAGCAGGCATGCAAGATAGTGAGCATGGCCGTGAGACGGCACACGGCGCGCTGAACACTAAAACACTTATGAAAAGGGTAAAATGAACAACGCGCCGACGTGGTCATGATCTCATGAGAGAACATGAACCACCCACGAACACAGTCTCAGCATGCTGCGATGCGCTAGAGGAGTGGGGGGCCCACGGAGATGTGCTCGGCAGGGAAGCCCCACTGTAATCCTCAGATCACCCAGGCTTATCAGCCAGTAGCCCTTTTCTGGTGCACCAGAAAAGACACTAGATCGGGGTATAAGCGAAGGACTCGACCCGTTTGAGGTTTCATAGTCTCGACCGCATCTAGAGCGCCGAGTGACGCGCGCTGGGTTGCCGCTGGGTTGTCGTGACAACCGGCGCTGTCAGCGTGAGGCGAGGCGTGATCCCGTGATTCTCCTGAGAGTACATGGACCACCCACGAACGTAATCTCAACATAGTTATGCGAGAGGGCTCGTGGCCGTCAATAAGGACAGGAAACAATCGCACCCAGAAACGCACGGGTGGAATGACGTCTTGAAAAAGACGCAGTGTCACACCCGCGCTGCTCTTTAGAAGAAAATGTGCTCTTTTAAATGTGCTGAAGCACCCAGGGGAACGACCGCGGCAAAACACAGGAGAGTAGTGCAGCCTGTGTATGCACTCACCATTGGGAACGCCCTCACCGAACCAACAGACCAAACAGTGCTGTGAAAACAGCAGTTTATCACTGTATCAGGGAGCTCGCGTCGCCGCTGATCGTGCCATCCCACTCAGCACTCAAAGAAGCTTCTTCTGTCGTTCTCTCTTTCTCTCTGCTGAAGCAGGAACAGTCTTCTTCATCAACACCGTGTTCGCCCGGCGAAGTGAATGACAAAGGTGCGCTGCATTTCGCTTCGTTTATACCCCGCACTGCGGGCGGAGCGCGAGATGCAAATCTCGCACGCCAATTCTCATTGGCCTGTTCTCTAAATCTCGAAGCTGATAGGGGCTCCCTGAAGTGATCCCAATTCGTCGGTGACGTCCGACGTACGTCGAACGTGACCGACTGAAAGGGAACCCTGAATTTCCTCAGCTGGCGCAGGTGGTACAGTCTTTGCCTGGCTTTTTTCACCTGTGTCTGAATGTAAGCAGTCCAGGTCAGGTCCTCGGAGATGTTTACACCCAGGTACTTGAAGCTGCTCACTCTCTCTACTGGTGACCCGCTGATCATGAGGTCGCAAGTTATCGCGAGTCGCAAGTTATCACGTTCACATCTGTCAACTGTCATTCTCAGTTCCGGTCTGGAGATATTCAACTCAGTGAAGAAAGTACATGGATACTTTTTGACGATTTCTAGGTGTTGTATTTAATGTCGCAGTTTTATCAATCTTGATTGTGTGCTTTTTCTAGGAGAGTCGGAGTGAACTGCGGCGCTGATAGTCTCATGAATGCGCAGTGGTGCACAGAAGACCAACAAGCAAGGTCAGGATATTTGTGAAGTTGTACATTAAGCGTCAGATTTACAAAACAAAGCAAATTAGTGTGAGAGTGCAAACCCATAATGGGAGTAACGCAGATGGGAGTGGAAAGTTCAGCGCACGATTTGCTAATGATGCACAAATTAAAGATCATTTCCATAATGACCAACACAATCTATCAAGAGCAGCGCAAATTAGCATCTGGTTTAAGACATGATTTTTTTGGGGCGGTAAATAATGCCGCAAATACCAGTAAATTGACGAGCATGAGCGCAAACCTTAGTAAATCACCTCGCGGGATTCATTTAAATACTCTCCACTCATAAATGTTGCGTCTGAAAGGGAAACGCCTACACATGCATATGCAATAAGATCAGCTGCGAAAGTAACTCTGTCCATGCCACACCATGCACATTTTTCACTGTCTTTAGTAAATCCTGACAGTAGTTTTTTAATGCCAGAAGAGGGCTTGCGCTTGCGCAAGATGTTAATGAATCTGGCTCTATGACTTTTTTGCTCAGATGTATCTTAGGCTATGACAAACTTCTAAAGTGTCATTTTTATTATGAAATCTATTAAGGTCTCACAACCCATGTGAAAAAGAAGTACACTTTAACATAATTTAAAAAAATGTGTATTAAATGCAATTAGCTGAACTTTAGCTTTTTTTGATGCACAGTAGGATTGCATTGCACGTTAATGACAGTTATCAACGTACCAATGTTATCATGCTGTTAAAATGTGTGTTTTTGCAGAAAAAAAGTTTTGCATGAACTTCAATCGGTCAGGTACATTTGTTATTTTCTGATTTTGTCTGAAGAATTCTGTGCTTATGTGATCTGATCACTGTGCATTTGTTGTTGTTTTTTTGAGATTTCCAGATTATGAATGAGAGAAATTGAGAAATTAGTGTTTTTGTTGAGGTGAGGATATTCAGGGAAAATGACTTCAATTTTCCTCATTCAGAGTTTCAGAGTTCCTCATACAAAGACATTGTGTGGCCTCAGAATATGAGTAGAATGGACAACTTTTATTATATTTTATGGTGTTATTTTGGAGCATTACAGTAAATATCAATGTCCACGTTCATGCCATGGAAAAGAGTAACTCCTTTATGCATAGAAAACATCAAATCAAACGTGTTTGGAAGGACATGAGAGCAAGCCAATGACAAAATGTTCATTTTAACCCTAAAGTTTTTGTCTTTGGAAAGTAATAAGAATGGTGTGCTGGAGGAAAAGACACCATGACTGATGTTTTATTATGAAAGTGTGTGAGTTTTAGTTTAGTGCGATTTGTTTTTCTCCTTTCCAGAAGCATTTAATGGTTCAGTCACTGCATAACCAGGTCAGTTAAATATTAACCTGATTTGTACAAAAGCAGCAGAACACATTCTACTATGTACCGCCTCACCTCCCAAAAGAAACAAAATAGATCAATAAAATAAATGATTACATTGTGACATGCTCCTTTTGGATTTGGATTGTTCTGTAAAACAAAACCCCATTCAGATGCATTGCACTGCATGATTGCCATTTACACACGGTAAACCTGAAGCTCTCCTCTGATAACTGGCAAACAAATGTGCGCGTGAATGAGCGCTGAAAAACTGAATTAACTAGCCCCTCGTTTTCATTCGCCATTGTTTCCTCGTGTGCAAATGCCACAGAATTTAGGGCAATATGAAAAACACTGTGGTGTGTGTCAGCGGCTGTCTGACCCTGTCATTTGGCAGCCCTTAGATATGAAGTTTTAGGCTGGCAACAGATGAACATGGCTTATTTACAGCGCTCCGAACATAATAAATACAAACAAACATAATCGAGTCATTGAGCACATTGTTCTCCATCTGAAAGGAACTATCCTGGGAAATCCTCAAAGGGACAAAACATAAATTTGAAATGAATTCCTCTTTAATTACTTCAGGGTATCCTGAAATTCTCTCATGGAATATGCCATAAATGTTGTGGTATAACCACAGGTTTTTTTTTAAGAAGGGAAAAAGAAACAACAGGGAGAACAGACACTTCAGGGAGCACACACACACACACACACACACACACACACACACACACACACACACACACACACACACACACACACACACACACACACACACACAGTATATTTACTAGGAATGTATCAGTATTAGTATATACACACACAAAATAAGGCCAAAGACAGGACTATGTTTGCATGTGATGTATACACGTAATCTGGTTCTGTCATTTGGGTAGGCATGCAGGAAGTTGTGAAGATTCAAAGGGCCTGGCACTACATTTTTATGAGTGGGCACACTTTCCTCCCTAATGAGAAGACTTTACCATAGAGGACCTCATATATGTTTTTGAGTGACAGCCGCTGTGCAGTTTATTAATATTTACTTTAATTAATAGTTTAATTTAAACAAAAACTTCCAGACATGTTAATGTAATATTGTTTACAAATACATGAAAATGTATTAAAGTTTATATTAAATGCAATTAGCTGAACTTTAGAGTGCCTTCATACACTATATTACCAAAAGTATTGGGACACCCCTCCAAATCACTGAGTTCAGGTGTTCAATCACTTCCATGGCCACAGGTGTATAAATCAAGCACTAGGCATGCAGACGCTTCTACAAACATTTGTGAAAGAATGGGTCGCTCTCAGGAGCTCAGTGAACTCAAGCGTGGTACCGTGATAGGTTGAGACCTGTGCAATAAGTTCATTCATGAAATGACTACTACTAAATATTCCACAGTCAACTGTTAGTGGGATTATAACAAAGTGGAAGCAATGGGAACAACAGCAACTCAGCCATGAAGTGGTAGGCCACGTTAAATCACAGAGCGGGATCAGCACATGCTGAGGGTCACAGTGCGCAGAAATCACCAACTTTCTACAGAGTCAATAGCTACAGACCTCCAAACTTTGTGTGGCCTTCAGATTAACTCAAGAACAGTGCGTAGAGTGCTTCATGGAATGGGTTTCCACGGCTGAGCAGCTCATCCAAGCCTTACATCACCAAGTGCAATGCAAAGCGTGGGATGCAGTGGTCACTGGACTCTAGAGCAGTGGAGACGTGTTCTCTGGAGTGACCAATCACGCTTCTCTGTCTGGCAATCAAATGGACGAGTCTGGGTTTGGCGGTTGCCAGGAGAACGGTACTTGCCTGACTGCATTGTGCCAAGTGTAAAGTTTGGTGGAGGGGGAATTATGGTGTGGGGTTGTTTTTCAGGGGTTGGGCTTGGCCCCTTAGTTCCAGTGAAAGGAACTCTTAATGCGTCAGCAGACCAAGACATTTTGGACAATTTCATGCTAAATTTAATGCTTTGGGGATGGCCCCTTCCTGTTTCAACATGACTGCGCACCAGTGCACAAAGCAAGGTCCATATGGATGAGCGAGTTTGGTGTGGAGGAACTTGACTGGCCTGCACAGAGTCCTGACCTCAACCCGATAGAACACCTTTGGGATGAATTAGAGCGGAGACTGCGAGCCAGGCCTTCTCGTCCAACATCAGTGTCTGACCTCACAAATGTGCTTCTAGAAGAATGGTCAAAAATTCCCATAAACACACTCCTAACCCTTGTGGAAAGCCTTCCCAGAAGAGTTGAAGCTGTTATAACTGCAAAGGGTGGGCCAACTCCATATTAAACCCTACGGATTAAGAATGGGATGTCATTAAAGTTCATGTGCATGTAAAGGCAGGCGTCCCATTACTTCATCCATGTCATTTCATTACTTCTATTGTCTTTGAAATATGGTTAAACACTGTTAAATGTACTGACAAGCATTTATAGTAAACTAAAATACACTTTAATGTCATTTCTGTTGACACTTGTGTGTCATGTATTTAAATATATTTGTAATGCATGTGATGTTGCAATTTGTACATTTAAAATACATTAACTTTAAATTTAATAATAACACTAGTTAAAATTGTAAATCAAGCGCTTTACATGTGCTTTAGTACGTTAGTCAACATCAAAATAAGTGTACTTTAAAGTACAACAAAAGTTTATTAAAACAATGATTTAAAATGCACTTTAAATCAAACCTTTAATTTGACACTGTAAAATCCAACAGTTGTTCTAACTAACACATTTTACATAATGTATTAACTTAATTGAACTCAGAAAACCCAAGTAAAGATTAATTGATTGGTTTGAGTGCCATTTTGTCAAGCAAAAAAAAAAAAAAAAAACTTTCCCATAGTCATCTTCAGTGTTGATCAATACAACGTTAAGATTTGAGAGAACATCACATAAGATAAATTGATGTTGATTTTCCTCAAATGTTTTGTTTTAACTCACCATTATGGTGATCAGTGTTCCCTTTGGTGTGGCACTTATTGTAATTATCTTATTGATGCAGCGGTGCAACAAAAGAAAAGAAAAACAAATCTGTTATTTGGTTTCAAAGGAAGGGAAGAAATGTTTCATGTTGAATAATGATCTTTTAAAAAATATGTCATTGTTTTGTCTCAAGGTGCACATCAGTAATGTTTTTATAAGGCATGTTTATAAAAGCGTTTTAAATATCCTAATTGAACTAAGGCCTAATCTTGGTTTAATCTAAGCCCTGTCTGTGAAATATTTGTGTTAAGAAATATAAATAATTAATAATTATATATTGAACATTGCAGTCTGTGAATCATATTGCTGATCCTGCCATGATAAACTGTGCATTAGTTATTTTTTACGACAGCTAAAGCCCAATTTATACTTCTGCGTCAAGTGTACATTGTAGGCTGTGTGTTGCATGTGTAGCCTACGAAGTAGCCTGACGTGTACCTCTCCAAAAATGTAACAACGCGTCAATTCTACGCGGACCGCAAGCGCTATGATTGGTCTGCCAGGACCCCTTCCTCTGCATGTGTAACTGCACGTCAACGCGGACAAGGACGCAGAAGTATAAATGAAAATCGACGCCTAGCCCACGGCGTACAGGCTACGGTGCAGGTCTGATGCAGAACTATAAATCAGCCTTAAGGCTTCAAACAACATGTCGCCTCTTAACTGTGACAAATAAGTAAATATCAAAAGATCCATCAACAACGTCTACAGTGCTGTCTGTGGAATCCTAACATTTCCAGAGCAGAGCATTCCCATCACGCTCCATAATGTGAATTTATGATTAGGAAACAGTTAGCTATCAGGTAATTCATGACCTATGACCTCACTGTCTGTCATTGAAACTGGCCCGATGAAGAAAAATCTAATTTTTTAATTTTCATTGGTTCAAATAAGTGTACAGCATAAAACGACTTATTGGTCATTGATTTTAATAATGTGCTGGGAAATGAATCAGAGAAATCAATTACCTAAGAGCACAAAAGAACAGGGAAATTTATTAAAATAAACTTAGAGAAAGACAGAGATGGAGAATGCACTGTTTCAGTTCTACTTTTGTTATTTTATTATATAAATATTTTATTTAAAATTGTATCTATATGTGTGCATGACTGTATATACATACACTATTACTAATGTTTTAGCAATGTAAGGCTTCCTTTTACTATGCCAATAAAGCCTCTAGAATCTTGAATAAGAGAAATAAAAGGTGAGAGACTGGGCCACAGACATGTGCTGCGTACCAATTCGCCTACTTATACTATGCCCTAAAAGTGTGACGAAAAGGTGCATTTTTAGGCAAGCTTTGGGACATACTATCATGTCAAATTGCATCTTTTAATGGATGTTCTGTCGCATCCTGTCACTATAAACTGGCCTGCCAGTCATCTTATCACAATCAGTCCTCCACATTTTATTTAATTTAATTTCCTACCGTATTGGAGAGAAAAGAAGTAGCACTTTGATCTGCCAGTCGGGGGTCTTTCATGCGGAAACTCTCCTCATATTAATGCATAATGATTCATTTAAAAGTTAATGGCCAAACGGATCTTTAGAAAAGTCCACATTGTTGTTGCAGATGAAATATAACATGGATAACATTAAATAAATGTTTTATCAGGTTAAATGTTGATTATTAGTCACTCAAACCCTTTTATCTAAACCTCGCTACTTAACCGTCGGTCGCGCACATTCGCCATATTCGTAGTTTGTAGTTCTGAACCCTGAAGCACCAGAGACGTCACTAGGCCCATTTTAGAAGGGCTTTAGCCCTCTTAAATGTCCACCCAGCCCCCCTAAAAATATGTGATTAGCTCCGTAATATGCACACTAATTTGTGATCACCTCATTCCCCTTTAAAACTCATATGTGACCCTGGACAACAAAACCAGTCATAAGGGTACATTTTTGTACACTTTGGATAAGCTCTCCATTGATGTATGGTTTGTTAGGATAGGACAGTCTTTGGCCGAGATACAGCTATTTGAACATCTGGAATCTGAGGGTGCAAAAAAATCTAAATATTGAGAAAATCGCCTTTAAAGTTGTCCAAAGGAAGTCCTTAGCAGTGCATATTAAGTTTGTTTTCAAGTTCAAGTTCGTTTTATTTCTAAAGCACATTTAAAAACAGCCAAGGCCGACCAAAGTGCTGTACAAATAATAATGGGAGAAATATACATAGAGATAATAAAATAAAAAAAGTCTGTTAAAAGATAAAGAGGTAGAAAGCAAAGAGTATAATCACTATATACACATATACATATCCACAGATACACATACATGTACATCCATACATATACATACACCTACTCTCACACATATATGGAAATACACACATATGTATAAAACCACACATAGATTAATATCCTCAAAAAAAAAAAAAAAACATATTTACATATCAAATGTGACAGAGAACAGATGAGTTTTAAGACAAGTTTTAAACTTAGATAAACTGGAAGCCATTCTGACCGAATTTGGAAGATTGTTCCAGAGCGTGGGGCCAGCCACTTCAAAAGCTCGATTTCCCCTTGTCTTTAGGCGGGTTTTGGGGATCTTTAAAAGTAATTTTCCCTCCGATCTCAGTCCTCTCACAGGAGTGTAAAAGTGAAGAAGATCAGTCAGATACGAGGGAGCTAGATTATTTAAAGATTTAAAAACAAGTAATAGGATTTTATATTCGATCCTAAACTGGGTGGGCAACCGGTGTAGAGAGCGCAAGAGGGGCGTAATGTGATCGAATTTGTTGCGTCTCTTTAGAAATCTAGCAGCAGCGTTTTGAATTACTTGCAATCTAGAAATTTGCTTCTTTGAGATCCCATAGTACAGGGAATTGCAGTAGTCCAGTCGCGATGTGATGAAGGCATGAATTACAGTCTCTAAAGAGCTCTCTGAAAGGAAGGATTTGATTTTAGCGAGGGAGCGAAGGCAGAAAAAACTTGAACCAACAACAGTACTTATTTGTTTGTCAAATTTTAAACAGTTGTCAATAACCACTCCCAAATTCCTCACTTGGGGAGAGGAGAAAGGACTTAATGACTCAAGATCAATAGGATTTTGTATTCTAGAGTCAGAAGGGCTGAAGACAATGACTTCCGTTTTATCCGAGTTCAGGAAAAGAAAGTTGTTTGAGAGCCATGATTTAACATCATCTAGACAAGCTGATAGAGTACGGAGAGCAGATATTACTACTAATAATACATTTTTTTTTATATATTTACGCTAGGAAATTTACAAAATATCGCCATGGAACATGACCTTTACTTAATATCCTAATGATTTTTGGCACAAATATACCCGTGAAACTTATGACTGGTTTTGTGCTCCAGGGTCACATATTGAACCGACAGCAGGCTGCGGCTCATCACCATATTCAATGTGTAACAGCATCAAAAGCAGAGGACAACATGTGTGTATTTATTGATGGATTGTTATGGCATCTGTATAGTTATAAATGCAGTTTACATATTGTGGGAGAAATTCAAGACGATTTCCCATCCACTGTAAAATCTGGGCTCATTTATTTATTTATTTATTTATTTAATGAAATTCATGAGACTGTGTGACCTTTCTTACTCTTGCTATACTTCATACTTCAGTGCAATAAAATTTCTAGAATTTGTTATAATATTCATTTTATAATAAATCCAAAAGCAGAACACGCAAAAAGAACTATAAATGGGAGGGAAAATGGCAAATGAGCTAATGAGTGGTCCCCTGCCGCCATCTACTGGTTATACTGGTAATTTTATGTAATTGTCATGGTAAAAATTTGTTTGTTTTCCACCAGGTGACAGAAATCCTCCACTAAACCATTTTCCATGTTTTCTCTATGAATGAAAATGATACATTTAGATTTTACAACTTTTTTAATTTTACTGCACAAACATAGAGTTAAAAAAAAAAGTGTTTAAAACATTACATGTGTTGTAAAAAATATACTTAAAACCATATTTTACCCACATATTGCCAATCAAGACAATGTAGACAATTCCAGTGATATAATGTTTTTCTATATTCTTAATGCATATTAATAAATATTAGCTGATTATTTAAAACGATAATAAATTAATTCAATGTTCAGGGATTGACTTTGTTCATGTCTATCCTAGTATCCAAACAATAATAATATAATTTTTTTAATCATACCCTCATGGGGGGCTGAGCCCCCCTAATATTGAAATCCCATAATTGCCCCTTCTAAGCACAATGTGTTGTGGTCAATATTAGCTGTTAGAGTGTGCATGGATCCACACTCCGAAAATCTACTGGAAACAGTCTGGAGACTTTTGGCATACTCTGCTTTGCTTTGGGATACACTTATTTAATCTTGCATGGATAGTATGCACATTGGGATGCAAGGTCTTTTCAGACTCACGACCTTTCACCTGCTCCATCAAAAAACAGTTCAAGCTAAATCATTTTGGGTCCACAGTCTTTTTTCACTTATGTGCCAGTGTATAGCAGGTGCTAAGACATCCTCCCGAACAATCCCGTCTGAAGGGATCCGGCTCCAGGGGCTTTTCTCCATGCAAATGAGTGACAGCAGAGAGGGCTAAAGTTCCGAGCACAAAAGCAAAAATGCAAAAGCAACAAGCGTAATCTACACACTGACTCATTCTATTATCTGCTTGAAATGCAATTTATAACTCCTCATATGGTTTTCAAAGCAAAAAAGGCCCCTGACATGCGATTACCAGTCAACAAAACAATCCTCTTTCCTTCCCTTCAGCCGTATTTCCTGTCACCGTAGACATGACGGAGGTGACGACGGGTGCCCAGGAGCTAAATCCGGGCTGGCGGGTGATGCTCTTTGATTTTTAACCATTACAGAGTTTTCATAGAGCTGCAGTCAATTTATTTTATTTATTCTAATGAGCAGCATTAGTGGTAACGTGGTTAGCGGCACTCGGGCTCATCGGGTCGTTAATCACACTCTGCAGACACTCGCAAATCAACTTCTAACAGCAAGCACTGAATCAAGCTCAATGGAGCGTGCACTCCTTCACAATTTATGATCTTTCAAATTGCATCTTTTCAACCATTAAATTGCAAGATACCATAAATTTTTATCTCCTCTACTTTAGTCCCGGCATTCATTCTGTCCTGTGAACAGCAGAAAAGTAGTAAATTCAGGGTAGTTAGAAAGAATTTAAGCTCTGTCTCCTGAAAGGAAATCCAAGCGTAGGGCGAAGGCTGTTAATTTGCCATTGAGGACAAATACCAGGAGTGATAAAGTTTAAGAGCTCAACAGGGAGCTAAATTTGGCCCTGGTTGGCAGCGGTTCTCTGCAACCTTGGGTCCACTTCCTGTGTGTGATATTTCAGGTCTTGTTAGATGTCATCTGTCAGATTTGACTCAAGGTTTGAGCTTCATTTGAGGAAAGACTCTTCTAAAGAAATATCTGCTTCTCAAGAGTGGACTGAAAAATACTAATGTGAGGGACTTTTCAAGAAAACAGAGGATGATGTAGGTGAGTGGTTCTGATAGGGTCACGGACAACAGAGAAAAACAATATAACATGCAACATTAGATGCTTGCAGAATTTTTGTTAGCCAATCAGGAGAGTTGTAAATGTCATGTGCTTGATCACTCACCTCAGGAAAATGTCTCAACAACACTGATTGGCTGATCGCCCACAACCATCCCGAGCTGTGATATCATAGGTAGCAGACCTATGTCCATACATAGGTAGTACCCTATAACTATAAGTACCCTACAAAACCCCCCTTACATTTACTTTACGGCCCTACAAGGCAAAACACAGTAAATACTTTGTTTTATTGAACTTTGATTGGTTTGAAACCACATTTCACAGGATTGATCTTAATGTGTTTGTGCCAAACCCCTCTGCCATGGGACAAATCATGTCTAATACCCAATATCAGCCAAGTTAATTTTGACAAAATTACTGCATGGTAGCATAAAATAATACTAAAATATACACTATATGTAAAATATACTGTAATGTAATGACATATTTGCAAAAATATTATATTTAATAAAATATTTAATCTGATTACATGGCAACTGGTGTAGTCATGGCATCTACCAGCAGGGGCAAACTACACCATACTAACCAGCCTAAAGGCAAAGTCCCTTTAAGACAAGTCATTTCACTCGGCGGCCATCTTTGAAACACCTCTCGGGCATTAAAGTACAGGTCCTATCTCTTTGAATGGGGAAACTTCTTGAGAACTCAAATTCGCCAAGCTTACGATTAAATTTAATATTTGAAATCACCAATGAAATCTGACAACAACTGTCTCATACATTTTATTTATAAATGCTGAATCATGAAAGAAAAAAAAAATTCACCCTATTGGGTTGCACTTTCTCCCATTACTCTCCCAAGTAATCAGAGTGAACCGTCTTCCTATATAAAGTCCTTGCCAAAAGCCCTGATATACTCACAGCGAAGGTCTTTTTCATTCTTCGCTTAGGGGTAAAATTAAGTTTGAAATACATGAGCAGTGATACACTGTTAGCAAACATCCTGATGCCGCCCCCACTTGCTGAGAGCAATGGTTAGATGAATATGTAATGTGCTGCACGCTTTCTCTCAATAACAAAATAAACACACAACAAAATTGAGAAAACAGCGAGGTACAACTTCATTTTCTATTATAAAGCAGCTCTCCAGTGTGTTTATGTTTTCACTCATGAACGTCTGACCTCCATGGACTCACGAGGAGAAATAAGCTTGAAGGATATTGGGGGCTTAAACCTTTGACAAGTACGATCACATTGAATTTTCAGATCTATGTTGGCGCTGCCGCTGAGCCAGAGAGAGCAGTTGTATGAAACACACAGTATCGTTATTTCGGTGTTACAAATATTCATATTACTGATAAAAGTTTATAATTCGAATACAAACTGTCTACGGTAGCGAAAATGGTGCTTCAAATAACGATTGTATCGATTACATCTATACGCCACCAGGTGGCGACAAATTATATGGTAAGGGGCACTATGACACATCTTATGAGGCCCTGTCCCAAATGACACCCTAAACCCTCATGGTCTTCCTCTGAGTCCGCACATTCTGCTTTGACTGCCGGAAAGAAGTCAGCTGCATAACCTGCACCAGTGCGGGCTCGGCAGAAGTGTGCATCGAGGGCGCATATTAACCTCAAGGGGCGCTCGCGAGCACCCTTCTGAGACCTAAAATGACAAATGGGACACCCTGCGGACTCGTGGACTTAACGGACATGCGCACGCAACGGCCATTGTAAGTCCACAAGACCGAAAGTGCACAAGAAGTGCCTGAAAGAGTACTGAATCTCCTGATCAAAAAACATGTGAAGAAGCAGAAACAAGCGATCTAAAGCGAGCATATAAAACTGCCTAATGTTGTCTCAGGCTTTGGGGGTGTTGATGGACTCGAACAACTCCATCTGTGTTTTGATCATCATTCTGAATCAGATCTGTATGTAGTCTTTGACAAAAACACGATTTTCTCAGCTTTTTGCTCAAAAAGTTGTTTTGTTTTTTTAAACTTACCCACATTCAAGTGTTGATAAAAAAAAGAATGCATGAAGCTGTAATAAAACAGATTTTTTTTGTTTAAAAGCAATATTTTAGATATTCATACAATATTTTGGGGCCATCAAATTTTTGTGAAAATAATCAAAAACTTTTTTTTTTTTTAAACACTGGTGGGGAAAGAGTTAACTTTAAACAAAGATGACACCCGTCGACATTACTCCAAAATCAGTGGTTTTAATGTCATTTTATTTTTGTTCCTACTTTTTGTGCTGTCATCACTTGATGACGTCTAATTTCAAATCTGGGTCTAAACCAGTTAAAAAACACTGATGTGAGAGAAAAAAGAAATAAGTTAAGTAGAACATCGGAATAAGTTATAGGGTTCCTAATAAAGGATTTGCTATTAAAACTAAATCTAAAAGAATGGCGATTTACAGGAACCAGGAGCAGCCACGAAGTTGCTTCTCAGCTCATAAACTTCAGCTAACTACCCTCTAACTCTTGAGACTCCCATTCTAGACGATGGCGTTCGAGAGGCCATTGAATGTAACCTGACGAAGGTGGAAAACAAGCTACTTACCCGCACCATACTGTTCTGAGGAATTGTCATAATTGTTTCAGATTACATCTCCTGTGGCACAGAGCAGTAAGGAACACACTTGTCAAACAATATGGTCAGATTAGCTGTTTCTGATTGGGTGCGTGTTGAAGCGATCTCTCTCATTACACACCTAAGAAAAGAAACAAAAGATCGCTTTAAAGTGACTTAATTATCCACATAAAGAACAGAGTGACAAAGCCAGTAGCTGGGCTTGAAGTGAAGGGTTAACCCTTTCACTCTATGCAAAACTCATAGCCCACTTCACCGGAATCAAGCCAAGCGACTGCAAGGCCCCCGAGCGCGAGCAAATCTGCACACGGCTGATTGGTACGAGAGTGGCAGTCTATAATGTGTGAGAGCGGAAACGGAGCAGTTAAAGAGCGTTTAGAGAGACTTTTCTGTAAGTTAACATGCACATACTACAGGTAAGAGGCTGTCGTGGAGACTATAGGTCATAGGAGACGTACTAAGTGCATTGATATATCGCTTCACAGGAAGTGGACAGGTACATTTAAATCAGCTAACCCTTGTGAAAAAAAGTACACATTAACATACTTATAAATGTGTTATAATTTAAATTTACGGTAATTACAATTAGAGTGATTTTTTTACCTAAATATACTTTAAACATAAATATATATTAATATGTCTATTGAAACCTGTATGTCATGTATTTACATATTCTTATAATTACACATTTTTAATAATGAAGCTGCAATTTAGTACATTTAAAATATATTAACTTTGAATGTATATCGAACACACTAAAGTTAAATTTATAATCAAATACTTTACATGTGCATTAGTATGTTAGTCAACACAGAATAAATGCACTTCTTTAAATGCATTTACAAAAGATTATTAAAACAATGATTTAAAATGTACGTGTATTATTGAATTATGAGGGTAAGTAACGGTCACTGCTAATCAAATGCCTTTTTTTATTTAATTTTTTAACTGATAGTCAGCAAATGTGATCACCTCTATAAAAGCAAATGCTTTGTCAGTTGAGTTAACACAATGCCAAGGAGGAAAGACATCAGCAATGATCTTAGAGAAACAATTGTTGCTGCCATCAATCTGGGAAGGGTTATACGGCCATTTCCAAACAATTTAAAGTCCATCATTCTACAGTGAGGAAGATTATTCACAAGTGGAAAACATTCAAGACAGCTGCCAATCTTCCCAGGAGTGGACGTCCCAGTAAATTCACCCCAAGGTCAGACTGTGCAATGCTCAGAGAAATCGCAAAACACCCAAGAGCTACATCTCAGACTCTACAGGCCTCAGTTAACATGTTAAATGTTATGGCAGTACAATTAGAAAAAGACCAGGCAAGTATGGCATGTTTGGAAGTGTTGCCAGGAGAAAGCCTCTTCTCTCTAAAAAAGAACATGGTAGGACGGCTTAGGTTGACAAAGTTGCATCTGAACAAACCTCAAGACTGGAACAATGTTGTTTGGACAGGCGAGACCAAAATGGAGATTTTAGGCAATAATGCACAGTGCCACGTTTGGTGAAATCCAAAAGAGCATATCATCACAAACACCTCCAAATGTCAAGTATGCTGGTGGAGGGGTGATACTCTCAGTGCAAAATGCCAAACAGTTAGTTCATGTGTTCATGAGCTCAAGACTAGATTATTTTATTGCCCTACTGGGTGGTTGCCCTGTACGCTTAATAAACAAACTCCAGCAGGCCAAAACGCAGCTGCTCGAGTTCTTACTAGAATCAGGAAGTATGACCATATTAGCCCATTTTATTAGCCCGTATTAAACATTGTATAAAATCCTGCTAATTACTTACAAAGCACTAAATGGTTTAGCTCCCGAGCATTTGAGGGATCTCTTAACGCACTATACTCCATCACTTCTATTTCGGTCTCAAAACTCTAGAATATCAAAATCAACCGTGGTAGATCCTTTTCCTATTTAGCACCTAAACTCTGGAACTGTCATACTGTCAACTGTTCCTATCATTGTTCGGGAAGCAGACATTCTCTGTCAGTTTAAATCTAGACTAAAAACGCATCTCTTTAACCTGGAATACACATAACACATTATCAGTTTATATTATTCAAATCAGTTAAATGATTGTTAGGCTGCATTAACTAGGTCATCCGGAACTGGGAACACTTCCTATAACTAAATAGCTAAATATTATCCCATTTTAATGTTATTTTTAATGTGATGATTTGTAAAACTAAAAGTTTAAAGGTGTAGGCCACTTTGTGGCAAACAAGCACTTTTATTTTAAAAAAGTATGAAATTACCACTATAACCAGAAGATGGTTATAGTGGCAAAGGAGCACTTAATGACATATTAGCCATTTCCACTCCTTAATATATGGAAAAAGGTAGGAAGTCACAAAGTCTCATGAAAAACATAAACTTTTCTTCAAATTGTGACTGTCACCTCAACCCAGGAGCACAGCAGCGAGCTCTTCGTCCCACCGGGTCTTCCATCATTCCAGCACCACCGCCACGGGCAGCCCGACCTCCTCAGCACCGCGATCCCCCTCAGCAGTGAGGGCTCTCTCTGACAGAATGTCCCTCCTTCCTCCCAGGTGTTGGCACCAATGTAACAGGGTATGTTGATAAGGCGAAAGTTTAACAACTTTATTAAACAAAACACAAACTGAAAGTAAATGCACAGGCAGCCCCTCACGGACGACTGCCGTACACACATAATAAAACAAACCAAAAACACAACGTAAAGTCCAGGCCTGGTCCTCTCTCGTCCTTCACTGTCGTCGCTTTTATGGGCCCCGAACTCCTCCGTGAGACACGAGACCGGTGCGGCGCGCAGCTGGCACTCATTATCACTCTAATCACATTATCACCACCGGCTGCGCCCCGTTCTCAACAGTCCCCCTGCCTCGTTGCTTGCCACAATCACTGAAGTCAGTGTGATACTATAGAAGAACAATGGTATATTTATCTGCAAATTAATTCGAACTTAGTGCTTCACTGTTAAATTTCCAATAAATAAACAAACATGTAATATTATTATAGATTAACTTTATGATACATTTTCTTCCAGCGCCACCAAATCAGGTGCTGGCACCACCATCTGGTGCCACTGCTCTCACATGTCAGTCTGGAGCCCTCTAAAAAAGTAAGTTCTATATAGTATGAGTGTGTGTAGTATGAATGTAATCTGGACGTACTACATTCACCATACTGTCATTATCACATGACCTACCAGTGTCAGTTGCGTTGCTTCACTGTCATTCACAAATCCTCTCCCGTGGCCTCATGGGATAGTAAAATGCCCATATGCAGTAAGTCATCTGGGGCTATTTGCCTACTCTTTTATGAGTACTGTGAATTCAGACATACATTTTTTGTCACTTACTCTTTTTTCATCTACTCTATAGTAGAGAAGTATGTGATTTGGGATGCAGCCCATGTCTTCACTGAAGTGCTTTTAGAGCAACTAATAAAGATCAAGCACACTCTCATTGTAAAGGTCCATCAAATGTCATGCATGTTATGCTAGAAAAATTGCATTTCAGTCTGTTCAGAGACAGACAAGGACTATTTTAACGTAAAATGCAAAGCAATCATATGATAGCGTCACTGTAAATGAATACCTGTGTATGCAGGTCATATTAACTTGTCAACTGTTCCAGGAAGTCCAAGAAGCACAATTGACAGAAGAGCACGAGTACTGCAGGCAATGTTATTACTGCAAGAAACACAAAGACGCAAAGTGTCTCAAAAAATGGTGACTTAAAACATGACTGAAAGTGGGAGAAAGAGTGCCAAGACTGGGTAATTCTGCATCAAAGTCTTTTTCCTGCATAAGATCACCTTTCTCATCATCATACACATTCTCCCATAATCCACAACAACTGATTAAAGAAGATAACTTTGAGTTTAGTGAAATGTATGTGAAAAAAAAAAAAGTCAGGTTCGTGTGCACAGACATCGAGTTTTCTTTCGCGCTTGAATGAACACACACTGAATTACGGCAAAATGCCCGTTTTGTCCTTCAATGAGTTAAATAACATCTTAAACGTGTGACAGTGCGTCAGATCCGTGTCATGTTCGGCAGCGGCAGATCTTAAAATGACAGCAGCCACTAATGATGTCTGTCATTAATGTTAATCAAAGAACAAAGGGAACAGAATTTTTGTAGGATTACTTTATATTTAATTATATATTTAAGTACTCAAAAACATCCCCAATGTCATACTTTTATTTTATTTTAGCCCTACTATTTATGAAATGTAAGAATTAAGAATTGTAAGAATTGTTTTAATTCTGCAACATTTGGGGATCTTGAGCCATACATTGGCGCAGTAGATACAGTCCTGGGCAGAAATCCTTGCGAGCTGTGTATGTCGTTTTGTGTGTGTTTGTGGACATATGGACACTACTCAGTGTTTTCCCAGTGAGGGATGGTGGAATTTGCATGGTAAATTGTAAGTGGCAAAACAAATAATAACGAAAGGCATAAAATCTCACAAACATTGAATTGATCAGACAATTACAAACCATCTGGCTTGTTAAACTCAATCTGCCGGCCAAGTTCTCACACCAGCTCAATCTGCAGTTACTGACGCAAGACATCTCTGCATCTGGGGAACAACTACACACAGGTGAGTGAGGATGAGAATGGGTTGTGCCAAGACACACACACACACACACACACACACACACACACACGGGTAAGTGAGAAGAAGAGACAAATACTGACCTTTGTGCACTGCATTGGAAATGAGTGGGCAAATAGTTATTTGTTATGAAATACAGTAGATTTAGATTCATTAATGATGTTTAAGTCTATGCAAATAATAATATTTAATGCATCAGACCACAGCATACTGTGATGACTCAAATCTGAAGTACATACTGATTGTCCAGTTCTGAGCCAATCAGGCTAATCATGAAAACATTAATTATACATGTTTGCAACATGTGAAGTAAATATAAATACAAAAGCTAGGAGAAAGTAATACCCAGAGGGTACAGTAAATCTGCTCTCTGTTTCAACCATGTTCACTTTCTGACCACGCTAAAAGGAAAGATAAGATGGAGCGCGTTTCATTTAAGCTGAGAGACAGTGGCCATGTTCAGAAACAAACCTTCCCTCTTCACTCACCGCTATACTGAGGGAATCCTGGTTAGACTCTTTTCCTCCTCTTAGTAATATGCTAAGTAATAATGGGTCACTGAAATGGTTTACTGCATAATGCAGTAAACCATTTCGGTCTGCATATACTGCACCATAAACCTCATACACCCTATATTGCACACTATTTTAAAGGGGTGGCTGAAAAAGACGTTAAGATGGCGGCGCGTGCACATGCAGCGGCTTCTCTCTCTCCCGATGGACCGGTGTTTTTGTGTTTTTCGTCGTGTAAATCACAGTGTTTTTGTACGTCCTTGTCGCGTCCGTTCATCTGCAAACTCAGCTACAGACGTGAGTTTCTGCTCAAGGTTGGAAAAACTACAGTCTTCAATCCAAGTTCGGCGCTCGCTCAAGATCTGCGGGATCATGGCCTTCTCCGGGGGCCTACCCCATCACCGTCCCCCACTATTGCACCTCTCCCACAGTGGAGGCGCCACAAACGGGGTGAGAGGAAACAGAAGAGGGGGAAGCGCGGAGGTATCCGTGTCAGGCTAGCGGCTAAACCACACAAGCCGGCTATCCCCATCATTCTCGCTAACGTACGCTCGTTGGACAATAAACTGGATGATCTTCGTCTTCTTTGCTCTACTCGGAAGACTGTAAGAGACTGTTGTGTTTTTGTGTTCACGGAAACATGGCTCAACAACAGCGCTCCGGACCGCGCCATTCAGCTTGATCAGCGCACATGCCATTGGGCGGACAGAGTGCCCGTCGAGGGAGGTAAGACGGACTCTGTGTTTACACCAATGATGCGTGGTGCTGCGATGCTGTTGTGGTCTGCAAACACTGCTCACCCCTGGTGGAGTTTATGATTATTAAATGTCGGCCGTTTTATCTACCGCGTGAATATTCAGCTATTATACTTGTTGCTGTATACATCCCCCCCAGCTCCAACAACAACAGGAGTGAGGCACTAAATAATCTTTATAAACACATCAGTGATCAGCAGACAGCCCACCCAGATGCTTTTCTCATCTTGGCTGGAGATTTCAACCATGCAGACTTAAAGAGTGTGCTTCCAAAAATTCATCAACACATTGACTTCCCAACACGTGGTAAAAACACTCTGGACTTTGTGTACACTAGACAGAGAGGAGCTTACAAAGCCCTTCCCCTTCCCCACCTTGGTGCTTCAGATCACATCACTGTTATGTTAATGCCAGCATACAGACCACTTGTGAAAGCCACCAAACCAGTTCAGAAGCAGATTCAAGTCTGGCCTGAAGGGTCATCAGAGGCTGTTCAAGACTGCTTCGACACCACTGACTGGGACATGTTTAAACAGGCTGCAACCTACCACAACACCACCGACCTCCAGGAGTACTCAGAGACTGTTACTTCTTATATCACCAAGTGCATGGAGGATGTAACAGTCACAAAGACCATCACCGTCTGGCCCAACCAAAAACCGTGGCCTGCAGACTTCTGAAGACGCGTAACGCTGCCTTCAGAGCTGGAGATGAGGTGGGCCTGAGGACAGCAAGGGCCAACCTGTCACGTGGCATCAGGAAGGCTAAGAGACAGTACTCCAGGAGGATAGCCCATCGTTTCAGTGACAGCAAAGATACAAGGAGCCTGTGGCAGGGTATTCAGACCATCACAGATTATAAGCCTCCTGCACGGACATGTTACAGCTCCACCCCCCTGCTGAATGAGCTGAACACTTTCTTTGCTCGCTTTGAAGCTCACAACAGCACCACTGCACAGAAGTCACCACCTCCTCCCAATGACCTGATGTTGTCACTGCCCAGGGACAGCGTGAGAAGATCCCTCAGCAGGGTCAATGCACGCAAAGCTCCAGGTCCTGACAACATTCCTGGACGTGTATTGAGAGACTGTGCAGAGGAACTCACTGATGTCTTCACAGACATCTTCAACATCTCACTGAGTCAAGCTGTCGTCCCCACATGCTTCAAAGCAACCACCATCATTCCAGTCCCTAAGAAATCATCTCCATCCTGCTTCAACGACTACCGTCCAGTCACACTTACCCCCATCCTTATGAAGTGCTTTGAGCGGCTAGTCATGCACCACATTAAGTCTGTCCTCCCCCCCTCCCTGGACCCCTACCAATTTGCATATCGGTCTAAACGCTCGACCGATGACGCCATCGCCACCACCGTCCATTCAGCACTCACTCACCTGGAAAATAAAGACACTTATGTCAGAATGCTGTTCATAGACTTTAGTTCAGCATTCAATACAATCATCCCTCTACAGCTCACTCAAAAACTGTCACAGCTGGGACTCAGCACATCGATGTGCAACTGGTTGCTGGACTTCCTGACGGGAAGACCTCAGGGAGTTCGGGTCGGCAGTAACTCATCCAGCTCCATCATCATGAACACTGGAGCCCCTCAGGGATGTGTGTTGAGCCCCCTCCTTTTCACTCTGCTGACACATGACTGCACACCCATACACAACAGCAATCTCTTCATCAAGTTTGGGGATGACACGACCGAAGTTGGTCTCATTAGCAACGATGATGAGACAAACTTCAGGAGCGAGGTGAGCCGCCTGGCCAGATGGTGTGGCGACAACAGTCTCTCTCTGAACGTGGAGAAGACGAAGGAGATTGTTGTTGACTTCAGGAGAATGCACACCCAGCACGCTCCTCTGACCATCAACGGTGTGACCGTGGAAAGGGTGAGGAGCACCAAATTTCTGGGTGTACATATCACAGAGGACCTCTCCTGGACCGCCAACACCACAGCACTGACCAAGAAAGCACAGCAGCGACTCTACTTTCTCCGCAAGCTGAGAAGAGCCGGAGTCCCAGCCCCCATCATGTGCACCTTCTACAGAGGCACCATCGAGAGCATTCTGACCAGCTGCATCACTGTGTGGTACGGCGCCTGCAACGCATCCTGCCGTAAAGCACTTCAGCGCATAGTGAGAGCAGCTGAGAAGATCGTTGGTGTCTCTCTCCCACCCCTCCAGGACATTTATAACTCCCGCCTCTCCCGCAAAGCCCTCATCATTGCAAGAGACCCCACCCACCCATCGCACAGCCTCTTCAGTCTGCTGCCATCAGGGAGGAGGCTTCGCAGTCTCCAAGCAAGGACCAGCAGACTGAACAGCAGACTTCATTCCCCAAGCTGTCAGGGCATTGAACTCCCTCCCGACTCTGCCGACCCTCCCCTCTTCTGCCCCACGCACCTGATCTGGGAATCCCCCCCAGTTCTCCTCCCTTCATCTACCTCATTATATTGTCTCTCTGAGGAATTGGTCTCCCCTCTTACAGACTCTTTTTTTGCACACACTCTTATAATTTTATTTTATACCTGCACTGACTTAAATCTGAAATTGCACTATTGTTACTATTGTTTGCACTATTTGCCATCGCCACTTTACCTCTATAATTCACTTTATCCACCTTTTTTTAATCTTTCTTCTGTTGTTTTTACTGTTAAACTTTTGTTGTTATTGTTATTGTTTTGTTGTTAGGCACCTAGGGTCTGAGAGTCATAGAATTTCAATTCTCTGTATGTATGTACTGTACGTATGGCAGAATTGACAATAAAGCTGACTTTGACTTATGATTTGACTTTTTAAACTTTAGTTAGTGTGTAATGTGTAATGTTTGAGCATAAAATGTTGAGAAGAGGAAGAGTTGTTGTAGTCGAACACATTTGGAAGCTGTCGCATTCACCTTTTCACATTTATTGCAATACAGTATGAACACAAATGCCATAAAAGCATATCATAAAAGCAAGATGACAACATAAGTTATAACCGTAATTAAACTAAACTATACCTGTTCTCTCTTCATGCAGCAGATATGTTCTCTGGCTCGGAAGGATTTTACAACAGTTACCACACGAGCGATTTATGGGTTATCATGACAGAATATTCCAAATTCCAAATCAACATAAATTCATCACCTAACCATTCAGAAACATCCTGTCTCATTCTACATGTTGTCATGTCTTCTTGAGTCTCTCCATCATCATCCGACTCCGGTTTGAACATAAAAGGCTGAACAGTTTCGTAAATTTTCAGTGTGTTTGCGTGAGGTAATCCGAGCTGCTAACATGAGCTCTTGAAGCTCCGCACCCTGTGCCGGGAGCAGCAGCTAATTTGCATTTAAAGGGACACGCACAAAAGTTTTTGAGTTTTTACCACAGACTGTAAAAAAATATGGACGTAGTGTCCATGATGTCACCCATAGGATTCTGAAGAGCAGTTTTGAAGTGTGAAGTAGAGACGAGCTGGCCATTGCCATCTTGGCAGCGTGTCATCACGTGTCACACCCAGATAACTGACAATGGGCAAAGAGATGGGACGTGGGCGGAGCTGAGGTGACGCAATGACTAACAGACAGCAGATAAATGGCTATCCACCTGTCACTCAAAGTGGCCACGCCCTTAATTATGCAGAACTTTAAGGCTTTATTTAATGTAAACTAATTAGTTACATTCACCCCCCTCACAAAAAAAATTCACCCCCCTCACAGTTGTCATGAAGGGCAAAATTAGCCGTATCGACCAAAACCACAATTTGTACCAGGCTGTAAACATGTTTTTCTCTGCTGTAAAGTTGAGCATTTTAACATGGGGCTCAATGAGATTCTGCTCCCTTCTGGAGCCTGTCCCTAGTGGTCAGTTGATGAATTGCAGTTTAAGTCACTACCGTATTGGCTTCAACAGAAACGGAGAGGTTTCCACTTGGTTTTTAGTCACCCTCAAAAAGTGACAATTTTAACATGCTATATTTTGAGCTAAAATAACTTTTCAAGTACCTTTTTTATAAATATGGCTGTTTTCAAGGGTTTTCCAGGATGAAATATCAAAGAGATTCAAGAGTTTTATTTGTCACATATACAGTTATATACAGAGTATACACTCACCTAAAGGATTATTAGGAACACCATACTAATACTGTGTTTGACCCCCTTTCGCCATCAGAACTGCCTTAATTCTACGTGGCATTGATTCAACAAGGTGCTGAAAGCATTCTTTAGAAATGTTGGCCCATATTGATAGGATAGCATCTTGCAGTTGATGGAGATTTGTGGGATGCACATCCAGGGCACGAAGCTCCAGTTCCACCACATCCCAAAGATGCTCTATTGGGTTGAGATCTGGTGACTGTGGGGGCCATTTTAGTACAGTGAACTCACTGTCATGTTCAAGAAACCAGTTTGAAATGATTCGAGCTTTGTGACATGGTGCATTATCCTGCTGGAAGTAGCCATCAGAGAATGGGTACATGGTGGTCATAAAGGGATGGACAAGGTCAGAAACAATGCTCAGGTAGGCCGTGGCATTTAAACGATGCCCAATTGGCACTAAGGGGCCTAAAGTGTGCCAAGAAAACATCCCCCACACCATTACACCACCACCACCAGCCTGCACAGTGGTAACAAGGCATGATGGATCCATGTTCTCATTCTGTTTACGCCAAATTCTGACTCTACCATCTGAATGTCTCAACAGAAATTGAGACTCATCAGACCAGGCAACATTTTTCCAGTCTTCAACTGTCCAATTTTGGTGAGCTTGTGCAAATTGTAGCCTCTTTTTTCCTATTTGTAGTGGAGATGAGTGGTACCCGTGGGGTCTTCTGCTGTTGTAGCCCATCCGTCTCAAGGTTGTGCGTGTTGTGGCTTCACAAATGCTTTGCTGCATACCTCGGTTGTAACGAGTGGTTATTTCAGTCAAAGTTGCTCTTCTATCAGCTTGAATCAGTCGGCCCATTCTCCTCTGACCTCTAGCATCAACAAGGCATTTTCACCCACAGGACTGCCGCATACTGGATGTTTTTCCCTTTTCACACCATTCTTTGTAAACCCTAGAAATGGTTGTGCATGAAAATCCCAGTAACTGAGCAGATTGTGAAATACTCAGACCGGCCCGTCTGGCACCAACAACCATGCCACGCTCAAAATTGCTTAAATCACCTTTCTTTCCCATTCTGACATTCAGTTTGGAGTTCAGGAGATTGTCTTGACCAGGACCACACCCCTAAATGCATTGAAGCAACTGCCATGTGATTGGTTGATTAGATAATTGCATTAATGAGAAATTGAACAGGTGTTCCTAATAATCCTTTAGGTGAGTGTACAACCGGCAGTGAAATGCAAAGAGTCAAATTCAAGTACTTCAAGCACCTTGTAGGAACCCTGTAAAAAAGTAGACCACCAATTTTGTTTGTCATACAGTTTGTCATTCAACTTTGTTTGTCATAGGGTGCTTTGTGCTGCGAAACGAAGTGGATCAATTTGTCAAATGCGGCGTTCGCTTGTACGGTGGCTCTGAATTGTCAAAACACCTCTCAAAATGTTTGCTACAGACACGAAAAAAGCAGAAAATCGAACCCGATTTTTTTTATGACAGACGAAAGTTTCGGAGGCAGTTAAATTTCACTTACTTCAATGAACGAGCACCGGTGCGTGCATGCGCGTCAATAGGCCTAAATCTGACTAAAATACACATTTTTCTCAAATATTGAGAATATAAAATTAAGTGTAGGTTTAAAAAAAATATACATGTAACACAAGTAATTATATTTATGAGAACAGTATACATGACAGTAGCAGTAAAGTAACTATACATTTCTTCACTATAGCATATTACTACTGAATTACGAGTGAATGTGTGTCCTTCATACAAGTTAACATTTTGCGATTGCTTTTGTTTATTACCATTTTTAATTCAGTCGTTTTAATTTCTGCTTTAAAATAATAATCAATCTGTTTTTCATATATATTTTAAAATATGCATTTTTAAATAATTTGTATAAAACTTTTTTAAGAAGTACACTTATTTTGATGTGTTGACTAACATACTAAAGCACATGTTAAGTATTTGATTAAAATTTGAACTGTAGTGTGTTATTCAAAATTACATTTACAGTAAATATACTTACTATACTACTTACTATTAAGTATATACTATACTTAAATTTACTAAATTGCAACTTCATAATTACAAATATATTTAAAACATGACACAAGCTTCAATAGAAAAGACATTGAAGTAGATTTTAGTTACTTTGTAAGTACATTCAGCAGTACATATTTCAGCAGTACATTCTCATATTTCAGTTCATATTCTTAAGTGCATAAAAGACTCTAATGTTCAGTTAATTGCATTAATTATAAATTTAACATAATACATTTTCATTTAATTGCAAAAACATAACATTAACTGTCCAAACTTAAGTATATTCTCAAGTATTCTTATATACTTTTTTTAAAAGTATATTCTTTATAAAAGTATATTACTTCTGTAATAAGTACTCAATATACTTATGCTACAATATACTTATCAAGTGTAATGCATAGTAAACTTTGCACAATATACATTACTCATACTTAGTATATGTACAGTTTTAATAAATTATAAATAGTAGATGGAATACCATTCATACTGTCTTGAACTCTTCTCCAATTTGTTAAGGGCAAAAGAATGACAAGGACAAAGGCAAAAATGAGCCACATAATGATTGACACCTTCAGACAGATGATGGCAAAATGACACCTGGAATGCATATGAAGATCGTTCAGATATGTTTCTATTCATAAAAGGACAGAGGGGAGAAAGACAAGAGTATGAAAGCAAAATTGCAGCAGCCACATTTAAGCGTTAAACGAACAGTGATCTGAATAGCAAGTGTGTGTGTGTGTGTGTGTGTGTGTGTGAGGTACAGCTGTGGTGTTGTAATAGGTGGTGTAATTGTATGATGACAGTGTGTCTGTGTGTTCTGTGCTCTCCTGGGTATTGTGATCATCTTTGACAGGTGATGCTGCTCCTCCGGGGAACAGCTTCATCTTAGAGATGCACTTTTTTCCCATATAAACACACACACACACACACACACACACACACACACACACACACACACACACACACACACACACACTGTCACCAACTGAGCAATGCATTTTCACACAATGAAGATTTCATGCCGTGTGAGCTCTTCTAACATCAGCATAACTGCAAAAGAGAGACACAGGGGACACTAATGCAAACATGCTGTCACAGGGGACGCCGCAGGCACAAAATGCATATTTTTAAAAAGTCTTCATCTCAATGTACATCATTTTTCCAAAGTCTTTCTGTGAAAAACCTTTAATGAGGAGGAAATTACTGAGTACACCTACACAAGGCTGTAATTAGCCATTTTTCTGCTGACCTTCAACTTCATCAAAACATTCAACATCACATAAAACATTGAAACATCACATAAGAGAGAGTTGAATGGAGAGAGAGAGAGAGAGAGAGAGAGAGAGAGAGAGAGAGAGAGAGAGAGAGAGAGAGAGAGAGAGAGAGAGAGAATAAAACAGAGATAATGATTCAATGGTAAGATGCACATTTGTTGTCCGCACACACTTATTCATTTATTATAAAAAATAAAAATAGGTCATACACAGAACAATGACTTGAATACTATAATAAGCATGCTTTAATTTTTGAACAAAAGTTTTCAGAGATATGCATGAGCAATATCACACGAGTAGCCGGCTGTCGATAGTCATATCTGTGCTGATGTACAGCCATTTTGCACGTCTACTCGTGTGATAGTGCGTTTATATTACAGTTTGACGGCAGAAATGAGTAAATAAATAGGAAACAACAATGGAGTGTCTTTAAAAACACTGTTTTGTGCAGAACTACTTCCTTCCGCCAAAATCTCCAAAATCTTCCATTCAAATCTCAAGTTAACCGTTGAGCCCAAGCCACTGTTTCTAATTCTAGCCCGTCACTTTAGAACTAGTAAGGAATTAAGGAATGTTGAGTCGCTTCATTGAAGCTTATTGTATTATGTAGAGCATTATGAGAGAGAGAGAGAGAGAGAGAGAGAGAGAGAGAGAGAGAGAGATTGAGAGAAATTACCTGAATCTAGATGATATTCTTCTGGTCAATCTTATATTCATCATCACAATGATGAATGTCCTCTGAGGAAAGCGATATCTTTGTCCTTTTAAAAGAAAGACAGCGCTAAAACTACTTCCTTGTTTACAACTCATAAAGATATTTGACATATTTGCTGCCATCTAATGGCGTCACTGAAGTTGACTATTACAATCACTAACAGACCCTTTCTCAATACCAAATACTGCATATTATTTACAAACCCGATTCCAAAAAAGTTGGGACACAAATTGTGAATAAAAAAGGAATGCAATAATTTACAAATCTCATAAACTTATATTTTATTCACAATAGAATATAGATAACATATCAAATGTTGAAAGTGAGACATTTTGAAATGTCATGCCAAATATTGGCTCATTTTGGATTTCATGAGAGCTACACATTCCAAAAAGGTTGGGACAGGGAGCAATAAGAGGCCGGAAAAGTTAAATGTACATATAAGGAACAGCTGGAGGACCAATCTGCAACTTATTAGGTCAATTGGCAACATGATTGGGTATAAAAAGAGCCTCTCAGAGTGGCAGTGTCTCTCAGAAGTCAAGATGGGCAGAGGATCACCAATTCCCCCAATGCTGCGACCAAAAATACTGGAGCAATATCAGAAAGAGTTTCTCAGAGAAAAACTGCAAAGAGTTTGAAGTTCTCATCATCTACAGTGCATAATATCATCCAAAGATTCAGAGAATCTGGAACAATCTCTGTGCGCGTAAGGGTCAAGGCCGGAAAACCATACTGGACGCCCGTGATCTTCGGCCCTTAGACGGCACTGCATCACATACAGGAATGCTACTGTAATGGAAATCACAACATGGGCTCAGGAATACTTCCAGAAAACATTGTCGGTGAACACAATCCACCGCCGTTGCCGGCTAAAACTCTATAGGTCAAAAAAGAAGCCATATCTAAACATGATCCAGAAGCGCAGGCGTTTTCTCTGGGCCAAGGCTCATTTAAAATGGACTGTGGCAAAGTGGAAAACTGTTCTGTGGTCAGACCAATCAAAATTTGAAGTTCTTTTTGGAAAACTGGGACGCCATGTCATCCGGACTAAAGAGGACAAGGACAACCCAAGTTGTTGTCAGCGCTCAGTTCAGAAGCCTGCATCTCTGATGGGATGGGGTTCATGAGTGTGTGTGGCATGGGCAGCTTACACATCTGGAAAGGCACCATCAATGCTGAAAGGGATATCCAAGTTCTAGAACAACATATGCTCCCATCCAGACGTCGTCTCTTTCAGGGAAGACCTTGCATTTTCCAACATGACAATGCCAGACCACATACTGCATCAATTACAACATCATGTCTGTGTAGAAGAAGGATCCGGGGACTGAAATGACCAGCCTGCAGTCCAGATCTTTCACCCATAGAAAACATTTGGAGCATCATAAAGAGGAAGAAACAAAGAAGACCTAAGACAGTTGAGCAACTAGAAGCCTGTATTAGACAAGAATGGGACAACATTCCTATTCCTAAACTTGAGCAACTTGTCTCCTCAGTCCCCAGACGTTTGCAGACTGTTATAAAAAGAAGAGGGGATGCCACACAGTGGGAAACATGGCCTTGTCCCAACTTTTTTGAGATGTGTTGATGCCATGAAATTTAAAATCAACTTATTTTTCCCTTAAAATGATAAATTTTCTCAGTTTAAACATTTGATATGTCATCTATGTTGTATTCTGAATAAAATATTGAAATTTGAAACTTCCACATCATTGCATTCTGATTTTATTCACAATTTGTACAGTGTCCCAACTTTTTTGGAATCAGGATTGTATATTAAATAGTATTTATTGAACAATAATATTTAAATGAACAACAAAAGCCATTATAAAAGACAATAGGAAATAAACACAAGCAAACAATTCAGGCAAACGTACAAAAGCAGCGTTCTAGTAGGCCATACAGGATTCAAGATAAACAGCATACATATAAAATTATCAAACTTAATTTTTCCCTTAACCCAAATGGATTTGCTCTGGAATAAGTAATAGATGAATAAGACCAAAGATTGCCCGTTTGATATACCCCAAAGGAATTATCTCATGTTTAACCACTATCTGCATGCAGTAAGAGCCAGCGGCAAATTCCTGAAGGACTGGCTGAGATGAAGCTGTTCTCTGCGGATACATGAGCACTGAACGGCCGCTGACGGCCTGGAGCTCGCATCTGCGAAAGCGACCATTTAAGTTTGTTTTTCATCACATATTTAAGGTAAGGAAAATATGTTGTCATATGGTTAGACCACATGACATTTTAAGAGTCGTTAAAGTGAAACTTTATGGTATGTACGTTTTTCAAAACCATATGAAACCAATATATGACCAAATAACCCTATGAAACAATACTGAATTACAAATACTGTAACATCCACAAACAGAGTCAAAGCAAAGTCCTACTTAATAAACTGTATCTGCAACATACAAGAAGCGAACAGTAGCATGAATAACCAAACTAACGTTTGTTCTGCCCCACTCTGCTTGAGGATGAAAGTGCATTGTGCACTTTTTCTCAGCGCTCTGCAGACTATATATAAAAACGACAGTATGCCAAGAGTCATAAAACATGGCGTGTGCCTCAATACCTGCGGCACGACATCCACTCCCATATCTGTGTATTACCACAGAAAGACTTTAAATGCTTTCTGCGCTCACGCGACAGGACACAATGCTACAAAACGAGAGAGAGGCCCAAATCTGATCGGATCTATTGAGAGAGGTTATTGAGAAGTGTCTGAGGAGGTGCTCATGCATATTTATGGGGACGGGACGATTTGCAAGTGAATACGAAGGTGTGTGGATTAGCGAAGGAGGCCTGTACGCCAATGTCCTGCTGTGGGTGTGCTCTTTATCTGATCTCTCTCTGGGAGAGACACACACTACAGCCTTATCTTTACCCACACTCTCAGAGTTTACAATTTCTCGCTTCACTGGAGCTTGAGCAGGGCTTGTTAGAGCAACAAAGAGAGAGAGAGAGAAAGAGGTCTATGGTGAGCACAAAGCGGCACTCATCTCTCTGGACAGAGCGTTTCCGTTCCTGATAACGGCGAGCTCGCGTAACAGCGGAATACGGTGAAATACTGACAGATCTCACAGAACTAAACTGACCCGCTGGCTAATGATAGCAACCGAGCAGCTCCATAATACCTGGAGAAATCTGTTAGCATTCCTTTTCATTCCAATGGCATTTGCTTGGATTGCACAGGAGCCCCTGGAAGTATGTGATTTAAAATATACCATCTTTGCTGATGGGCGCTCAGTTTTCAGAACCTGTTTTCTTTTCAACCAATCACCTGAGCCGTAAATGCCATGTGACTAATCACTCTTGAGCTACAGGAAACAAACCCTCACTCCTGCTTTTAGAAATGTCTAAGTAACACACACTTTTTGGGCAATGATTATTATATTTTCATTACAATTACATCATTATCATGATGCTTAGGGTTGCTTGGCTGCAGCATATACCCCTCCAAATCACTGAATTCAGGTGTTCCAATCACTTCATGGCCACAGGTGTATAAAATTAAGCACTAGGCATGCAGACGCTTCTACAAACATTTGTGAATGAATGGGTCGCTCTCAGGAGCTCAGTGAATTCAAGCGTGGTACCATGATAGGTTGACACCTGTGCAATAAGTCCATTCATGAAATTTCCTCACTACATCACCAAGAGCAATGCAAAGCGTGGGATGCAGTGGTGTAAAGCACGCCGCCATTGGACTCTAGAGCAGTGGAGACGTGTTCTCTGGAGTGACCAATCACGCTTCTCTGTCTGGCAATCAAATGGACGAGTCTGGGTTTGGCAGTTGCCAGGAGAATGGTACTTGCCTGACTGCATTGTGCCAAGTGTAAGGTTTGGTGGAGGGGGATTATGGTGTGGGGTTGTTTTTCAGGGGTTGGGCTTGACCCCTTAGTTCCAGTGAAAGGAACTCTTAATGCTTCAGCATACCAAGACATTTTGGACAATTTCATGCTCCCAACTTTGTGGGAACCTGATAGAACACCCTTGGGATGAATTAGAGCGGAGACTGGGAGCCAGGCCTTCTCGTCCAACATCAGTGCCTGAACTCACAAATGTACTTCTAGAAGAATGGTCAAAAATTCCCATAAACACACTCCTAAACCTTGTGGAAAGCCTTCCCAGAAGAGCTGAAGCTGTTAGAGCTGCAAAGGTTGGGCCAACTCCATATTAAACCCTATGGATTAAGAATGGGATGTCATTAAAGTTCATGTGCATGTAAAGGCAGCTGTTCCAAAACCTTTTGGCAATTTAGTGTATATATTGTAAACTAAAAATAATATGCTGAAACCAATAATTCCAATACATTTTCTAGTCTCGTCACAAATAATACATGCTATTTTCAATTAAGAATGGCAAAATTTGACAAAAATGTATAGTTTCCATCACTAGGGATTACTGTCAGTCGTTTAACATTTTTATAACAAAACAGTTGTAAAATATGAAATGTTATCCAAACAGCAACATAGTTTCATAGTTTCGGCCCAGACCTGGCCCACATCTGGTATGTGTGGATTCCACGTGTACCAGATGTGGACCGGATCTGAGCCGACACTATGTTGCTGTTTGGGATATTCTTACATCTTACCTCACACTCTTTCATAGTTAAAAAAAGCATGGAACTCATTCTGTTTTTGTGAACAGCAAAGCCCACTTATAATGTTATCACAGTTCATAATGTAATACCAGCACATAATGTATAAGTGAAACAATTATACATTGGCATTGCAATTATAATTATGACATTGCATAGGTTGTAATTTCACATTAAAGGTGCAAAAATTATGATTTTATTTATTTATCTTTCTTCTGAGTAGTAGTAGTATCAGTAAGCTGGTGGATTTTGTAGGCAGGATAAGACTGGATTTAGATTTTTAAAGGAATACCAATTCTTTTATGTGTAATAATAATAATAATAATAATAATAATAATAATAATTGCATGAATAAACCTGTTGCATTTCGCAGGTAGTTTAAGACTGGATTTAGATTTTTAAAAATGTAGGTCTACTTTAAGGGTATACTAATATTTTTATGTTTTAAGCTATTACAATTATGACAATATGACAATGTTTTTAATATAATACATTTCTCATAATGTAAAAATTATTACATTACGAGCTCAAGATTTTATGATGTTTTGAGAAAATGATTACATTATGAACATTTTATTACCATAATGTAATACTTATTACATTATGTGCAGTTGTTATTAGGGGTGTAACAATATCGTGTCACAATATATCACAATACAAAAATGCAACAATATGTATCGTGGATAGTGACAATATATATTGTGAATAGTTCACCCAATATGAAAATTACTGTATGAGACACAGAACAGTTTACAGAGTTTTAGTGTCAGTACTACATTAAACTATATATAATGATGTATATGTATAATGTATAATGCAATGGGGGAATATTTGTGGGTCCTGATAATGCCAAATGTCTTTTGTTACCAGTAACAAGTGCAAGCATATTCGTCTAAAATAATTCTGTATTTTCAGCTTCAGAATCATGAATATTTTTATCCTGGTGTCACCACTGTCCTGTGCATTGTGTTTCCAGCACCAAGTCAAAGCCTATTCATTTACACCCCCACTGTAATACCAAATTTAACATTTAATCAACAGTACATTTTTTGTTAACCTTTTACCTTATGTCTTTGAATATCGGAATAAAATCATATTGTGAGTTCAGTATCGATATATGTATCGAATTGTAACATAAGGGTATCGTTACACTCCTAGTTGTTACATTATGTGCAGTTATTACATTATGAGTTGCTACACAGTGATTAAAAGTGATTAAAAATGTGTTTTGTCAAAAAAACAGAACTGCTTTTGAATGACCGCCAATGGATAAAGTTTCTTTTTGCCCTCATAATGTTGAAGTTACGACATTGACCAGCTGGGACTAACTGGACCACGCTAACATGGAGACATCAGATTTCAGTCAGAAAGGTGACCCTCTCACCAGATCTATAAGCCTGCTTGAAAAGGTCAGGTCAAAGGTCATATTGCAACTAAATCAGTAGAAGATGGAGCGAAAGGAGACGCGAAAACAGGAGAGTGGCAATTCCCAATAATTCCCTGAGCACCTGACATCCAGAAGCGTCCGTTGGTGTCACCAGCTGTGAACGCAGCAGAAGGCTCGAGTGCACGGCAGAGTTTTGAGCTCGCGTTCATGAGGTAGGCAGAAATGTAGGAGGCTGTCTAAGATTGAGACATTCTCCCACTGTGAGTAAATAGTGACTGGGCCAATTTCATCAGACACAGAAATGCTCCCGGTGACAGCGCCTGCATTGTTTTCCTCCCAACTGCATGCTGAGAAATTCTATTTTCAGTTTTTCTTGCCGCAGTAATTATCTGCATTGTTGGCGAGTATAAAGAGAATAAAGGGCATGAATGTGTCCCGGTCAATCGGATTCTGTCAGTTCAGGCTGAATTGGGTACACACATGCGCGCCGCTTGCCAGATCGTAATAACGAAGCTGTTTGCATGGAACGATTTCCCCTACGCAGCTCATCAGCGACAGAGAGAGTCTGTCAGCGCGTTCTCAGACTGACACGGCTTCCGCATCTGTGTCTGTTATTAGCCCGTCTCTTAAGACAAGCTCAATTATCTGACACTGCCCGTAATTTTCACCCCCTCTCCGGCACAATGTAAAGTTCCTCTGCTTTATTTCTCAAGCTGTTCATTTGGAGGAGAAAAACAAGGAGAGAGACGAGAGTGGGCGGAGGAGAAGACTTGACGAGATAAACTGAGGGAAGGGGAAAAAAACAAGATGAGTCAAAAACTAATTTGATGCTTACTTTACAAGAATAAAGAGTTTCGGAAGACGCTTTATCAAATATATGTGGAGGATATCTGAATGATAACATGATTGATGTGTATCAGATAAAACAATGACTTTGCCAATGTGGGTCAATGTGGATTTATAATGTGTTTTTATTTTGTGTTGACTATAGGTGCATCATTCTTTTGAAGTATTTTAAGTGTTATATGTATATTTCAAAGTAATATTAGAAAGGATCCACTGTGTACTTATTTGTATACTTATTTACTATTTTTCAATTGTTGAACATGGTACTATGGTTGTCAAACTTATATTAATTGAAACACAACAGGGAATTTTTTTTAAAAATCCATTTGTTACACTGTAGGACCATTTTTTGAAGGCAAAAAGGGGCTAAATATGGTGGGATAACTTAAAAGAAAATGCTGACCAGTTATGGACCTAATCTATACAATTTAACTTAAACGTAGGGAAGGCAATTTCCGGAGCGGCTAGCAATAGCGAGCTAGCTTTGAAAGCATGAGATCCCACCCTCCCTTCAGAGCGTCTCCAAAGCCACGCCTCCTTCAAAACACATGAACACACACAGCAGAGTCTGCGAAGCGTCACGGTGTTGAACTACCTCATGTCTCAAAGCACATAACATTACAATAATAATGAACATAACTTAAAGAGCTCTTGTTCCACCTGACTGCTGCAGATTCATTTCAGCGTTGATGGTGTTGACAAACCGCTCCGAGTATGTGTCACGGGTTTCCATCTCTTCCAAATGACAGTAGTTATGGTGTGAACGCAGCATCAGCTGGTTGCTTTGGTTCAGGAGGAACTGTAAAAGGCGGCTGCTGTTTGTTTGCGGCTCTCGGTGACTCACGTCTGTCTAACTCATAGCATGAAACGCTGATGACGTGTGATGTCTGCGCGAGCAGGTGTGCTGAGGTATGGAAATACATGTGTTGACAGACAGGCAGGGCATCGTATCATAGCATTCGGACCAAATGCAAAGATTGGACTAAAAGTTTTTAGTGCTGAGACTTCCACAGACAATATATGACCACAAAACCAGTCATAAGGGTCACATTTTTTTTTAAATTGTGATTTATAGATCATCTGAAAGCTCAATAAATAAGCTTTCCATTGATGGTTTGTTAGGATAAGATAATCTTTGAGGATACAACTATTTGAAGGTGCAAAAAAAACAAAACATCTACAAACCAAAAAAAGTTGGCACACTGTACAAATTGTGAATAAAAACAGAATGCAATGATGTGGAAGTTTCAAATTTCAATATTTTATTCAGAATACAACATAGATGACATATCAAATGTTTAAACTGAGAAAATGTATCATTTTAAGGGAAAAATAAGTTGACTGCTCTATTACAGTCTGCAAACGTCTGGGGACTGAGGAGACAAGTTGCTCAAGTTTAGGAATAGGAATGTTGTCCCATTCTTGTCTAATACAGGCTTCTAGTTGCTCAACTGTCTTAGGTCTTCTTTGTGGCATCTTCCTCTTTATGATGCGCCAAATGTTTTCTATGGGTGAAAGATCTGGACTGCAGGCTGGCCATTTCAGTCCCCGGATCCTTCTTCTACGCAGCCATGATGTTGTAATTGATGCAGTATGTGGTCTGGCATTGTCATGTTGGAAAATGCAAGGTCTTCCCTGAAAGAGACGACGTCTGGATGGGAGCATATGTTGTTCTAGAACTTGGATATCCCTTTCAGCATTGATGGTGCCTTTCCAGATGTGTAAGCTGCCCATGCCACACACACTCATGAACCCCATCCCATCAGAGATGCAGGCTTCTGAACTGAGCGCTGAGAACAACTTGGGTTGTCCTTGTCCTCTTTAGTCCGGATGATACGGCGTCCCAGTTTTCCAAAAAGAACTTCAAATTTTGATTGGTCTGACCACAGAACAGTTTTCCACTTTGCCACAGTCCATTTTAAATGAGCCTTGGCCCAGAGAAAACGCCTGCGCTTCTGGATCATGTTTAGATATGGCTTCTTTTTTGACCTATAGAGTTTTAGCCGGCAACGGCGAATGGCACGGTGGATTGTGTTCACCGACAATGTTTTCTGGAAGTATTCCTGAGCCCATGTTGTGATTTCCATTACAGTAGCATTCCTGTATGTGATGCAGTGCCGTCTAAGGGCCGAAGATCACGGGCATCCAGTATGGTTTTCCGGCCTTGACCCTTACGCACAGAGATTGTTCCAGATTCTCTGAATCTTTGGATGATATTATGCACTGTAGATGATGAGAACTTCAAACTCTTTGCAGTTTTTTCTCGGAGAAACTCCTTTCTGATATTGCTCCAGTATTTTTGGCCGCAGCATTGGGGAATTGGTGATCCTCTGCCCATCTTGACTTCTGAGAGACACTGCCACTCTGAGAGGCTCTTTTTATACCCAGTCATGTTGCCAATTGACCTAATAAGTTGCAGATTGGTCCTCCAGCTGTTCCTTATATGTACATTTAACTTTTCCGGCCTCTTATTGCTACCTGTCCCAACTTTTTGGAATGTGTAGCTCTCATGAAATCCAAAATGAGCCAATATTTGGCATGACATTTCAAAATGTCTCTTTTGTTACAAACATACCCATGCGACTTATGACTATTATTATTATTTTACAATAAATTACTGCAGTCTGAAATTTACTGTGAAATAAGTACATGCTGAGTCAAATGACTGTGAAACAACAACATAATGACGCTGAACTTACTGCTCTTGATTTACTGTGAGTTCACATTATAATGTGAAATAAATGTATCCTTTACCACTTTAATTGTTAGCTTGGGATCTTGGACCTTCTGTATTCATATTCACATTTCTGTTCTAGTCAGAAATGTGACAAATAAAAACATTTGTAAAAATTATGACAAGCTAGATCATGAAATAGTTTAGTCAAACTATTCCTAGCATGAATATGAAGATATTTTTGTTTTTGTATTAAGCATGAAGATTTACCAACAACTTATTTCAAATTCATGACTGTGTGTAGATGGATTTTTCACAATAGTGAAGATTCATCTTTGAAAGACCTTATAAACATCACCTAATGAAGCACAGACAATACTTGACATACAAAACGCAACAATGGTGACACTCAACAAGTACACTGTGTACCCTCATAGTACACATGCACTGTAGAACTACAGTGTGATATTGTTTATTTACAGTAAATTGTGTTTTCCAATACTGTAATCTCACAGTAAATCCTCTTTTTGGGGCAGTTAGATACAAGAAAAGTCCTACTGTGAAAGTAATGCAGTTATTAACCTGGAATCTACTGTAATTTCACACTAAAATGTTTAACAGTGTGCGTCAACCACCAAAAAAACAAAACAAATCCATATTCACTCATGATATGATATGGATGGGCATGGTACAATAGTAATACCATGTTTTTTTTTGTTTTTTTTTTATTGCAGGTCCATTTAAATTAACTAATGAAGAATACCAGTGGGAAAGAAAAAAAATTAAATGAAATGACAACTAGTAATAGAACCTAAAATATACTAATACATGGACAAACTGCGCATCAACTACCAAAATATTGTAGCAGCCACTGAGTTATTACCTCTGTTTATTACAATACCCTGGTTGGACAGTGCCATTATGTACAAGTACTTGCTATAGTAGAAGAAAAATCATACAGCATCATAGAATATATATATATATATATATATATATATATATATATATATATATATATATATATATATATATACCAAGATTTTATCATCTGACACCATCCCTGTACAATACAACAGCAATTTTTTTGTAAGGGCTACTCTTTTCAACAGGATCTGCTGTTTATATACTTTTCTACAAGCATTCATAAAACTTGAAATCAAAAATGTTAACCTCCACTCTTGACTTGCAATGGAATACGTGCTTGAAAGGTCCTAACAGAAGGCAAGGCCCGGGTGTATCCTGACAGCTTCACCCCACACCAAAGCGACACCTGCTAATGCCGCTCTGCTTGGCTGCTAGTTGCTGTGGGAACCGGCGGAAAGCAGCGGTAATGATGGCAGGCCTAACGCGGTATAAGAGCAGCAACGCGTGTAAGAGAGGGCAATCATCTTGATCCCACTTCTCCCACGGGAACACGCTAATGTGCTAAGGAACGTGTGCTAATGCGCTATAGTCTGTCTACTGAGCGGCAAGCGACTGTCAACAGTGAAATCTCGCCCATTTAGAGCCTGGCCTAATGTGAGAGATAAGACGACAACAGCAGGAGGGAGTAGACGGAACATCTCGGAGAAAATAGATTCAGTCGATCTCGGGGGTTGCGTGTGCTTGAGACGAGGGAATTGTGTGTGAGACGGGCTTTCAGAAGAAAAGTGTTCCTTCATGTAAAACACCTATTCTACCATCCACTTACTCGCTGGCATTTTCAGCAGCGTGTGAGCACTCGCGGACCTTCGTTTGGGGTCAGTCCCTTAAAGAGGCCTATTCAGTAATCACAGGTACTCTCCAGACGCACGTCTCAAAAGAAAGAGGTGTTTTTTGAAGTTTCCTTGTTCTTTGTGTGTCCTGACGGATGAAATACAACAACCTTGGGAGCCAAATGAATCTGTACACGTCTGTCAGCCGCTGTCGTAGCGCCACCCGTGTGTTGCGTCCCCTGTACAAATGGTATGGAGATTGTCGTGGCCCGCAGGGCAGTGCTGTAGCAGCTGATGCCGTTCAGGAGCGCCGAGGAGGCCGTGCACTCACCGTGTTTTCCTTGCAGTGGATGGACGACTGTAATCAAAGCGAGAAAGACTTCTGTCCAGATTACAGTCTTCAATCAGTCAGCCGGGGAAATGATATGTACATCATTCTCCGTATGGATAGTACTGCCTCTCACGCATTACCTGTGTCAACCTTGCCAAAGACATGATGGGAGATATGGAGAGCCATCGGCCACCTGCCATTCCAAAGGGAAGGGGTTAGTTTTCACTTCTCTCAATGAGCAACTGTCACCATGGGGACCCAGTCCTGACCTCCTTCGATTCACGCTGACACCATTTAATGTACATTTCCACAAAACAGAGACGATTCCTGGCTGTCTCCTCACCGGCAGAAGCTTGCTCTCTTTCGGTGAATGGCTACGCATGGCAATTTCTCTGTGAGAGGGCACAGCAAAAATTGAGCTTTCAGAGAGACTAAATGGAAATATGGAAAATAACTACATATATGAGCAGCACATGACAGAAAACGTACTGATGTTGTGTCTCGAAGAGAACAGAATGCTTTCTTGACTGTTTTAGGCATTAGAAACCACAGCATATTCATCCACACAATCTGACTATTGTTTGAATGTTAATAGAGTGCAACAGTTCCTGTTTCCTCTCCATTCATTTTCTCCACAAGGAAATTGATTTTGAATGATAAATGATAAACCTTTAAAGACAGATGAGGTTGTTAAAAAATGGTATTTGCTTTTGCTGAAGACTTCAGCCTGCATTATTTTAGCTTGGAGTTTAACAGCAGAATTACTGGTGAAAAACTACATTACCCATGATGCTGTACAGAAAATTACACCAATCAGAGAGCTGAAAAAAGATCTTGTTAGCTCCGCCCACTCCAAGGAAGCACTGTGAATGACAAATCTCTCTACACTCTCAAAATACTTAAATGTTCATATATATTAGTGCTAATAGCGCGATTAATCGCATCCAAAAGAAAAGCTTGTGTTTACATAATATATATGTGTGTACAGTGTATAATTCTTTTAATACACATACATACATGTGTATATTAGCATGTATATACTGTATATTTAGATCATTTATATTATATAAATTATTTATATTATATCATTTATATAAATATAACAAATCTTTCTTAAATATATACATACATGTGTATTATATACATTATACACAGTAATCATATATTTTGCAATGAACTGAAAATATATCATCAACATTTTTAAATGAGTTTTATGTTTCTACATTGTTTTCAATTTGATTACGCTGTTCGCAATGCTTCATGGGAATGTAGTTCTTTCCTTCACTAAAGCTTGTACCTTTGTATTCTTGTCTGATTTTCAAATACTTTTTTGCTTCAAATCTAAGTTTGTAGAGTTGCGATTCACCTTGTAGCTGATTGCCTTGGTTCATGGCTTAAAACACATTTTAAAAATCCCTATGGGAAAAATGAATGGAAAAAACACTTCCGGAACCAATGCCGCTGAAAAAGAGTGCGGGCACTAATGCACTCTATAGCAATGAGTGGTCGTTATAAGTGGTTCTGAGCATGAGGCTGTTGCTAGGGTGCCCTTGGTGGTTGTCAGGGCGTGGCTATGCAGTTGCTAAGGTGTTTCTGAATGTTTTTTTTTTTTTTATTTAAATGAAAAAACTTGTTCTGGGTGATGGTTGTAGGGGCGTTGCTAGGTTGTTTTTTGGTGATCGTTGAGTGGTTTTAATGTTAGTCTATGGGAATTTTAACCCCCAGTGTATGGTCTGCTAGACAAAAATGAAAAGTTCTGTTCACTTAGAAAAGTAATAGCACACCTCTCATCATCAAGCAGCACAATTTGAGATATTCATGTCCTCAAACACAAACAGTTACACGCCAAAGTTTAATACTTGAGAGTCAGAGGTTTGGTGTACCCTAAGATCAATAGTAATAAGTGATGAACTTAGTGAATACAACAAAAAAAGAGTGCAAAAGATAAATGTCTGATTCTGATCCGGCATGTATGCAACAACAAACAGAACACACTCTTAAAAACAAAGACTCAAGATGGTGGCAAAGTATCGCTTAAACAACTCTCAAACAAAACAATGATGACAAAGAATAAACTATTTAAATTTTCCTCCCTGGAAGAGTAGGGACATACAAAACCTGTAATTTCCTCTGAAACAAGAAAGCACCTAATTAGACCCTGTGAATAGAAACACACCTCTTGGCCAGAGCAAAACACATCAAGCAATTGCAGCCCGGGGTGTTTGTGTTCGTTTCCCCCCTCCCTCCATTTAAAATTCCGCATCTCTCAATCTCGCGTCCACCCAAACACCTCAGTTTAATGCAGATTACAAATAATGGCAGGAAACTTTCAGGCAGAGACAATCCATAGCAAAGCATTCTGGGACTGCAGGGGCATCGTTTGCATAATACCCACCTTGCCTCGTCTTCCACAGTTTCCCCACCACCTTGAGACTACCACCCTTTACACACACACTAACTTGGACCACTCCTATAGAGATTCAATGAGCTATTCTTTAACACACACACACACACACACACAGACCCTTGAGCCCTGCTGGCACCATAGAGGGAGGTCACACAATTGTCTCTGCTTGGGAAAAAAAAAAAGAATCACTGACCTACTGCAAAATTGGCCATATTCAGCTGTGGGGGAATATCAGGTTATTGAGTTGGTCCATGCTGAGTCTACTAGCCTGAGGAAAACGATCAGCTTCAGCGTATGCCGGTTCTGCAGTTGATCAAGGACACACGTGTGCGGTGAATGCAGAGAGCTCCCGCTCCCTAAAGACACTTAGAGGAGAAAGCAACTCTCAAACTCTGCTAGAGAAGCAGCTTGACTCCGTCATCCAAAGAAACACAATGTCACTATATTCAAATCAGACACAATCATGTGTAGATAGATTCAGGGCAACCCTTGTGAAAAGGGTTTAGTACTTATTATAGAAATGTATACTTTAAAAGAATACTTATTGTAAAATATTATATGATAACATATAACATATGTTTTTATGTTGCTTTTCAAAGCAATTTTCAATTTTTATTATGTTATACAAGATTCAGCTATTTCTTTTAAGTCAGTTTAATGTAATTTAAGTTGAAATGACTTAAGTTGATTGTACTTAATGTTAATTTTACAGTGAAGGGCAAACTGAATTGGACACTTAATTGCAATGAAACAGCATCATAGTTTAAATATATTAAATGCCATCAGCTGACCTTTAAGTGCATCTTGATATGCAATTTTAAAATCACTTATGATATTATAAAGTGTACCAACACGTATTTATGGTAAACTATATACTTCAATGCCATTTCAATTAAATTAAATGCATATATATATATATATATATATATATATATATATATATATATATATATATATATATATATATATATTTGTAAATCACACATCACATATCATATATTAACTTTCAATATAATATTGCATTTAAACTGCAGTTATAGGCTTAACATGCTTTAGCATGTCAGTCAACATCAAAATAAGTGCATGACAAAAGATAATTCAAACAATGACTTAAAATGTACTTTAAAGTAAAACCTTTAATTTGACATTATTACAGAATGCACCTTTTAAAAGTGTACTTAAGTGTGCTCTCTTTACACTTAAATGGCCTTTTATTTAATTAATATTACATTATCCGCTAGTCAATTTTAAAAAAATGATATACTTTAAGATTTGAAGTACACAACTTAACAAGTGCACATTCAGTACAATTAAGCACACAAGGGAAAATACATTAATAGAGTTGTCTATTTTGGTGGGAATGATCTGTCTGTCGTTTATGAGGGTCTTTGGTTAGAATCTGACCTCCGTTTCAGATTTTTATGAAGATGATGATGTTGAAATATGAAATTAAGCTGGGTCATAGCCAGAAATATATGTGTGATTTATATATTGCTTAACTATTTTATTGTTAATTTCATGCTACCTTAGGTCTATTAAATAATATTAGCAGATGCAACTTTTGATTTTATTAATGTATTAGTAAATGCTGAAATGAACACTAAAGATTAATAAATGCTTTAGAAGTACTTTGCATTGTTAGTTAATGCCAACTAATGTTAACAAATGGAACTTTCTATGAAACCTACATTTTATTCAGTCAGACTTAACAGAGAGTAAGACACTAACAAACCATAGTTGCTATAGTATTAAACAAAAAATATGTTGAGCAATAAAGATTTGTGATCTATTGTCCCAGAACAATAAGACATCCACTAAAAAGTTAGATAAAGTTAGGTAAACTTAGTACATGACTCAAACAGAGCTGGACTAAAAGCCATAAAACACCAATTTCATTGTATTGTTTCGCACACATATAAGCAGTTTAACTTTACTCCGCTGTATTTATTCATATATATCGCCGATATAAACGATTTTATCATGTGCATGGTGTAATGAACTTAAATGACAGGTTTTAGATACATCACACCAGGATGTTTTCATATCTGTGCATGTGGCAGGGATTCTCATGGCACATGTGTGAATATACATTAGGCCTCCATATCAACACATTTACCAGAGCTGAGAGACACCATGGGTAAAAAACGTATGTGAATAGCACAAAGTGGCTGAATGAAACACAGAGCACATGGCACATGAATGCAGCTCTCAGAACGATTCTTAAGACCCTCCTCGCAAAGTTGTTGCTCTTTCAATCTCATTGAATAGTGGCCATTTTGGGAAATTACTGCCTCATATTTAACCACCTCAAAAGCGACAGAAAGGAAGAGAGTGCGCGCGCGAGAGAGAAGCAGTTAGACTAAATGGGAGAGACCGAGATGAAACCTCAGGCTTTTTGAAATGCGCTATATCCTGAGGTAAATATAATAAAATAAACCATTTCTACCAACTGTTCTCATTATGGTCCTGTTTCACAGAAGCCCTTTCCCTCAAGAATATCAAATTGTGTCACAAATGCAGCTGAAATGCCTTTATGTTATTTTTGTGTGGGCTTTCCACCGGCCTGCCAAATCTTCAGTTATCTTATTTATATATTTTGCACATGAATTGAAATAAAAAAAGTGGAAGACTGGGTCCAATTACTCTAATTCGAAGTGAGAGGGCCGGTCCAGGACCAGCACTTCACAGGCAGCCCATTTGGCACCTCAAACCACAAACAGCTCCGCAGATGAAAGAGAATACCTGAAATTACACTCAGCCTCATGCACTAAATTGCCAACGTGAAAATCTCCATTGCTTTTACTTTCAAACCTACTGTATCTTGCTACAGATGATTCCCCTGAGCTCACGGGAAGAAGTCTTTTACCCAAACACAGCATTATAACTGCAGCATCTATACTTCAACAAACCTTGTACACACCACAAGGTTCAATCGTATAGTATATACATACGTTTATTTCCTTCAAACAAAATTCTGATTGCTTTCAGAACCCTTTCCAGAATAACTTCACATTTTTAAACAACCTCCAATCGGCATATTTGGGTTAAATTTCATTATTCTTTCAACTAGAACATGTTCCTAATAGCTTTAATACTTTTTAAATATACACTATCCAAACTTAAATGGTTGTAATTCAAGAATGCTTTGGAATATAGACCTAAGTTTGGTCTTGTTCTTGGCAGATTATTGCTGAAGTGAAAGCACTTCAAAAGATGTATGTATGAAAAAGGTATGGAAGTTTAAATTTACTGTAAATCAAATGGACTACTAAATATTTTTTGTTTTATATAATATATCATTTACCAAATAATTTTTACTATAAAATCAAAGCCATATGTCTAACCAAGTTGTGTTCCAAATTTAAAGTTGATATCACAAAAATAGCCACTGGGTGTCCGGTTGGCAGTGACAGTTTTTTTTTTTTTTGTATCGTTCCCCTGTAACATATTAATTCATTTCTGTCCAAATATCACTTTCATCATAAAACAACAACCAAATATGGAACGTTGAGACTCAGACCTTTCCAACGATATGTGTTTTGTGTTTAGAAAAGGTTTTGACTATGAAGCTGACACCACCCACTAGGGGAGGAGCCCGCTAAAATAATTTAAAGTACCGTTTCTATGGTAACTCAAGGTCCAATTTCAAAACGGTTTTCACAGGATGAATTTTGAGTTTGTGAGCTTTCGAATGATATCTATTTTATGATAATTATTAAAATATGTGATATGAAAAAAGACCTCCAAGTGGGACGGTGACAGTTAAGGGGTTAAAATAATGTCCTTGGTTTATTTTATTTTTCTCTTGGTTCCTTGCCTCTGCTCTGTTAGTGTTAGTGTAAAATACCATTTATATTCAGTAATATTATCAATTTAACTGCACTGACACTATTGGATGTTAGAGTTTTTACAACATTTTTACTGATATTAGGGGGTCATGTGCGTAGCTTAATTTTTTTTGGGGGATTATTACTATTTTATTATTCCCTAAAACTGATTGTGCAGACCAAACCATAAGGGCTACAGACTTGAAACTTGGTCAGATGGTAGTAGTATTGCTCACTACTCAGATACAAGGACTCAATTTGACCCCAATAGGGGGCGTTACAGCGATCAAAAACTCGAAACTGCTCATAACTCCTAGACCAGGTGTGTCAAGTCAAATCAAGTCACCTTTATTTATATAGCGCTTTTTACAATGCCGATTGTTTCAAAGCAGCTTCACAGTGTTAACAGGACAATAATGCAACAGAATTTGATTCGGCTGTACAGCCGTTCTGGTGAAACGGTGATGTTATCCAGCTAATTTCAAGTATCATATAGTGTCAATGCGGGCAGATCGGGAATGTAGATGAAATTTAGGTGTCCCCAACTGAGCAAGCCAAAAGCCAGAGGCAACGGTGGCAAGGAACCAAAACTCCAAAACTTAACTTAATTTTCCTTTCAGCTTTAAGCTTATTATTATTTGCAATAAAAAAATAAAATAAAATGCAATAACCCCCACAGTTCACAGAGGCAATGAATATAAGTTACCATGAAATCAAAATGGACAATTCCTTTTAATAAGAATTATTATAGCTGATTTATCCGTGTACATCTTTTTAAAAATATTTTTTTATATTCATGTGCCTTGTAATCTTTGATCAAAATAACTTCCCCTCTCTCGCAGCGACATCTCTTCTCTGATGATGAGGGCGGGGCAACCTGTCACATGAGATCCACCAATAGCAAACCACAACCATCCAATCAATTCCCCACGGACAAAATCAAGCCCCGCCCTACATTTGTTCTTGTTTGAGAAGCTGTTTCATTCAGATATAAAAAACATAATAAAGGAGAAAAGACTATCAACTTTCATTTAATGCCGACTTTAAAAACTGCAATCTGTAGCTTTTCCTCTTTGTCGCCATCTCTGTTTGAATTCGCGGAATTATGTGAGTTGTGCCTCTGCACGTCACGGCGCGGATGAATCCAATGTTTTGAGGAGAATGTGCGGCTGTCAGTCACTGCCGGTGTGGATACGGTCATTCAGAATCCCAGATTCTACTGTTTGAAAGACTGACCAGCATAAGAATGGCATCTGAACAAGTAAGTAGCTAACATCCACTTTTGTTCTGACCAACTAAGGGGGAAAAAGCATTGCAATAAATCGCGACGATTAAATCTAGCAATCGCTTATCATATCACGTCAAACCGTGCAAATTATACTTTGTTTTCTAATTGTTAATGTTAACAACATCAGCATTGCGTGACTACATTTAATGTGTATTAGGGCTACATGTAGTTCAGTTTCCATTTCTGTGCAGTCATCATATACCATCATCATAATCATCATATACCAACAAATTAATGTGGAATAGAGGTGAATTACTCCCTCTCATAGCTAGCAAATAATTGATATTTACCATAATGCACATAGCAAAACGAGAAAGGCACAACAAAGAAAATGAATGATTAAGTGAACAAGTGTGCTACTGTTACATAGCCTAATTGAACCATTGAAATGTCTTACCTGTCCCTTTTTATCCTTGTTTTCGCACGGGCCCAGTTGAAGACTCTTTATTTTTCTGTAGCCACTCTGAAGTACAGCGGGTGACTCTCCAGTTGTCACTGGTGATTGTCGTTTGAACCTTTCTGGATCCACCATCAAACTGAGAAGTTTAATTATATCAAGTGCTGTGAGAAAAGGCTATAAATCTCCACCTCCAACATCCTCACACACAATATAGACTACTAGCCGGGACTCCTTCTTTATGTGTACAGATGTGACGCGATGACGCAAAGATATGCTCGAATTTCCCGCGGAAATCCACCAGTACCACTGGAATTAGAAACATTATTACAAGCTTAATGTTGAAAACTGAGCTACGGTAAGCAGATAGTGTTGAACACTCGCTGGTTATGTACTTGCTCAAAAATTTATTTTGGATCATTTTTAACCCAAAAAAGTTACGGACTGCAGCTTTAAGAAATTGTTTTAGAAACAGGGTTTTCAAGGACCCTATTTTGTTACCATAGGAGTCTGTACTGATACTTAAAACATACAGACATTTCATAGTAGGGTACAACGGGGCTAAAGGCCCCACGGGGTAAAAGGCTCCTTTGATTTTATTTTCTTCTAAACCACTAGATGGCACACAAACTTGCCTCAGCACTTTCCAAAACATGCGCTTTTCAGGATGCACGTGGAAATGTGTCTGATCCGTGATCACGGCAGCAGCGCAAAGTGGATTCTGCGCTCATTTGATCTAATATTTGATGTTGTAGATTTAAGTAGCAAATAAGAATCGCTAAAATGATTGAATATATTTTGAAACAAAGGTCTTGTTAATGTTTGTCAGTTTTGTTCAAGGTAATTAAAGCAACAGTTTTACAATAACGGAAGAATATGTAAACGTATGGTGTTTGGGGATAAAGGCTCCATATGTAACATGATCATAAACAGCGGCTGGCTTTAACATGTGTTGACATGACATGATTAGATTCAGACTGTAAGATCATATATTAAGATGTGTCCACTTTAGAGATAATCACCATCATTATAATGAAACCATCAGATTTAAAAATGTGATATAATCATATCATATAATAAAATATCATTTATTGTCACTACTGTAAAACTATATTAAATTATCTCCTTCAATGCTTTCAGAATCTTTACTTATTATTTTGTTTCTGTATTTTTCAGATATATTTCTATATTAACATATTTTAATGACAGCATATTTACTGATGAAAGGTTAATTCTTTCATTCATTAAAATAAACTGAAAATAGTTCAAACTTTGCTAAAGTGATTGTTTTGGACATGTATTAACTTAGACATTATTACAAACTGAAGTGTTTGTATTAATACTGTGAGCCTTTTGCCCCGTGTGTGGGGTAAAGCCCCCAAACATATATATTTTTCTGTATATCATACATTATATGAGTAGTGAAAGGCACATTTTTCTTAAGGTGTGCCTTTAGCCCCGTTGTACCCTATATTTTTTCAAATGTATTTCTAAATGTGGTTAATGTAGTTATTGATCGGAAACCCTGTTTTAGAGCAATTCAAATCTTTAAATTTGAATATGACAATGACAAAACACTGAAAAACAATGACAGCTAGCCCAGAGAGCAGCATCTGCTCGTGCTCTTTTGAGTCGCCCTCCCCGTCCGGATCCTGCTGGAAATCACGGACGCTTTTATCTGTGCGGTCCAGCAGAAAGTGGCCCATCCACACTAGAGCGATTTCACTTATCGGAGCTGTAGCGTGGCCGGGGGTCCCATCGATCTCCTCGCGCCGCGGCCGCTGCTTTCACAGGAATATATCACTTTCCACTCTCTTTTCCTTCTATCAGAGGAACCGGACATCACACAAGGTCAAAAAGCAGAAAGAAGCCATCCAAACAAAACTCACCTATCAGCTGGACGGCTGACGCTTTTATCTGTCGGTATAAAGAGGCGAGGGGCCAGTCCGGATGGCGAGGATTCTGGGTAACCTACGGAAATGGCTCGGAAAGGTGAGGAGGTGATGATTCATAGGCCCTGTTTCAATATGCCCCGCTCCCCACCTGACTTCAGACACGCACGCCGCTATTACAATATTCAGATTACCGTGCACTGGAAATTAATTGGACTAATTAACATACAAGTAAATGATGATACCGTTAACACATTTCATTAACTCAAACTGTCATTTCATGTTCACCGTGCTCTCTGTATTGCATTACAATGAATTGAATTCATTAAATTATGCAAATGAAAGGTGGCAAGCAACGGACGGCTCCATATGAACGTTAATAGACTGTTTTCTCTGAATCTCTGCAACAAATCACGTCAAATTCAGGAGCATGTGCTTTTTCACTTTGATTTGACAGATCAAAGATTTCAGTGGACACCGTTTTAATTATGTGTAGCTGCAACCATGTTTTTTTTTTTTTTTTTTTTTATACAGTATATATTTATTGAACATTTTCCAACTTTAACAGAAAACACAACACAACACAAAAAAAAAAAAAACAGTGATGGAAGTAATAATGAGCATATTTATTCTAGGCCACTAAAAGGGTCAAATAAATAAAACAAAGCAAAAGATAATAAAGGTAAATATAAGGTAATCAAGTAAAAATATTAAATAAACACACTAGCCCATGGTTTCACAGACACGCTTAAGCCTAGTCACAGACTAAAATGCACGTTTGAGCTGTTTTAATATAAAAATAGAGGAATTCCAGTCATATGTTCACTTGCAATTCAAGACGTCAAAACTTCAATGGATAGTTAGCATGAAAAGTCAAGCTATAGGTCTACATCATCTTATTGTTACTATTTTAAGCATGTTTTCTTTTATAATTATTACATGTATAATATATATTTAATAAGTGCAGTTTTCATGATTGTATATTTAAATCATGAGACAATACATGATCAATCCTTCTATGAAAACGTGCTTTTGTCTTACCCTGATTCACTATGGTAAACCTATAGATTTATATTTTAGACCAGGTGGGATGGTTTTCGCGGGATATTGCATTTTTACGTCACGTACCTGTGTGTTTTTCATCATATCCGGAGAGGGTATGCATTGACATCACTTCCCCGCCGGAACATGCCCCCTCAGCCGGGCTGAGTGGCAGAAGAGCTGCTGCATGACTGGAGCTAATAGAGGAAACTGAGAAAACGTGAGTAAAACAAGCGGTTTAAACTAAAGGCTGGACTCCACATAGTGTTCCTTACAACTTACCAAAGATCCAGTGATCCATGGATATTGACACATGAATCGTGTTTCCTGACGTTTATATGAGCCTCATTTCAACGGCGTGGAAATACATAAAGCAAATTTGCCTGTGAATGCTTTATATAAATACAATATAGGTGGGTCTAAATCCAAGTCATCACTTGTTTCAGTTTTATATTTAACTGATGAGTTGTCAATACAATATGTAACAATACAATTGATAGGGTATGATTTTCCCCCAGAATTCAACAAAATGATAACTGCAAATCCACGTTTCTCTGTCTGGAGTTCAGTTGTTTCTGTGAATTGCAGCGATCCATTTGCTTCTCTTTCCTGTAGCTTTCGGCAGTCTGTAAAAACATACCTCGGATTTCGTGTCAAATCTATTTATGCAGTCAATCCTCAAAGCTCTTTCCTGTTTTAGATGTGTTTTTTGCGGCATTCGCGCTGTAAACCAATGCTGCCACTCAGTCTTTTTGCCACTCAGTGGGCGTAACCGCATCGCTCCGGCCGACGGTGACGTCACGCGCATACCCTCTATAAAGAAAAGTAGCTCCGGCTGCTCTGGTGTGAGAGTGGCAGAGGTTAGAGGTTAGCTCACAACGAGCGAGAAAGGTTGACATGGAGCAGCTAAATATACAACCTCCGATATTCATCTGTTTTAAGCAAACGCCGAATAACAACCAAAACAATGTTCTTCCGCAAAATGCATGCAGTTTTGTTTTTTTACTGCTAAAGGGCCAAAAGTACCTTTAACTGAAAGGGTATGTGGAGTATTTGTGTTTTTAAAAATACATTTCACACAACACAAGGCTATTTAAAGGGACAGTTCACCAAAAATAAAAATGCTGTCATTATTTACTCGCCATCATGTTGTTCCAAACCCGTATCACTTTCTTTTGTGGAACATGACATGCTCTTGTGAAGTGTTATTTTGAAGAATATTGTTAACCAGAATCAGAAAATGCTTTATTGCCAAGTGTTTGGACACACAAGGCATTTGTTTTGGTGACACAAAGGTTACACACACACACACACACACACAGTCACGTTTATAACAACCATTGACTTGCATTGTGTTTTTGTCCATAAAATGGAAGTCAAATGAAACCAAAACTGTGTGGTTACCAACATTCTTCAAAATATCGTTTATCTTCGGCAGTGCATACACGTTTGGAATGACATGAGGGTGAGTAAATGACAGAATGATCATTTTTGGGTGATCTATCCTTTCAAGTGAACTGCAAAAAGGTATATATATATGTGTGTGTGTGTAGGCCTATATTACTTGGTCACAAGCATCTAAAATATACATTTTTCCTTGTACATTAATATAAATTTGAACCTAAAACATTGATGTAAAAAACAAATCAATTTCCACACAGCTGGATTTAGTATTCCCATAAAAACAATATAAAGCAGACTCTGATCATGAAAAATGATGTGGTTTTAATATATAAGCCCCTCTAAGAGGAAATTGCCGCAAGTGTATTTCTAAAGTGAAAATGAAAAACGCATGAAGGGGAATTTTGTTCACACTTGAGCAAGTTCAAAAATAAAACAACATATTTCATATGCAATTTTAGGGGGTAAAGCTGTGGGTGGATGCTCATTTTATACATGCTTTAACTGTCTATGTCAGAGATGAGGAATATATCAACGGACTGAGACGGCAGGAAGAGGTCGGAGAATCAGCTGGATGTCCAGCTCTGGTCCTGTTGCTGCAGTGACATCTACTGGACTTCACACACACAAAGGTTACACACACACAGTCGAGGCGGCAGAAGACGTGATGGGTTTTTAACATGAAGGGGAAGAACATTTCAATCACAATTTGGGGTACAAATAGTCAGGGATTGCACAAATGCTTCTGCCTGTTCAGTGTGATGTTCATAGTTTTGCGTGCAAGTATGCAGGTGGATGATGTCATGCATGTTTTTATGATCCTCCATATCAATTTTCAGACTACAAGGAACATTAGTGTATATATATATATATATATATATATATATATATATATATATATATATATATATATATATATATATATATATAAAGAAAAATAAGGTAATTAGAAATAGTGAAAACTGAAGTAAATAGTGAGTTAAAGACACACTACAGCTCAAGTGTTTTTGAAAAGAAGTTTGGCAACACTGAAGCCCATGCTTATAATGATTTATATAGTAATACTATTACTATTCTATAAATATATTTATAAAGACTCATTAAGACCGATACTGCATTGTAAGAACAGCTATAGTTACATTTATATTATTTTTATAAGTCATGCATTTGCTTTTTCAATGTGCATGCTCATAATCCACCGATTTATAAATGATCAAATATAAAATAGTTCCAGACACTCGTTTGCTGTACCAATTAGTTATCAGTTATGTATTTAAAGGCTAATGTCTGCATTAGAGGTCATGAATGGTCATTTTGATTTGTTCAAATCTATATCTCCTCAGCCATACCCCTGGTTTTGCTTATAGCAGCTTGAAATTATACTTTAAAAATGTGTTTATTATGTATAATAAATTTAAAAAAACATTTACAAATAAAAATTCTAATGATCACGTCATGATTTTTCACTCTTTACTTAAAGCCATCAATGATGCATTTATAGAGGATAGTAACTTTATTATCGCTCACGAGAAGTATTTATAAGAAAATTATACATAACAATATATTCACTTATTTGACAGAAGTAAATCTGAACTACTAAAAAGTCACTGTAACTATAATATAATAACATACATCTTTAATAAACACATTCATAAAACCCTGACTAAATAGTACTTCTAAATCGGTGTATAATGGACTGTGAGCATGCACACTGAAAAAGCAAATGCATGACTTATAATTATACAAACAATATAAATGTAACTAAAACTGTTCTTACAATGCAGTATCGGTCTTAATGAGTCTTTATGTTTATAAAATAGTAAAACTTCTAAGTGTAAATGGAGCTATAATTCATAAGCATGGGCTTCATAGAAAGCATCACCAGAAGGTTTTTTTTTTTTTTTATACCTACCAAGGTTGCATTTATTTGATCAAAAATACAGTTAACAGTACTATTGCAAACATCTTTTCTATTTGAATTATTGCCAAAGCTGAATTTCCAGCAACATTACTCCAGACTTCAGTGTCACATGATCCTTCAGATTCTGCTATGATGACCCTGGAGCACAAACAGTCATAAGTCTCACTTGTGCCAAAAATAGTTAGGATATTAATTAAAGGTCATGTTCCATGAAGATATTTTCCTACTGTAAATATATCAGAAATGTGTTGTTAGTAGTAACATGCACTGCTAAGGACTTCCTTTGGACAACTTTAAAGGCGATTTCCTCAATATATCCTAACAAACCATACATCAACGGAAAGCTTATTTATTCAGCTTTCAGATGATGGATACATTTTTTTTTTTTTTAAATGGACCCTTATGAATGGTTTTGTGGTCCAGGGTTACATATTTCTTATTATCAATGTTGAAAACACTTGCTTATTTTTGTGGAAACATTTTCAGGATTCTTTGATGGACACAAAGCAAAAAGAAGATTTCATTGAAATAGAAATGTATCATAACAATGTAGGGTCTTTACCGTCACTTTTGACCAGTTTAATGTATATATAAAAACTCACTGCCCCTAACTTTTGAACAGCATTCAATTAAAAGTTAAAGGTTTTATTTGTCAACGAACCATTTCAAGTTCTGTAGTGCATGAAAGTGTTCTGTGAGAATAAGACAACTGACAAGCACAGGGTTATGTTTAGTCATTTTAGTGTGAAATAAACAGCTGCCCTCAAAAGTGGGCATTGTACAATAGTCCGAAGCTTTCTTGGAAAAATGACCAAATAAAAAAATAATAAAAGTGACATGTTAAGATGCTATTTATAATGAACAAAAATCAAATTAGACTTCACAAACTAAAAGACTAAAAAAAAATGTAATTCTGGATCACTGTGACAGAACCCTTATCAACTCGGAAAATAAAATAGTGTTTCATTATTAACCCCGCTGGACCTTTTCAATCAAACTCGCGTGGAAAAATCCTGTTGGCTACGGGAGGTATAAAATCCCCAACACAAAAAAAAATTGGCATTGGTACTCAGAATCGGTAGATAAAGAGACGATCATGATTAGCTGAAGGAATAAAAACATAAGCAGAGAGTAATTGTACAGTACTACGTGGAAAGGAAACAAAGCCATACTTGAACATGGACTGACAGCAAATGAGTGCGTCCCGACTGATGACCTGCAGTGTGTTAAAACAAGCAAAACTCATAACCAAATGTTCATTATCAAACGCTTGAGGACGATCCCTCCCTCTGAATAAAAGCGCCAGAGGGAGCTCAAAACCTACGCGATAACCTTGGAGAACCTTCATCATCATCACGGTTAGGCAGTGATGTGACGGATATTGTCCCACAAAGCTTTAGGTTGTTTATCATGGGTTAACACGAGCGACGCCAGAGACTCGGAGCGGCTCTTTTGGTCCTGAAACACATTAATGCTGCAAACCATCAGACAAAAATGAGCAGTTTTTCTCTCCATTTTATCAAAGAGTGCGAAATCAGTTTGGCAAACTACAAACCAATTCATTTCATACAAACGATTCTTGATGCTGATTACAGTCCAGTCCTTTAAAAAAGCAGAGGGAGTTTTTTTCCTTAGAAAAGCAGTTGTGGACACCACAAATCCAGATTACAATGTATATAAATATCTTTTTGCTCAAAAAGACTTCATTCACAACAAATTCATATTGAAAGATCTGATCAACTCCAAGAGGTTTGAGAATTATGGTACATAAAATGCTTTTAATTACATGATTGTTTCATATTTCCCCTGTTCGTCGGGCCTGGGTTTACCTACACAAAATAAAAGCACATAAAATAAATCATGAGGAGCATCAGAGACATGTAAAGACACTATTGGACACCTTCATGACTCCCAACAGCAAAATGGCAGGCTTCTTTTGTTTTACATCTTCCTCCTGGTACGGAGAACTTACACCACGAATATCACTTACGACCTAGAATTACAAATGAAAGAAAGAAAGAGCTCAGCCACAAGTGGAAATTCTGCCATTACTTACTCCCCCACTTCCCGAAAAGCAGTTCAAGCCTACGACGCGACATTCCCAATCTTCTGGAACTTTGTGTGAGGAACAGATTTGTAACTTCCCATCCAGTCAGAAGTTCACGACTACATTCAAAAACGCTGAGTTTTTGCATCAGCTTCCCACATATATAGTCACAGGGTAAATGGTAAACAAGCTGCGGCAGAAGAGATCTGCGCCGAACGGCTTAACTCTTGGTCCATTTCTCACACAATATGATTTCAGACTACTTTGAATAAAGTGCTTGAGTCCCTTCTGGAGCGTTAAGGGATAGTTCACCCAAAAATGCAAATCCTGTCATTCATTACACGCTCTCATGTCGTTCCAAACCTGTAAGACCTTCGTTCATCTTCAGAACACAAATGGAGATCTTTCTGATGAAATCCGAGAGCTTTCTGACCCTCACAGACAGCAATTTAATTGACTACCTTTTTGGGCCTTGAAAGTGCTAAGATGTTGTTAAAACAGTCACATGACTCCAGTGGTTCAACATTCATTTTATGAAGCGACGAGAATACTTTTTGTGCAACACAAAAATAACGACTTTATTTCAACAATCCCTTCTCGTCTGATGTTGTTGACGTAGTGAATACAGTGCAGCACTTCCGAGTTCTACGTCAGAACGCCGGCTCACCATTGGCTAGCTCCTGCGTCAACATCACACGCATGCGTCGGCTTTCTGCCGTAGTGCTTTGAAAGCACTGCACTGTATTTAGTGTTGACAACATCAGAGACTGGCACAGACGAGAAGAAATTGTTGAAGTTATTTTTGTTTTTTTTGCACACAAAAAGTATTCTCGTTGCTTCATAACATTAATGTTGAACCACTGGAGTCACATGGACTATTTTAATGATGTCTTTACTTCCTTTCTGGGCCTTGAAAGTGTTAATTAAATTGCGGTCTATGGTCTCGGATCTCATCAGAAAGATCTTCATTTGTGCTCTAAAGATGAACGAAGGTCTTGCGGGTTTGGAGCGACATGAGAGTGAGGAATTAATGACAGGATTTGCATTTTTGGGTGAACTAACACTTTTTGGGTGACAGGTCACCCAAAAACAAAAATTCTGTCATTTACTCGCCCTCATGTCGTTCCAACCCTGTATGAGTTTCTTCGGTTTAATGCAAAAGAATATATTTTAAAGAATGTTGGTTGACGGCACCCATTGAGTATTGCTTTCCTATTATGGAAGTCATCAACTGCTTGATTACCAATATTCGTTAAAATATCTTTCTTTGTGTTCAGCAGAAGAAAGAAACTCATACAGGGTTGGAACAACATGAGGTGGAGTAAATGATGACAGATTTTTCATTTTCAGGTGAACTGACCCTTTAACTGTTGTTGTGTGTAAAGATTCTTCAAAAACAACGACATAATGGGAGGTGGCGGAAGAAATAATGTTTGAATTTTCACTTTTGGCTAAACTGTTCCTTTAACATTACCAGCCACCCGTTTGTCACCAGCACTGCATTCTTTATACAACACGATTATACCCATTCCAACAAGCACACACTGAAACAGATGCTGGACACCCATGAACGACTCGGCCTTTGTACACGACAGCTTATAATACAATATAAGGCATTTCAGTGTTGTATGTGAAAACAAGAAATAACGCTTCCCCCATAAAAAGATGAACAAATCCCCCAATAATTCTATATTTGTAAAATATATATATATGTGTGTGTATATATATGCATTCACGTAAATGTACATATTTACGTAAAGGAGGGTAAATATGTAAAGGTATAAAAGCAAGGTATATGCGTGAGCGTGGAATCGATGTAGTCGAAATGAAGTCTGAGGTTGCGGGAGAAGAGGACGTGATGTCGTACAGGAAGAGGCGGAACCTTTAGAATGTTCCTCCTGCGAGACTCTTCACGGGTCGTCTCCACAGCCGTCACGCGGTCACTCGGCCGCGTCCCCGGCGGACACGGAGACTAACTGCAGAGGAATCTCAGCTGTGGTCAGCTGGTCCTGTGAGCTAGAGGTGTTGACGGTAGCGTTGACGGTGGCGAGGCCCTGCATGGTGCCGGGCTGGATGTTGGTGAGGATGAGCGTGGTCCCGCCCGCCGTGATGATGCTGTCCGAGGACATGGCCCCACCCACGCTGGCCACCACGGCTCCGCCGCCTCCCTTCTTGTTCTGATGCGTCTTTATGTGCTTGGCCAGGTGATCGCTGCGCATGAATCTCTTCGAACACTCTGTACACACAAACTTCTTCTCTCCTGATAACGGCGAAAGAATGAATGATATAGAAATGAGAAAAGGAAGAGATAAAAGCTGTTACAAAACCTAGTGAGCTCCCTTCATGAAGCCTGCTTAAAAAGCTCATTTATGCATTTCTTAAAAATATACAATGTTTAGCCCAATTCTAAGGCAGCATTACATGCATCCATTGCAAAGGAACCAATCGTAAAACGCCCTGTAAAGACACAGGATATCCTAAAATTCAAATGCTAACGGTTTCTAAACTTTTTAATGATTTTTTATGTTTTTGAAAGAAGTCTCTTATGCTTAGCAAGGCTGCATGTTTTTGATCATAAACAGTCAATTATTTAACATTACATAGCAATATTGTAAACAAAAAGAAAAAAAGTTCCTGTGATCAAAGCTGAATTTTCAGTCTTCAGTGTCACATGACCCTTCAGAAATCATTCTAATATGCTGATTTGAAGTAGAATCTTTGTAACAAAGTCTTTACTGTCACTTTTTATCAATTTAAAGCAAATAAAAGCATTACATTCTTTGGTCATTTTACATTATTGGTTAGGGACAATGTACATATTGTATTGTAAAACATCAGTGCTTGCTGTTATTGAGGTCGATAAGGTTAGGACGGGTTAAGGGTGTGTTAACAGGTAAGGGAAGGTCAACAGTGTAATTACAGATGCAGTTGCAGAAATGAATTACAGCTGTAATTACATGCGGGTATTGTTTAATGGATTGTCTATTTACACTAAGTGCAAATAGCTCGTCATGTTGGCAGAGGCTATTTACACTAACTCCGCCCACCGATGTCTGATTGGGCCAGACAAAATTACTCAAGACTGTAAGGCGTGTGGCACAAAGTTGACGCAAATCAACCCGAACTCACTCTACTCCCTTCTCCCATCACATATCAGATCAGAAAGGCATTTATTTTCAATAAAAATGAAGAAAATATTCAAAGTGTGGAAATAAAGAGTCTAATGTTTGTTTAATGATAAAGTGCTTAGGGTTAGGGAGGACTTTATTATCCCAATAAGGTGCATCCATTTAATAATTTTAATAAATATAATAATTTACACTCCATGTTATTATATCATACTGTATAATGTACAACAACACTGACATTATTGCCACTATTTATAAATATAAATAGCATTTAACTACCATTTACACTTCCTGCAAAGAAAATACTGCTATTTTTACATAGTGTAAATAGAATCTAGTTGCTATGTACCATGTTAAAAATGCAGTAAAATGTTAAAAAAAACATGTACACAATAAGAGCATTGTATCAAATGATTCATTTAATGTTACTACATAGTAGTTAAAGAAACATAATATGAAGTGGGATCAATGCTTTCAAAAACTAGTACTGACCCTAAACTTTTGAACAGTAGTGCATGTCTGTTGGCAGCACTCAATCACGAATTAGAGGATGCTAAAAGACCTGCTGTATGCTCACATCGTATGTTTGTCCCAAATTGTTGTTAATATATGTTCTGACGTCGCTCTAGGCTGGAACATTCATTGTTTATAGACTTTTATTTTTATTTTATTTTACAGCAGATGTTTTGAAGAAAGTTGGGAAAAAATATCGTGTTATAACACAATATGGTCTTTTATGTATATATATATATATATATATATATATGTATGCCATACATTTTCAACTGCACTGCTGCACTGTTATGCCAACATCACACTCCAAACCAGTCACTAATGAGACTCTATACAGGTCAGGATGTTCCCTTAAGCCAGGGACACACCAAGTCGGGTAACGCCGGGTTCAAGGTGCCATCAGGGTTTTTTGGGCCGATTCGACAGGTAGAATCGGCGTTGGCCCGTCGGTGAGAGAGAGAACTCTGATTGGCTGTTCAGCTTAGTGAATGAGTCAGTGCGCAAGAATAATAGCAAAACGGCAAGCAAAGAAGCCAAAACTGTACAGATAGAAGGCTGTTACGTCATCTTACCGAGTGTTCCTGGGCGAATATTTTAATATTAACATGAGCTGAAAGGAATAAAGTGAGTAACCAGCACGCAATGCTTTGTTTACGGTTTGTGTACCCGCAGCGCCGGTTTTCTTTTTGAATTATGAATATAGACAAATATATCTGCAGAAATAGACAGTTGACTCATTTACACGCAGGCACAGAACGCGCATGCTAGTTGACAGTCGGCTGCTAGTTGACGGTTTCCCCCAACGCGAGGCGACAACACAGTCGGCTTTCATCAGCGCTAGTTCTGTGGTGTCGGTTTGGTGTGTCTTTACCTTAAGACATTGGCCTCCTGTAAGCCTATTAGCCTTCTAAATCACAGAGGCAGTGAGAAGTTGTGTGTGTGTGTGTGTGCGCGTGTGAGTGAGTGAGAGGAAGAGTACCAGTGTGCGTTCTCCTGTGTCGCTGTAATTCATCACTGCGCGTGAACCTCTTCCCACAAAACATCCAGGTGCAGACAAAGGGTCTCTCTCCCGAGTGCCAGCGCAGGTGAGCTCGCAAGTGAGACGTCTTCCCGTATACCTTCCCGCAGCCAGTTATATGGCACACATGCTGTTTCTTCTTGCCCATGTTAGATCCCCTACAACATATAATTAGAAATGTACAGTCAGAATGGAAATGTATTACACACATCGAGTAATGAAGACATGTAGTCATACACACACCATAGGGTGTCTGTATTACACATGAATATACATTTCTCTCAAAACAAAACGAGCTGCTGAAGGAAATGTGCTCTCAGCAGTGTGGACTCACCTCCCACCTCCCTCTTTGCAGTTGGGGCAGGTGCATGCGACCCTGCGCAGACGTTTGCCCTCCTGGCTCAATCCCTCCATCTCCTCCTCCACTAAACGAACACGAAGGTGAGAGAGGTCATTGGCATTCAGCGTAGAGCTACTGTCCAGAGGCCACTCCTCCGAATCAGGCTCCTCCTTAATCTGAATATCTATAGAGTATAGTATGATCAGCGTTACACTAACAGCATAATTACCGCTAAACACATCTTCCCTCTGTAATGTCCCTCTAAATGATATCATCTTGTTCACACACTACGGGGGTCACAGAATCCAGAATTTACAGTATGACGTGGATGTGGCAAAACATTTGAATCAAAATGCATTATGAACAAGCATGAATATAAAACCATAGCTATATAAACATCCTTGTTCTGCATGTGTAAATGAGCGCCGCAATCTGGTCTACTACACACATACTGAAGTACGCGTGACGCTCAAGGTGTTTTCAGCGTCTGCAGTCTCACTATACGAGCATAATCTATTAGAGCTGCACGATTCTGGAGAATTGCTTTTTTTTTTTTTCTCAAATGGGAGATCACGATTCTCCCACAATTCTGGACAAGTCCTAAATAAAATAACATGTAAGTTACTAGAGGTTCTGGCACAATATCAATTGCTGCAGTCTATTTAAAAATGTTTAATTAAATGATTCAATGACTCGCTCATAAATACTTGTTTCATTACAGAATGAATCAGCATTTTTAACAAATCTCAAATGAATGATTCAATGACAAATAAATGTTTAGCTGTCACTTGCCGCCAACTAGTGGCGTACAGATGTAATGATACAATCCTTATTTGAAGCGCCATGCTACTTTCAAAAGGCGATTTGCTCTATTTTGAATGCTTTCATAGACATCAGTGTTTATATCTGAGCTATAAAATTTTACACCAGTACTTCAGTGATAATTTGAATTTACATGACAACTGCTCACTCTGGTGAACACATTTGAATGCTGTCCCGAGGTTTAATAGACACAGGCAAATCATTGTCATTTAGGAATGAGATCACAATCTTTTAACAATTAATCGTGCAGCTCTATATGAATTCCTCTATATGAGTATTTTTACCATTTAATTTTATAAAGCTATTGTCAGATACACACACTACGACCCACCAAAATAAAAGTTTGATTTAGCCTAAAGAAATCACGACAGAAATATATTACTATTGTACAGTAAAACGTACTTCATATAGTCATAACAATACAATTTATACATGAGGAATACCACAAAATATCAAACCATTTTAATCAGTAAACCTCTGTTGTGCAGCACTTTGTTCGCCATAAAATGAAAGAAATTACTTTTAATTATTTTAAAAGATTAATAAAACTGCTGTATTCATTTCACTGATTTAAAACAGATGCAGAATTTCTGAAAAAAAAAAAAAAAAAAAAAAAAGTTTCATAAGACATAATTCATAATGTTCAAATTTTAAAACATTATTAAATTAAGTTTTATTAATTTTAGATAACTCTTAATAATCAAATCGGATAATTAAACCATTAAAACAAAATTAATTCAGAAAAGAATAAGAGATTTCATAGGGCCCTGCATCTATCTACCGCGTTTTCCCCCTAAATCACAGGTTCCCCACCCTGGTCCTGGAGGAACCACAGCACCGCACCTGTGTGAGGTCTCCCTAATCAAACACACCTGATTCAACTCATCAGCTCGTTAGACTACAAGATCTCAAATGAGTGTGTCAGAAAAGGGAGACAGGTACTCCAGGACTAGGATTGGGAACCCCTGTCCTAAGGAAAAGGCTTCCTGCAGACATTTTCATCACCCTTCCTGAAGCACCAGCTGCTGTACCTCCAGTGCTGTCTGTGTCCTCGGACTGCTGGAACTGAATGCCTGCCTGGCCCACAGTGTTGACCGTCACCGACTGCAGGTTAGGCATCTGTCCTGAGGTCAGGCTGACTTGTGTACCGCCCTGACCCAGAGACAGAGTTTGCACCGGGGCAAGAGTAATCTGCTGAGTTGGAGCTGTCTGGAGCTGAAGGTTCTGGAGGTTCTGAACTCCTTGGACCTGCGGGGACAGATTGGGACAGCAGAATTGGTAAAGGTTAAAAGGTAACACACAAAAGTGAAAATTCTGTCATAGTTTACTAGGGGTGTAACGATATTCAAACCGAACTGAAAAAACGCGATTACACCACCCACGGTCTGAACCACGATACTCTCATGTGGAACCGAACGTGCCCTTTCACCGTATGCCACAAAATAATTTTTTTTTCTTCCTTGACATTAACTTTCGTCTTCCAAGTGCATGTCACGTGACTTGGGCAATCGCTCAAGCTTCATGGAAGGGCAAAGAGAGCCAGTTTCCCCATTTAGCCAGGTAGGCAAAATGCTACCTTGGAGTCCCAGCAACATCGTCATTTTCATAGCTCGTTACAAAATAAAAAAATCTCTCACCTCAGAAAACCGCTTTCCTGTCCTGTCAGCAGTTATACTGTGCTCGTAGCGCACACTCTTTAGTTACACGCGCCCCATCACGTCGTATATCACAAGCGCAAGAGAAAGTACGAGCCTGCAACGTTACGATGTCAATTTGTAATTCATGAAGTAAAGTACCAATATATCACGTAACTGGTTCGACGTGTGTTCACTGGGAAGGATTTGCATGCAGGTATGATGTTCATTCTGTTTATCAGGAGCAGTTTTCATGTTATTTTGTATACTTTTAAATGAATGTGATGGCTACTCTATATTATTAACAAAAACTGCTTTAACTTATAGGCCCATTTATTCATCATATTGGTCGTATTGGTCATATTCAGACAATTTATGTGTTCAAGTAGGCTACAGTGGGACATTACTTGTGTCATCAATTTTTATTAAATGTGGTTGTTTAAAAAAAAAAAAATTACAGTGAATGGTAAAATGAGTAGGTTATTTCTGACTAGTCTACAGTGGAGGCATTTATTTAATTTGAGTTTGCTCCGGGATGCTAACTGCTCTATAGAAAACATGAAGCAAATGTATAAAAGTTAAATTATTGCTGTTAAGTTAAAAGTGAATCTTGTGTTATTATTGCTGGTGCCCCGCCATGAACCATGACTCCACAGCAAACAGAACCAAACCGTGGCATAGGTGTATCGTTACACCCCCATTATTTACTCACCCTCGTGTTGTTCCAAACTAGGGATGCTAACCATTAAAACGACAATTAATTGTTGATTAATAAATAACCAATCCAAGCGTGCTCCAGCCATAAAAGTGTCTGATTGGTCTCTACACATCATCCTTATGCCGAGTTCAGACTGCACGACTTTCAAACTCGTCGGATCACTGCTCTTTTCTCACTACATGACTATCTGGGGATAGCATTCAGTCTCTGCGGTGTTCACACTGACCGATGGATAGGACAGGTTTCACACTGCATGACTGTACAAGAGGAAGCAACCGTTGCGGCTGGTCAAGCACATGTTTGTGCTTTGTTTCTGTTTGATGTAATTGTAACTGCATCTATTAAAATACTGATATTGTGGTCTATAACTCCTCCTGCTGCCCTGTATCATCTTCTCTCATTGGCTGTAGGTCATTTTCAGTCAGAACTCTTTTCACACAGCAGGATTTTGAATCGCCGACAGGTCCAGATATTTAGCATGCCAAATATCTCATGGGTGTCAGCGACTCATCTGTGATTCTCTCAGATTGCGTCTTTGGTAAAGCGTCTTTGCGTGCACGAGCGCAGATTTGCCTATGATTTCAGGCATTCGGGCAGTGTCAACTCGGCATTACCGATTCCTTACACCTACAATACCCAAGATCCAGTTTCCATTGGTTGAACAAGATCCTGGAAGTCCTACAGCTTTAGCCAAGCAGCATGTCAATGTCACTCTGTGATCTACGCATTGTCTTGCGTTGTGTTCGAGACAACACGCTCTACATAAAGATATGCGACCTACTATGGTTTACTAATGTTCCGACGTTACAAACAAAAACGTGTTTTTTTTTTTAAATTTTTTTATTCCCTAGCCTGTGCTACATGCTAGAACAACCCTCATTAGATTTCGTGCAGGTTTGTTCTAGCGTGTGTTGCACATACGACCTTCCGTGTTCACCATGTGATGTGATGTGCTCTCTGTATGTGATTGAAAGCCTAAATTAAATCTGTTCATCACAAAGCGAATCTCTTCAGGAGGCTGATTAAACTGCTCAATTCATATAGATTCGTTTTATGACGCCTTCATAACCTATTTAGATCTTTTAAGTTTTGGTTACCTGGACTTTCAATGGAGGAACAGAAAACTCTCAGGTTTCATTAAACATCTTAATTTGGGTTTCAAAGATTAACCAAAGTCTTATGGGTTTGGAACAACATGAAGGTGAGTAAATGACAATTTTCATTTGTGTGAATTATCTTTTAAGCACTCAGTGTTGGGATTTTAATTTGGCGAGTCAATTAAAAAAAGGGCATTTACTCACACTGTAAGTTCCTAAAGTAACCAATCTCAATTAAAAATGTTTCACATATTTGAAAACATACCTGAAAGGTCTGCCACTGTATCTGTCCTGACGGTGAGACTGTTTGGGCCTGGATGAGGAATGTTCCTGGGTTGATGAGCTGGATGTTTTGCAGAGACTGCTGGGCCTGTCCAGACACCTGACCATCACCAGTCTGCAAGGGCAACTGCTGCAACTGGATGACTTGTTGTCCTCCTGACACCTGCACCGTGCCCTGACTGAGGTATCCGTCTCCCTGCTCTCCCGCCACAGGCTGCGTCAACACACCCGTGCCGTCTATCGTGCTGGCCTGCTGCGAGGACGAGGATGCTGAAGATGTGGTAGGCACAAACATGTCTGTATTAGAGTTGAGTGTCTGCTGCTGCTCCCCTGCTTTCTCCGAGCCGTCAGAGTTCTCCACGCTCTGATTGGTCATGATCAGCTGTCCGTCAGCCGTGACGCCGGTGGCTATTGCCTGGGCCCCTGAGAGCCCAAGAGAGTCCAGATCCACGCTGTTTATGGGCACAAAGGTAATGTTACCAGGCAAACCCAGAGGCACGTTAGTGACCACCTGACCCTGACTGCTGAAGGCAGAGCTTCCCAGAGACACCTGCGGGATCTGGTGCACTTGGCCAGACTGGGTCATGAGGTGTTGACTGTTGCGAATAACATCGGCTGCCGTCGTCCCCGTGACACTGATGGTCTGGGTGCCGTCTGGGAGGATCTGGATCTGCCCAGCAGCGTCCTGCGCCATTGAGGCCCCCTCGACGGCAGAGAAACCCAGCTGCCCGTCGGCCGTCTGCACCTGAGGGATGACTTGGTATTGGATGTTAGGCACTGCACCAGACGTGTCGGTCCCTGATGTGAGTAAGATGGGCTGGCTCTGGAGACCCTGGAGGCTCTGGAGAGGAAGAACATACTGTCCGTTGGACGTGACGATACCCGTGCCAGGGAGATGCAGGACACCCGAGTCGTCCTTTACCGCCTCCCACCTTTCAGACGACCCTGTTAACTGAACCGAGAGGTCTGCGTTCTAGGGAGGAAATCAAAATGGTTTCACACAAGAAAAAAAATATTCAAAGTGATGCCACAACAGTGCATGTGCACCGTAAAATCTCTTTTTGTTACTATGGTGACTGATGCAAAACATGGACAAACCCATCCTGAGTAAGAGAATAATTAGAATTTGGTCTGAAACAATGAAAGGTATCATGTTCCACTAATATAGCAATAATTAATAAAATACCAAGAACAAAATGGGGAAAAGGCTCAAGAAGTTTCAAATACATTAAAATGGAGTGGAATTTGGATTTATTATGGATGTTTTTCCATTACAGGTTTAAAGGGAAAGTTCACCCAAAAACGCAAATCCTGTCATTAATTCCTCGCCCTCATGTCGCTCCAAACCCGCAAGACCTTCGTTCATCTTCAGAACACAAATTTCTGATGAGATCCGAGACCATAGACCGCAATTTAATTAACACTTTCAAGGCCCAGAAAGGAAGTAAAGACATCATTAAAATAGTCCATGTGACTCCAGTGGTTCAACATTAAATGTTATGAAGCGACGAGAATACTTTTTCGTGCCAAAAAACAATTGCACCATCAGTCTTCTACGCAGTTTACGTTGGTCAGCTCCTGCGTCAGCATCACACGCATGCGTTGTGGTGCTCACGTGAACCGCATCAGCCAATGGTGTGCCGGCGTAACTCGGAAGCAGTTTTTTTTTTTGCACACAAAAAGTATTCTCGTCGCTTCATAACATTGTTGAACCACTGGGGTCACATGGACTATTTTAATGATGTCTTTACTTCCTTTCTGGGCCTTGAAAGTGTTAATTAAATTGCGGTCTATGGTCTCGGATCTCATCAGAAAGATCTTAATTTGTGCTCTAAAGATGAACGAAGGTCTTACGGGTTTGGAGCGACATGAGGGCGAGGAATTAATGACAGGATTTGCATTTTTGGGTGAACTATCCCTTTAAGTCTCAATCAATGGAAAACAACATTTGATTGTGCTAATACCTGCATTTGTGTACTAGCTTGAACATCTTCACTGCACTTTCACTGTATTGTATTGCTTGTGTGTTGTATATTCTAGCTTCTCTAAGTCACCAGACATTTATTGGTCCCAGTCCATTCATTTAGCCACCTGGAGCACACAGCAGGCTTAAAGTGAACTAATCAAATCGATGAACTCCAAGGTTCTGCTTAGTTCAGTACTTATTACTTCTGGAGGGACAAGCATAAATGCTACACAAATACCCAATCATTTCTTCTGATTTCCGTACTGCTGTGCAACTGCCTATATGATATTTATTTTTTCACAAGTGAAAAGAAAGCTGAGAAACTGGTCAAAATAAAAGGTTTTCCAGAGGATATTTTTGTCACTAGGATTTTATTCACCAAGCCTGCATTTGTTCGATCAAAAATACAGTAAAAACAGTAATACTGTGACACATTATTGCAATTATAAAAAATAAAAACACTTTTCTATTTGAATACATAATAAATCCACGCAATAATAAAGCTGAATTTTCAGCATCAGGAATTATTCTAATATGATTCTATTCTAAAAATGTCTTTAAAAATATATATTTGAAAGAAAAGAGGATTTGATGTGATTTACCTGATACACAGTACCGGTCAAAAGTTCGGAAACATTACTGTTTTTTCTGTATTTTTATCAAATAAATGCAGCCTTGATGAGCAGAAGAGACTTTGACATAAAAAAATAGTAAAGTTTCCAAACTTTTGACCAGTACTATATACCATATATATTAGGGCTGTCAAAATTAACGCGTTAACACATTAACGCAAATTCATTTTAACGGCACTAATTTTATTAACGCGCGATTAACACAGCACGCATTTTCTGTTTGATCCGTGGCCTAGCTCGTAGTTGGAGAAATCGAGAGCAGCCATAGATGTAAAGGAACGCAGCAGCAAACAGAAATAGGGAAAGAAAGGGCTAACATTAACATTACTATTCTATTACTATTCAATAGTTCTTGCGCTGGTCAACTTGATTCTATTGAACCCTGGTGCATTTGCGTGCATCTTACATAATCACAAACATGCACAGGGCATGACAGAAGACCGAACGCGGGTCAACACTTTATTTTTATATAATTCTTTTTAATTTAGTGTTGTTATGCGCAGCTGAGTAAATGACATCTGGGTTTACTGTAGGCTGTGTGTGTCGGATGAAGGGGGCTTTCTGTTGCATGCTTGCAAAGGGATTCTGAGGAGATGCGCAATGCACGAATACACTGCAAGCTCGCTCTCACTCGTATCCGAGGTAAATCATTAACACCATCCCCACTTAGACGTGTGTTGATTAACTAAATACATTACAATCAGCTAAAACGAATGCGTAGGTTACTTTTCTGAACAAGAGCGCTCCCGAATCTGTGTTTCTCACACTGTTCACGCGAATCGCGGCACAGTTCGAGTGCAACCGAACTCAGAGCACCTCCTCTCGGATAGGCTCGGGTGTGGTACCCTGGTGCACTCCCGGGTCCACATGACAGCTTTCACATTACCAATTTTTCATGAGAACCGTGCCCCGTTCTGAACTAAACTGCCAGTGTAAAAACGCCTATTTCTATTTTTAAAAAGAGAAAGTACTGCTTATTCTGAATTTTTAAGTTTAGGCTTAAGAGACATGAACAAGGTCTTTAAAAAAAAAGATCTATGACCTTTGATACATGTCTAGTCTTCATGCTCTTTTGAGTATGGTGTCACTAATAATAAAGCATGCATATTTGTCCATACCCATGTTGATTAGAGTATTAAAAACTTTAACCTCATTTAAGGTACATTTAGAACTGATAAAAATGTGTGATTAAGTTGCGATTAATCGCGAGGTAACTCGTGACAATCATGTGGTTAAATGTTTTAATCGATTGACAGCCCTAATATATATTATATATTATATATGTGTATGGGCTGGGCGATATGGCTGAAAACTGTACCACGATATAGGCGTTTCATATCGGTCGATATATCGATAATGACAGATTTTTTTTATGACCTATTTAAATTAAGGACCAGGAGAAAAATATATTATATTTAAACATTTTTATTTTAAACTTAACCTTCCTCTGATTATAATCCCCTCAGTTATAAAGGCAGAAATGTCAACACAGCCATGGAAAACACTCAAATAATTAAAATGTAAATAAGTTTATACCCGACGCGTCCGCACTAGCGCGAGGGTGTGCGCGGCAAAAATGACGTCAACGGGGAGTGGGCGGCCGTGCGCGTTGAGACCCCATTTCGCTTGGCGGTGAACTCTCCGTGCGGCTCTGTGACCGAAGATGCACGAGTTCGAGGCGAATCTGGCCGAGCATGACGTCTCATCACACCGGCACCCAGTGTATGCGTCTAAATCAGTTGCTTATATTTACAAAATGAGCCAACAATAGCAGAAATAAGCCCTTTAAATGAAAATAAAGATCCATGTTTAATAAAAATGTTCACAAAACTAATTGAAAATGTTTAGCGAAATTAGAAAATGTTTAAGAGATGGTTAATTTAGTATACATGTTCTCCCATCCATATATTCTGTTCTAATGCCACAAGCAATACTGGGTTTACATGATTCTTTCGTAGTGTGGTTTTGGTAAAGTTTACTAAAGTAAACATTGTCACCTGTGTACCTTACTTCTCACCTCTGTTTCCTGATGGTTTATAAAAAATAAATAAAAAAAATGTCATACTGGCGAGCTGACTTGTTTTCCTGATTTATCAACAATTTCCCTCACACATTTTCCACTGATCACTCCATGCCGGTTCTGTTACTGAACCAAACTTGATACTGTTACATGATTGGCTGTTAGCGTGTCACTCCCTACGTTGCTAGGTTACCAGAGGTGAGTGCCTTTGTTCATGTAACCAAACTTGCCTCGCAACCTCTGGTTTGTTTCGACGAAGAAAAGAATTCTAATTATCAAATGTTTTATCGAACGCATTTTTTTTATTGATAGATTACGTGTCTATCATGATACATATTGTTATTGTTTTATCGCTTCAGCCCTATTATAGAGATATATATATATATATATATATATATATATATATATATATATATATATATATATATATATATATATATATATATATATAATATATACACACATATAGACTTACGATGCAAAAGCCTCTAAATCCGTCTGACGTTTTTCTTTAAAATTTGCATTTGTCAGGCTCCTATGTATAGGTTTCTACCCAAGTACCAGTACTTCTGAATGGGCTGAGGCTGGGATTTAGTGGGTTTGAAGTGAAAGTATTTTGTATGAACGTATACTATATGCAGAGAGCATTCACTCAGTATTGTTATCTCATTTTTGACCGAAGTGGCTTCTAGAGGCTTTTGCATATGAATATACACACATATATATATATATATATATATATATATATATATATATATATATATATATATATATATATATATATATATATATATATACACACACACACACACACACCTCTCCATGCCATAACAGCTGGATGATTGACAGCATTTCAATATTACAACTGACTAAAAGACTGAACAGCATGTATCCCTCAGTTTTGCTTTCAGGGAAAATTAAACATGGCACAGTCCATTATTTGACTCTTTCTCCCCATGTTGGTCTGACATTAAGTAAAACACAAACTATGATTGGTCAGTTACAGGATGACTTCCTGCCTATGTGGACAGTTCCTGGTAAGAATCAGATGCACTGTGAACCATACTATAATTTATGCTGACTAAACTAAGAGGAAGCTCAACTAGATCAGTGCCTCTCTATATCATGCGCATTAAGTTTGAGGAGTAAACACGCACTCATTTAAAGTAAACAAGCCCAAGCTAACACTCACACCCGGGTAAGGTAATATAAAAGTGATCTCTGTAGTTGCAGACTTACCACCCCAGCAGCTCCATTACTCGAGTTCGCCCCGTTCTCTGCTCCGGGGGCGGGCGAACCGAGGCCGGTGCAAGTGGCGGCGAGCAGGGCGAGCGGTGAGGGCTGTCCGTCCTGATGATGGGCGGGTTTAATACATGAAAGGGGGTGGCCACACAGGAAGTACCAGTGTTTTAACAGAACAAAGTGAAAACTTCAACAAAGCACATGCATTAGAGAATAAGAGAGGAGAGGATTTGATGTGATTTACCTGATCCGCGCCGCCGCCGTCCTGAGCGCTGCTGCTGTCCGCCATGACTCCCGCTTTCACTGGCCCTTCAGGCGCTTAAACGCACAACAATACAAAACAGCCATTAGAACCAGTCTACAATGCGCGCTTGCTGCACATACGGCTTCATCGCTTGTTATACAAGCGTTTTGTCGTTTTATGGATCACTTGCGCTCTGTATTTATTTCCTCCACGGATCTTAAACTCTCTCAGATTCACCCGCCTGCTAACATTAGCCTAGCTTAGCATAAACATAGCCTGCACAAAGATTCACCGCGAGCATTCTCACGCTCTTCAAATCCTACGTACCGGTCATTACGTGAGTTCTTTGAAGAAGACTGATGTCTGCGCTTAATTACACTCCGAGCATGGTTATTTTAATCGGTGCCTGTGCTCGCTTTAGTCCAGTTTGTTTTTTTCCTAATTTGATTGACGGCGGGGCTTCCACTTCGCCAACTGCGTCACCGACAGGAAGTCCCGCCCTTCGTCTCTCATCTCATTGGAGGTTAGGTTGGAGAACTAGCGTTTTGATTGGATGGACGCGATGTCTGTCATTTTGACCGGATTGCTTCCTATGTTTCGTTGTCCTGTAACTCAACTTTTGTCCGTGAATATGGACAGTTTCCGTCACTATGGTGAACGACAGGGGTTTGTTTGGTTGTTTTTGAGGCGTTTGTCATTTTAGTTTGCTTTATTCTGACATTTTTTTCCCTTCACATATTTTGCAAGAATATCGTGTCTCTTTGCTCGCCAGTTTCTATTCAAACAAACGGGGAAACCGATGATACATCATTTTTGCATAGTCTTATAATCAGCAATTAAGAGGTTTGTGGTTTAATGCAAGAGGCCACTTGAGCTCTGTCAAGTGTTTCTCCAGTAACAAGGGAATGATTAATGATAATCAGTCATTTCTGCAGCTCAGCCTAAATGCAGAAGGGAGCAGCATCTTTCATAAAGATGCGTCATGATGGAATGAATAACCTCTCACATACTCCACATCTCAGAGAGATAAAAATGCTAAAAATAAATCATAGATGTACAGTAATAATGAAGAAATCACATCAAATCTTTTAACCATGAAAGGGAGGTTTTCTAGTGCTCCAAGGAAGGCACAGTGGTGAACCGGCCACAGGGTCACGGGCGGCCAAGTCTCAGTGATGCTCGTGGGGAGTGAAGGCTGGCCCGTGTGGTCCGATCAAACAGACGAGCTACTGGAGCTCAAATTGCTCAAGAAGTTAAAGCTGGTTCTGATAGAAAGGTGTCAGAATACACAGAGCATCTCAGTTTGTTGTGTATGGGGCGGCATAGCCGCAGACCAGTCAGGGTGCCCATGCTGACCCCTGTCCACCGCCGATAGAGCCAACAGTGGCACGTCAGCATCAGAACTGGACCACGGAGCAATGGAAGAAGGTGGCCTGAAGATTCACATTTCCTTCCACATCACGTGGATGGCTGGGTGCATGTGTGTCGCTTACCCGGGGAACACATGGCACCAGGATGCACTATGGGAAGAAAGCAAGCTGGCGGAGGCAGTGTGATGCTTTGGGCAATGTTCTGCTGGGAAACCTTGGGTCCTGCCATCCATGTGGATGTTACTTTGACACGTACCACCTACCTAAGCATTGTTGCAGACCATGACCCCCTTCAGGGGTCTAGTGGACTCCATGCCTTGATGGGTCAGGGCTGTTTTGGCAGCAAAAGGGGGACCAACACAATATTAGGTTGTTATGTCTGATCGGTGTAATATGTCAATTGTGAATGTGTACAAGTGAATCAGAGACGATAACACTGGCAAACATTTTAAAATGAGCCTGCAGCACAACAGGGGCCACAAGTAGCAATCAAGGGCCAGTGCTCTAAAGTGCACAATTTGGCATCTAAACATTTGTCCAATAATCACACAGGGAGGCAATGTGGACACAGCTTGAAAATAGCTTACTTAGTCTGGGAAAAAAACAAAACGCTGAACTTAAACATAGTTCTGTTAAACTAAACCTTGCCTGGAGCTCATGAAAGCTTTATAAAGCTGTCATGTTAATGTCAATCACCAACACCTTTCTATATCATTATATAGGCTAAAAATAATTTACAAGTGTAGTATGCAAACTGATTGATATGAAATGAGCCATCCAAACATCAGAAATGACCTTGGTCATGCATTTTATTTATTTAGTCATTTATTTATTTAATGCAGTGAATACAGCCAGCTTATTATAATTGTAAGATCTAAACAGTGTTTTCGTTGTTTGTTTAAGAAAATGTATGTTTTGCAAATTTCTCTGGTTCCAAAGTTCAAGTTTGGTCAACTCTGCCCTGCAAAATCATATCATGTGACCAGTAGAAGATTGCTATACGTCACAGCGTGACCTTGTTTGTACAAATTTTGTGTACTCAAACTATAATCGCAGCACAATATTGCCAAGACAATTTCGTGGCAGTTTGTAACTATTTTATGTTTTGTCGAATTGATGGCTAATTTATATGAATTTGTACGATCCCATTTATAAGTTTCGAATGATCGTGATGGCTATGTATAGGGTGGACCTTCTTGCTTACTTTCTAATAAACATACATCTTTGTACAATTAACAAATTTATACAAAAAGCACCAACTCATAACATTCTGTGAGATCAGGTTTAATATTGCACATAATTTTATTGCAATCCAGTTAACCTCCATGTCAATCACAGCTCTGATTGCCAACACAATACTGAATCAAATACTTAACCGCTAACACTAACCTTAAACTTAGTATTGTGTTGGTAGCACATCCTGATAGATAGCATTACTGTTTGTCTCAATTGGAACCACCTGACAGTTTCTGACATTTTCAGTGTGTGAGATTGTCTTGTTTTGTTGTTGCCAGAATGCCGGAGCATGAGCTTTTGAAGCTCCGCCCTCTTCATGAAAGGGGGCAAGGAGCACAAGCTAATTTGCATTTAAAGGGACACACACAAAAACAGCGTGTTTTTGCTCACCCCCAAAAAGGCAATTTTAACATGCTATAAAAAAAATTTAAAAAAAATTAAAAAAAGATCTGTGGGGTAATTTGAGCTAAAACTTCACATACACACTTTGGGGACATCAGAGACTTATTTCACATCTTGTAATAGGTCCCCTTTAACTTTTGTGCTCAGCAGCCTGTCAACTAGTGGTTTTCTAAAGTTATTAGCCACTCACCATTTTTACTGGCCACAATTTTGACATCGATACCACAGGGAAAAAACGGCCATATAGATATTTTTAAATATTCTCATATATATCTCATAATTTTGCATCAGGTTTATTAGGCTGCTGTCACTTTAAGATCTGACGCATGAATCCATTGTACTGTTACACATGCGTTTTCTTCTCAACTGTTTACGTTCACTTAAACATAACTGACTGTCTACGCGAATACTCGCCAAGAGTGGCATTTTGACATTATTTTGTGTGTATTTGACTGTTGCAGTGAAAAAGTACTGAGAGCCGGCTTTATGTGAATTCAGTAAATTCAAGCCCTGTAAGAGCAACGATATTCATCTGGATCAAATGAAATGAGTGAGTGAGGGGAGGCGGGTTTGTGTGTAACTCGCTGTCGGAGATATGAGAAAGAGAAAGAGAGAGCAGCTGGTATCATGTTGGAGGCATTTCAGATATTTCAGTATCGATATGTATCAACAAATCAATATTTTTGACAACGCTACATTGCACTTAGTTTACTGTTTCAGATTCCTTTTTAAAAGACTACAATTGCTAGAAAATTTATATATTATGTATAATTCAACCTGCCAAAGTGGCTACTAGGAGTTACACGCCACTGCTAAAATACAAACACATTTGGCGGGTGTTAATGTCAAGCCCTGTTTAGGGGGAAAATAGAGCTATTACTGCGCATACTTAAGCATAGGAATTGGAATCATGATTTGGTTTTGAATGGTAACTCAGTATGGACAATTTAAACAACATGAAAGTTTGTGTTCTACTATTCTTGTTAGCATCACCATCTCAGAAAAAAAAAGGATAATATAATTTCTAATTTTCCCTAACTTAGACAACTGATGTACCTATGCCTCCCTGAATCATAGTGCGTCAAGGGAGTTCAACAGCACAGAATGAGGAAATTAACTTAGGAAATTAGACTGTCTGGGGGGCAAATTCGGCAGATTGTTTTGTTATTCACCAGAGAGCATCAGTGGGGAAAAAACTGGGTGGAAGTTGTTCTCACCGAGATCATATAGAAAAAAAATCACTTTGTATCGTCCTACAGGTCTAGAAGGAGAAAAGAGTCTCTGAAGTTTGTTCGCAGCAGTGGTGTTGCTTTTATAAACGGCAAAAGATTAGCACGATTGCATTGAGATAACAGCCCAGAGACATTCTGCACTCTCAGCTGCGTTCCTGATCTAAGACTCTGTTCGCTGCATCGTTTCCACTGTGTCAGCTCCTCCCCGAGAGTGACCAGAGAGCAGCGTTTTCCTTCAACCTTCAATTCAAACTTGGACCATTACAGCCAGACTACAAAAGCACTTTCCTTGCACTCAGGGGCTCGCACCAGTGAGTGGGGGATATTTCCAATCACTCCGCTGTCAATCTGAGTGTCAGGTAAACACAGGCTGGCAGACAGAGCCTTTAGAAAGGCCCGCATCTGTGGCTCTCGCTCTCCTACCTTACCTTGCGCTGGCTTATCCACAATCTAACGCACAAAGACACCCACACTCAAATGGAAAGGCAAAACGCAGCTGTTGTACAATGGTGGCGGTATCTTATCTCATATCTTTAGATTGAAGTACTACACAATAAGTTAATTGCTTTGTGGTTTTGTCTGATGCGTGAGAGGATGTGATTTCAAGGCAAGGTGACAAATTGGCTTGCAAACTAGGAACCAGGAACGCAGTCTTGATCGTTGAACAAGCCGTGCTGAAATACAGAACATCAGTGTTATTGATTGATTTGGTCCCAGGCGGTTTGAGAATGATAGGATCTGTGGGAGATGGTTTGGGCTTGCTTCACAAATGAACACAATTTTTATGAATCCAGAAAGAAAATTCCCATAGGGTTTTGGATTATCGCTAAAAACAATCTCTTCGATCACCAAAAGTTTATGACATGTTCTGTCTGATAATTTTTACATAAACACAACTTTTATGAATTTTGAAGGCTACATACAGTCGCCAGAAGTAAAAAGCTAAAGGTAAGCTATAAACGGACTACACCACGGTTGCTTGACTCAACGTCACAATCACTAAGCCTCTGACAACTCTTTCTGTCTTTATCTAAAAACATTTTCCTAGAATGCTTGAGTTGGAGTAGTTCATAAGAGCACAATTATGAGCATAAAGAGGCTGTAAAAGCAGACTGAGCTGGAATCGACTGCCTCTGTAGTCTCATTTAGCCACTTGTTAGCAACCGCCATTTTCAAGACACAAAACAGCTTCAAAAAAGCATGAGTGGTCTAATACTAATGTCGTTGACTAAAACATGAAAGTTTCTGAGCTTGTGTTCACCACAGACTTATTTCATCAATTTAAACAAAATCCCATTTAAAAAAAATTTGGGACTATGGAACCAGAAGTGCTAAAATGTTAACTCACATACGTGTTTTGGCCTACGAAGTGATGTCATACCTACACCACTCTATTAAAGGCAGGGTAGGTGATTTGTTCCAGAAACATGTTTTGTTTTGCTGCTTGAAAGTCTCTTCACATCCTGATAGCAATCACTAAGTTAACTGGTTTAAATGTATATATATATATATATATATATATATATATATATATATATATATATATATATATGGAGTTCATAACCATAACTACTGTCATTTGGAAGAGATGGAAACCCGTGACTTATACTCGGAGCGGTTCGTGACTCGAATTTATGCGTTTCAATGTCAACACCATCAACGCTGAAATGAATCTGCAGCAGTCAGGTGGAACAAGAGCTCTTTAAGTTATGTTTCTTTATTATTGTAATGTTATGTGCTTTGAGACATGAGGTAGTTCAACACCGTGACGCTTCGCAGACTCTGCTGTGTGTGTTCATGTGTTTTGAAGGAGGCGTGGCTTTGGAGACGCTCTGAAGGGAGGGCGGGATCTCATGCTTTCAAAGCTAGCTCGCTATTGCTAGCCGCTCTGGAAATTGGCTACTGAAAGTTTGAGCTAGAACAGTTTGACAAATTGGTCAGTTGAGTTGAGCTGGAATACAGAACATGGAGTATCAGTGTTATTGTTTGATTTGGTCCCAGGTGGCTTGGGAATGATGGGATCTGTTAGAATTACTTTGGTTTCACTTCATGGCAAATCATGTGATGACCCAATGCTCTGCATTCATACTTAATTTGACCTTGTATAGTTTAGCTCACAGTCTTTGATGATGAGAACATGCCAAGCAACACATTCAAACTTGCATTAATGCTTTTCAAAACTTCAAAGCCGAGAAATAAATAAATTCTGTAATTTATGACCTTTCAATAATCTGCATGTTTAGTGCGGAGAGAGAAAATCTGTCATTTTGTGGTATTTTGTAAAGCGCAGAGGTGAGACGTGTTCTTCGTCTACTGGGGTGAAAATAGCTGGGCCTGCTTACCGCATGAATATGAGTTGTTTCTGAAAGCGTCATATTAGCATATTGGTGGAGGCGCTTGCTGGGGCCGATCTGCAGTGGAAGGGACCGCGTGGAGAGAGTCTGCCTGGCTGGAGGCTCCCGGTGGCCTGGGTAAATGGATCCTCAATGGGGAAGCTTCAAAATGGCACCACAGGAAAGACTGCAGCCAGAATATCAAATGTGTCTCAATGACACACGAGGGAAGGGACCTCCATTCGGACACCACTGAGGTGGAGACAGAGGCTTTACTGCGCTGGAAGCTTAGGCTCATGTTTAAAGAAAAATATCTCCATTAGGGTAAAATGTTGCTCTTTTCAAGTCTTTCTCTAAACGTCTGCCCGTGCTGGAAAAAACAGCTCCCACAGATGTAGTTATGATAAAAGAGGAAGCATTCACGTGAATTTTTCTGCATTTATTTTGCTCTAACTTCTGTACAATACATCGGTGAACTGAGCTGCTGGGTTTTTTTTTCAGATAAACTGACGTATACATGCTAGTTTGATTTATACGGCCTGATTATTTTCTCAAATCTCTATAGCTGATGAGTTGACCTGCCATTTGCCTATATGCAGCATATGAACTGTATAAGTGCCATGACACATCAAGCCAACGGTCAACCATCAACCAAGCCATCTCTGAGAAAAAATATTTATTATGCTTTCCCTATTATCTTCAATGGACATGAATGGCCCTATCTTAATGATCTGATTGCATGGCGCAGGTGCACTTAGGGCATGTCAGAATCCACTTGTGCTAGTTTAACAATGGAAAAAACGGTCAGCGTGCCCGGCACATGGTCCAAAAGAGTTGTCCCTAGTCTCTTAATGAGTCATGAGTGTGTTTTGTGTGTAACGTGCACTAAACCAATCAGAGTCTCATCTCCCATTCCCTTTAAAAGCCAGTACGTGTACGTGAAAATGATAACTGTGTCGGGCTGAAGCTAGAAAAAAAAACACTTACCTTGAAATTAACAACTGCCGTTGCATGACTTCAGCATGAAAGCAACAACATTCACTGCGTTCACAACACACCCATTTTACATCAGTTATATAGCAACATAGAGGTGGGTTGGAATTTTATCCTCTAAAAATGGGTCTATGAGTCTATGTGGTTGGATGTGAGGAGAAGATGGCTTGTGAATTCATCTAAAAAGGAAAGTCATTTCAGAGTTGTTTCTTTAATGTAAATGACTTGAAGGATGAAAGATTACAATGCCAAATATTTGGAATAATGTGCACCAATAATAAGACTAGAAACGTGGGTGATTCTATAATTGCAGGTACAGGTTATATTTTTAATTATTTTAATAATTTGTTACTCATTGTCATGGATCAGAAGATGTTACAGACCATAACAATATAATATTTTCTGTAAAAAAGTGTCTTATATACCTGGAAATCATGATTTTTGCCTGAATGTATCATTGTGTAATCAAAACATTTCATTTTTGATATGTCTTTTGGTAATATTTCATTTGTTTTATTTATAAAATCCTAAATAATAATTTTCCTATTTCTACAACATTACATTAATATATATATATATATATATATATATATATATATATATATATATATATATATATATATATATATATATATATATAAAAATGTGTGTCCATAAATCTTGCGTCCATTCTGTTACCGTACCATACTGTCTATAAGTCGTAAGATACAGGAAATGATGTCACTTCCCCTCACTGGTAAGATCTGAAGCACTGAAAGGTGTGTGCGCTCTCTGAGAAAATATTTTAATCTAAAAAGTTCTTACACCAAGAGTTATTTTGTAAAATGTCAAAATTGTTCCCACGATATCAGAAGGAAAACAGAATTCATCACTGATCACACAGAGGATTGTTTAAAAGTCTTTAGTCATGATTTCATTAGTGCCATGTGCTCTTAGCATTTACGATAACAAGTGGAGTTTTTGGCTAAAAGTTTAAAATTGTCAATTCTTTTACCGCCAAACTCTTAACAAGGAAGAGTAACAGTGTTGACAGTAACAGAATTGAAAAAACAATACTATACAGAAATCTATTTTAGTTTTTCCGTTAAAAGTATAAAAAGGAAGAAACTTGTGTTTGTCAAGCACTGAATTATTAAAATTTTATATGTTTTCAATAAGATAAGATACTGGAAAGAATTTCTGTTAGTAAAACTTTTTGAAATGCAAAACTCCAGTTATAGAATCACTCACGTATTAAAGTCAGCACGAAACAAAAGTTGCAATAGTCTTTTCTTCCCTATTGTGACGTATTTCCGAGTAGGGCGGGGCTTGATTCTGTCTGTGGGGAATTGATTGGATGGTTGTGGTTTGCTATTGGTGGATCTCATGTGATTGACAGGTTGCCCTGCCCTCATCATCAGAGAAGAGATGCTTCTGATAGAGAGAGGGGAAGTTATTTTAATTTAAAGATCATGAGGCTTATGAATTTTAGCATATTACTGTGTGTGTCAGAGCCATATGCTGCATCCCAATTCGCCTATCCATCCTGAATAGTATTCAAAATTAGAATTAGTGAGTCCCAAATCGTAGTATGTGTAAATGAAATACCCGGATGGTCTACTTTTCCCGGTTAGAATCCAAAGTGCAGATAATAAGTATGGCTAATATTACCCACAACCTATTGCTCCATGGACGAGGATTAAATTAGAAGTACAAACATGAATAAAAAGTGCTAAAAAACTACAGACATGGCGGGTGTGTGAGGTTTAGATAAAGGGCTTTGAGAGATTAATAATAAGTAACCTCACAAAAAGATATTTATTCAGCGTTATCCACATTACATTTCATCTGCAACAGCATTGTGAACTTTTGTAACGATACATTTGGTCATTAACTTTTAAATGCATCATGCAAATTGAAAACACGTGAGGAGAGTCTCCGCATGAAAGGCAGATCAATGTGCATCTACATTTCTCTCTGAAATGGTAGGAAATTAAATTAAATTGAATGTGTGACTGTGACAAGATGATTGACAGGGCCGTTTAAACCCTGACAGGATGCACGTAACTAAGCGGCAGCGTGTCCATTAAAGACGCAGTTATGACGAAAATTAACCATGGTTTTACGTAAATAAAACCCCCACAAAATGATTATTGTAGTTGGTAACCACAAATTAACCATGGTTTTGCCACACAAACCTAGCCTTGCTCCGCCCTCCTACGTACGTTCCTTCAGTACGTCATCTGGGTTTACGGTATATTCGCTGGTTTTCTCCAGCCACATTTTAAGCGGTCCAATCAGCGAACAGAGGGAGTGGCTGAGAACGATGACGTTGATGTCGTGCGCTAGTTTGAGTTGTACACTGAAAAAAAAATGTTTTACTGCTTGTTCAAATTGCTTAGTTAAAATGAGCTAAAGCAACTAATGAGCTAACAAAATGAGCTAATGTTTCCTGAAGGAGCTTTTAAAGCTTATCATTTAAGATGCTAATGTGTGCTATTGCTAGCTAAACATTTGTCAACTAGCTAGTGCAATATTATAATTAAGTTGTGTAACATTAAATATATGAAATTGAAGTGGATGAATTAATATATAAAATTTAATTCCTGAATCATGTCAGGAGCCATATAAAATTCACTTTGAGACTACTTAATTATTCATTCCATGATGTTGAAGTTACATGAACAAATTCTGTTTGTTTAACCCTATTGATTCATGTGGGACTGATGTACACAGTTAAATCATGTAAATCCAACACACTTTTTTTTTCAGTGTAGTTCAATAATGGCGGCGGAGAAAGATGTGAGCGAAGCCATTCGGTTCCTTGTGGCAACGCTGCCGAATATCCAGAAGTTAAAGCCGGAGTAAGAACAATCTTTGCTGAGTTTTGGCCATGATGTTGTGGGCCTCCTCCCCACAGGGTTCGGGAAAAGTTTGCTTTTCCAGCTCGCTCCGTTAGTGGTGAAGGAGTTGGCTAAGGCAAATGCATGACATACGTCACAACCAATAGGCATTTTGCCAAAGGCAGATTCAATAGTTTTGAACTTCAACAGAGTACAGGAAGTTAACGCTTGTCAATGGAGAGTGGCCAGACTCTCTGTACAAATGAAATGTACGAGAGTCTGGTGGACCAGGCTAACACAAACCATGGTTTAACCATGGTATTTGTAGTAAAACTATGGTTTTGCAAATGGTAATCAATCCACCAAAAATCCACTGTTACGCTCAAAATACTTGGTAAATTGGTTTGACTAGCAAATTAAAAGTTCAGTTAAATCAACTGTTATGAGTATTTAGATCTTTTGTTTATTTTGAGTTCACAGCACTGACATATTTCAAGTGAACTGAACTGTTTCAATGTTTTGAGTTGTATGAACTCATTTCCTTTAATTTAGACTAACTTAAGCTTAACTGAAACTGGGCTGAGATTTTTTATTTCCCAGCATGCTTTGCAGATGGCACTCGAAAGGAGAGTAAATGCTAAAATTAAGTGTAATTTTTGTGCAAGATAAGGAGATTTAATAGTGATTAATGTTTTGTTATGCTAATTTAAGAGTTTCTGTTAATGTGGGTTTTTGGAGATGACAAGTGCTTGGTTTGAGAGCAGGTAAGTTACATGTTTTAAGTCGCTGTACTCATTCAGTAAGTTGGCATTTTTTGAATTAGTTTGTTATAGCTATATTTCTTAAAGCTGCAGTCCGTAACTTTTTGGGGTTAAAAATTATCCAAAATAAATACAATGAAGGAAATGGGTTTAATAAATAGAAACTCAAAATATTATTGTATCTGACCCACATAAATAAAAAAAAAAAATGTTGTGATAAATCATGAAAATAGCACAATTTGGCATGTTTCACTGCATTATAACAAATAAAACACAATTACGCAATATGCTTACACAATCTTTTAATACTATTTGAATAAAGGGTGATGTCAATTCTCAAAAATGTTCATTGTATTAACTCAAATTTTGAATTTCAATGAACTATTTTTTTACAGTGCGTATGTGGATGTTGGAGGTTTAGATTTATAGCACTTGATACAATTAAACTTTTGAATTTGATCCAGAAAGGTTCAAACTGGCAACTGGAGATTAACCCGTTGTAAAATGCAAAAGACTTCGGACTTCGGAGTGGCTACAGAAAAAAAGAGACTGCAACCAGCCGTGCGAAAACAAGGATAAAAAGGGCTTTTGAAAGGTTTTTTTTCAGCTTTTTTTCCCTGCTGGACAGGTAACGTTAAGACATTTCAATGGTTCAATTATGTAACAGTAACACACTTGTTCGCTTAATTCATACAGTTACAGAGCTTTCTTTGTTGTGCCTTAATGTAGTCACACAATGCTAAAGTTAACAGTTTGAAAACAAAGTATAATTTGCACGGTTTGACGTGATATGATAAGCGATTGCTAGATTTAATCGTCGCGATTTATTGCAATGCTTTTTCCCCCTTAGTTGGTCAGAACAAAAGTGGATGTTAGCTACTTACTTGTTCAGATGCCATTCTTATGCTGGTCAGTCTTTCAAACAGTAGAATCTGGGATTCTGAATGACCGTATCCACACCGGCAGTGACTAACAGCCGCACATTCTCCTCAAAACATTGGCTTCATCCGCGCCGTGACGTGCAGAGGCACAATTCACATGATTCCGCGAATAACTGCAATTGCAGATTTTGAACAGAGATGGCGACAAAGAGGAAAAACTACAGCCTGCAGCTTTAACTTAAAAAAAATCTCATTCAACTTTTTTTGAGTTCTGACAACTTACTGGGGTTTACATTGAAGTAACTCATTTTATTTGCACGAACTCAAAATAAAAAAGTTAATTAACTAAATATTTTATGTTAATTGCTATCAAAATGTATGAGTTCGCTAACTCAGTACTCAGTGCAGAAATGCCATAGCCTGCCATAGCCACTCCAACATATTGCGCAACAGTGACCCAACTTTTTAATACTCTCATATTGTTGTGTCCAACAAAAGCAAAAATGAAACTTTAATAAAATGTCGTTTCCCAAATGGCGTCATTCTTAGGTATTGTTTGCTCTTAGAATTGTCACATTAATTTATGTGTTTATTTCTCTCTGACCCATAACATTTAATGTTGTAGCCTATTTTTCCGAATGTTTTCTGGTTAGCGCTGTGCTGGTATGATTTATAGCAGCAGGATTTGGCCTTTCATGGGTGCAGTCCTTTATTCTGTCTGTCTTGCTTGGTGTGGTGCCATTGTGGTTTTTGCCTCCGGGCGGAGTGGCACCAGCTGATGGATGACTATGACAACATTTGTAGCTCAGACACCAAAAAACCAGCCACTAATCGCTCTTTGATATCTTCTAATCCTTCCTCTTCATTTCACAAATCTGTTACAATTAAATCAAATGAAAGCAGCCCAGAGTGGAGAACACAACTGGAGTCTCTCTGATGTGTATTTTATCCACCAAAGCCAATTGAGTTCTCCTCATTGCCCGTACAATCCAGACATCTTTGCGCAATGACGTGTTGACATGCGAGAGCAGTTTATTACGCTCCGTCTTATGAACTACATATGCGGCGTTCTAAATAACTTTATTATTGTTCCAGAAATGTTAGTGTCACTGTATGCAAAACAAAACATTGTAGCCAAGCCACAGAAAACAACTTGTCGTTCCTAGCTCATTTAGGTCTGACAAACAGGCCTCAATAATGGGTTTCAGCTTTGGCTAGCACAGCCCTGGGAGTGAGAGAAGAAACCCAACCTCTACTTATCTCCCTGTGAACTTCTTAATGGGAGAAACCTCAGTGGCCGCCGTAGAAATGCTGCAAAGAGACCGAAAATGTTTCTCGCTTTCCTGTGCGCTTTTCCTCCTTCCTCAGCTGACCCATTTTCTCCAGAGCTGGAAATATAACATGTGATTGTACAGAACTGTAGCCGCTGCGGCGGGACCTGAACAAAGATTAAAAAATAAAAAGCAGTCCGGACCCATCAATCATATATCTAAAATCATCTTTCCCTAAGAAAAAAAAATAGGGATTATACAATAAATTGCTGAAATCACAAAGAAATGCGTGCGTGTGTATGTTTTTACGGGATGGAAATCAGGCGCTGAAATCAGTATGCATGGTTTCCCTGTGTTCCCGTGGAGCGAGCCAAAATATCCCTCTCTATGACCTACAATCAAAACATGTAAAGTACTACAATTTAAAATATTCTGTCATCTCTCTCTCTCTCTTTTATCATACACATCTTCTATTCAATCTCCCCCTGAAGTACAGAGACAGTAATACAGAAACGGTTTTGTTTTCCCATATCTGAGAGTGCAATTTCAGCCAGGAACACTATACTACACTGCATCAGCAGCACAGACTGTGTATCGTAAATATGAGAAAGATGACAATTTATGCAGTCTCTCTGTGGAGTGTGTGTGTGTGTGTGTGTGGAATACTCTTGAGCTCCGATTGTGTGGGGTATTTTCTTCCAGGATCCTGCAGAGAATGTGATCACACCGTAGAGTCATTACCATTCCATTACACACGTACTGTATGGGAGAGTGCATGGGGTAAGATGTGCCGGCTTATGCTTTAATTTAAAATGATATGCTTCTTATCAATGGAAATGGTAAGACAGCATCCACAGGGCATTAGAACTGTACCTTATCAAAAAAAAAAAAAAAAAAAAAAAAAAAAAAAAAAAAAAAAATTAAAACCTTCCTGGGACACGCAGGGTAAATTATTCACCTTTTAACAGTAAAAACATTATTACCATAGAAAACTGAGGGAGGCTGCCACTTGATCATTACAGATAAATTCAATAACAGTATGCTATTCCAAATATTTATAGCTGTATTAGTTTGCTACTATTTCTATTGCTCACACTTCTGCTTACACGGTTTGTGTTCCAGACATGAATGATGCATCAAATCCTGCATGGGGCTTATTCAGGTGTGCTGCTGCTTTTCTAAGTCACTGAACCTGATTTTATGCCTGAAGATGATAAAGGTAAAATAAAAATAAAATCCCTTAGACTTATACTGAAGGACGTATAAATAAAAAGAACATTTCAGTAAATAAGAAAAAATAGGTTACACTTTATTTTAAGGTGACGCTGTTATAGTGTAATTACACGAAATGTACTGAGGAATATACATGTACTACACTTACTATAGGGATGTAGGTTAGGGTTTGGATTTGGTTTAGGGTTATTTGCTTATAGTTATGCATAATTATCTGTTATTATTGTAGTAAGTACATAACTTGTGAAATCAGAAAATTAATGTATTGCTATTTTCCATCCTATTAGGGCACAAATAATACTATTGCTTTTTTTCTTCTTTTTTTTTAAACAGGACTGATTTTTTAAGGAAAATTTTCCATTTTTGGAAAGTAGTGACCCCAATATGTGTACCCCAACGGTTAGGTTAAAAAAATAACCCAATGTTTTTTTTTTTACTATATATGCATCAGGCTTTTATGGCTTATACACTCACCTAAAGGATTATTAGGAACACCATACTAATACTGTGTTTGACCCCCTTTCGCCTTCAGAACTGCCTTAATTCTACGTGGCATTGATTCAACAAGGTGCTGAAAGCATTCTTTAGAAATGTTGGCCCATATTGATAGGATAGCATCTTGCAGTTGATGGAGATTTGTGGGATGCACATCCAGGGCACGAAGCTCCTGTTCCACCACATCCCAAAGATGCTCTATTGGGTTGAGATCTGGTGACTGTGGGGGCCATTTTAGTACAGTGAACGCATTGTCATGTTCAAGAAACCAATTTGAAATGATTCGAGCTTTGTGACATGGTGCATTATCCTGCTGGAAGTAGCCATCAGAGAATGGGTACATGGTGGTCATAAAGGGATGGACATGGTCAGAAACAATGCTCAGGTAGGCCGTGGCATTTCAACGATGCCCAATTAGCACTAAGGGGCCTAAAGTGTGCCAAGAAAACATCCCCCACACCATTACACCACCACCACCAGCAGCCTGCACAGTGGTAACAAGGCATGATGGATCCATGTTCTCATTCTGTTTACGCCAAATTCTGACTCTACCATCTGAATGTCTCAACAGAAATCGAGACTCATCAGACCAGGCAACATTTTTCCAGTCTTCAACTGTCCAATTTTGGTGAGCTCATGCAAATTGTAGCCTCTTTTTCCTATTTGTAGTGGAGATGAGTGATACCCGGTGGGGTCTTCTGCTGTTGTAGCCCATCCGCCTCAAGGTTGTGTGTGTTGTGGCTTCACAAATGCTTTGCTGCATACCTCGGTTGTAACGAGTGGTTATTTCAGTCAAAGTTGCTCTTCTATCAGCTTGAATCAGTCGGCCCATTCTCCTCTGACCTCTAGCATCAACAAGGCATTTTCGCCCACAGGACTGCCGCATACTGGATGTTTTTCCCTTTTCACACCATTCTTTGTAAACCCTAGAAATGGTTGTGCATGAAAATCCCAGTAACTGAGCAGATTGTGAAATACTCAGACCGGCCCGTCTGGCACCAACAACCATGCCACGCTCAAAATTGCTTAAATCACCTTTCTTTCCCATTCTGACATTCAGTTTGGAGTTCAGGAGATTGTCTTGACCAGGACCACACCCCTAAATGCACTGAAGCAACTGCCATGTGATTGGTTGATTAGATAATTGCATTAATGAGAAATTGAACAGGTGTTTCAACAGGTAGATGCAAATCAATGATAAGTGAATGTAAATGTTCCCCAAAAACCTGTTGTGTCATATTTGACATTTAAATTTACATGAAATTTTTTACATTAAAAAATGATTCATGAATAATCAAGTAAACCCAAGTTGCTTCAGTCCAGTAAATGTTGATCTTACATTTACTTTATAAAAATCATTATAGATTTCTGAGAAATAAAGACTTGATTGAAAAAAGTATGAACTATCAATCAGAGGACATGGAGTAGATTGACATGAATTTTTGGTCATATTGATCATTTATAGGCCCTAGAAATGTGTGTATTAAATATGATACAGCAGGCTATAATATATTCTTAAATAGCCATTGTAGTTATTGTTCAACAGAATTTTGCAAAGAATGTTTAGTTTAAGTTATGAGAGAATAAATGTTTTATAAATGTGCCAAACAAAGATTTTTTTTTCTGTTATTTTATACCCCCAAAGGGGCGACGTATCCTGGGGGACAGACAGATTATGAAAAATGTAGTTAGTTAGTGTAGGGGAGAGAATATACAGTCTGTACAGTATAAAAATCATTACGTCTATGGAGAGTCCCCACAAAGATAGTGAACCAGTATGTGTGTGTGTGTGTGTGTGTGTGTGTGTGTGTGTGTGTGTGTGTGTGTGTGTGTGTGTGTGTGTGTGTGTGAGTGAGTGAGTGAGTGAGTGAGTGAGTGAGTGAGTGAGTGAGTGAGTGGTGGTGAGTGGTGAGTGAGTGAGTGAGTGAGTGAGTGAGTGAAAGAGAGTGTGTGTGTGTGTGTGTGTGTGTGAGAGAGAGAGAGAGAGAGAGAGAGAGAGAGAGAGAGTGTGTGTGTGTGTGTGTGTGTGTGTGTGTGTGTGTGTGTGTGTGTGTGTGTGTGTGTGTGTGTGTGTGTGTGCGCCGGGATGGATTGGCCCTCAATCCAGAGTGTTTTTCCAGTCTACAGCCAAATTTCTGTACAGTGACAAAAAGGACAATAAAAATGGAATTTAAAAGAATTCCAAATAACTATTTAATGTGGCCACATGTTCAATCATATTATACTGGAATATAAAAGATTAATCAAACATATTAAAGTTATACACAGTGCATACATATATATAACAAACTGCCATTTGGTAGATTTGTTAATGTTTTGAAAGAAGTATTTTATGCTCACCAAGACTGCATTTGTGTGATTAAAACTGTTTTCTATAATATAAAATTTTAATTTATTCCTGCGATCAAAGTGAATTTTCAGCATCATTACTCCAGGCTTCTGTCACATGATCCTTCAGAAATAATGATTTGCTGCTCAAGAAAAAGTTCTGATTATTATAAAAGAATTACTTTCATATTTGTGTAGAAACCACAAATTTTTAGGCTTCTTTGATTAATAGAAAGTTCAAAAGAACAGCATTTATTTGAAAACACACACACACACACACACACACACACACACACACACACACACACACACACATTACACTAACACACCCACACACACGTCTGGTTCACTATCTTTGTGGGGACTCTCCATAGACGTAATGGTTTTTATACTGTACAGACTGTATATTCTTGCCCCTTACAATAACCCTATCCCTAAACATACCCATCACACACACACACACACACACACACACACACACACACACACACACACACACACACACACACACACACACACACACACTCATTACACTAACACACACGCGCGTCTGGTTCACTATCTTTGTGGGGACTCTCCATAGACGTAATGGTTTTTATACTGTACAGACTGTATATTCTCTCCCCTACACTAACTCTACCCCTAAACCTACCCATCACACACACACACACACACACACCCTATACCCCTAAACCTACCCATCACACTAAATGACAGGCAATTTTACATTTCTCAAAAAAACTCATTCTGTATGATTTATAAGTGTGTTTCCTCAATTTAGGTCCCCATGTTGATGAGTCCCCATGAGTCAGTGTGCATTCAGGTTGAAGTCCCCACCAGGATAGAACACACACACACAGTTTGTCACAGGGGGTGGCTCATCTTACCCCACACCGGCTCATTTTACCCCACTAAAACACTCCTATGCATCACAATTTTAAAAACTGAGAGGCGAGTTGTAAAGTCATGAAGAAAATTTAGTTTTATTCACAGTAACAGCATCACAATGGTGGATATTCTCTTTTTTCCACACTCAAGCAAGAAAAAAAAAAAAAAAAAAGAAATAAAGGTTAATCCAAGTCTCATTTCAGTCATGCAGCTCTTCCTGCATGAGATAATCAGGATGGCACACTTTGGTCAAATCCAAATCCCTCCACAGATACAATTATCCCCGTCCCTCGGCCTGCCAGTCGCTCTGTCAGCCCACTCTTTTAATTCTGTAATCAGAGACGAGCAGCCCCCGTATCGCTGTCTCCACACAGCAGCCAGTCAATACAGACATCCCCAAACACACCTCGCCTGATTCCCTCAAATGTTTTATTGAGTGTGGACATCTGGGCTACTGTAAAACACGCATTATCTGAGCTGGGAGGAGAGCAGCACCCTGCTTTGTCCCCGCTGTCAGCCGTGGCAGTGTCGCCGCGTTTGATGGAGATTAATGAAGTATCAGGAGAGTAATACGCTTCTTCGAGCACTCTTACAATCTGGAGGAACGGACCGTCCCCGTCTTAAATAGCAAAGCTGTCAGCGCTGAGTGGACCTTTCGCTCCGGCGCAGAGGTGTACAGTGCTCGCAAGAAGAACGGACACCGATAAATCAGGTGGGGGCGAATAGGTAGGCTAGCTATCAAAAGCTAATTCCCACAACGCGCCATTATTTGAATGCGTAAAACAATAGCGTGCTTCTGAGAGCGGTGCAAAAATATTTCATTTAAGATAATGATGAGGTATGAAAAGTAGGGATTTGTCAATACATTAAAACAAGCCGTATTTGCACTCTCCATGTCCATGTGTTATTCATACTGCATCTGAAGTCCCAGTGGACGACTGTACCTCTTCCTCTGTCAATTCCCATTCAGACGTACAACTAAAATGGAAATAACTCTCTTTCATTTGAGTATTCACACTTCCCGAGGAAACAAAATGACTCCCATCAGCTCCTCGTATACGTCGGGCCTGTTTGTTCCCTGTCCGGCCGAACTCAAAATAATTGACTTGAAGTGCAAATACGAACGAGTTTATGCATTCTGCTTCTGAACGGCGCACAATTAATTAGAAGAATCAATGTTCCTTTTAAAAACCCAGGAGACCATTTAATCCGAGCTCAATACCGGCAGACTGGCTGGATGGAGGGGGACACAGAAAAAATCAATGGCTATTTGTGAATCGTGAGTACGTATTAAAGGCGGCCTCGTCTCACTGCTTCATTTGCACTTGAAAGCAGCCATCTGGAGCAGCAGGCTTGGCTTAAGCAGATATGATTACTAATAATGTGATATAGCCGTACACTGGCCTATTCAAACGCCCTATTCCCACTGCTGAAATGAAAAAGCACTGCTTTCTGCCTTGGGAGAAGTCAGGGACGCACACATGCAGACACAAACACGCATAAACAGCCTGCATGCGTCGAGCTGAAGTGGGGGGGATAAAGAGACGCACCGAGGGGCCTCCGGCAGTGTGCCGTCGCTGACTCTGAACTTTCCTGTATGAATGCATGTTTACTTAGCTGCACTTTATTTAGCTAAATCTGACAAAACCTCCCTTTTGGTTTTCAGCGCATTCATAAATCTGTTTCTTATAGTTTGGTTTGGTCTGTGTAGTATCGACAGCATCTGTGACACACACAAAAATCACACAGTGTATAATTAATTTTCATAGTCATTTATTATTCAGTTTATTTAAACAAACAAAATTGAGTTGACTGTTACACGCCTATACTGAAAGTCAATGTGCCCAAATGTGAGGGAACGTTCCCCGTAAGCATAGTTCAACAAGTCTGTGTTTGCCGAAACCATAATTCCAGTGAACATTAGCAAACAGCACCACCAAGTTGAGTGGTTGGAACGAATCGATGGGTTTGTTTAAGAAACATATCCATACTTAAAAAGTTATAGCTTCCGCCAGACCGCCTGCCATATTCAACTTACGGAAAAAGCGTTTTGAACTGCGAGAGTCGTTACACTTTCTGCGGAAGCTAGATATTTTACTTTATGTGTTAAATATGGATATTTTTTCTTACACAAACCCATCGATTCGCTTCAGAAGGTCTTTATTAAAGGGATAGTTCACCCAAAAATTTTAAATTATCCCATGATTTACTCACCCTCGAGTCATCCTAGGTGTATATGACATTCTTCTTTCAGATGAACACAGTCAGAGTTATATTAAAAATGTCCTGCTCTTCCAAGCTTTATAATGGCAGTGAATGGTTCTGTCGTTTTTGCATCTATCCGTCATAAAAGTGCATCTAAAAGTGCATCTATCCATCATATAACTGCTCCACATGGCTCCGGGGGGTTAATAAAGGCCTTCTGAAGCGAAGTGGTGTGTTTGTGTAAGAAAAATATCCATATTTAAAACTTTATAGACTAAAATAACTAGCTTCCGGCGGTCAGCGGTACGCAAGTCGACTTGCGCTAAAAGAGTAACCCCAGATGCGATGTACAGGAGCATCGCATGCTTTGACATCTCACTTAAAGACACAATATGTACGATTTTTGTAATAAAATATCCAAAAACCACTTGCACAATGTGATGTATTTCATGCAGTTGTGTACTTACATTATCCCAAAAGTTTCCATGGATTTGTAAATCCAGAGAATTTCTTATTTTAAATAATGGCTCATCCCTTGTCATTGTGGCCTATCAATGACGTAATATCCACGCTATTCTCGGTTTCTGCTTGTAGAAACCGTGGCAACACATGTGGACAAATGCGGAAGTGGTGATTATACAGCATCTAGCACGCTGCGTTTGTGTCGTCATCATGGATCACAATTATTCATTGGCGAGTACAGAAAATCCCCCAAAAAACGTAAACGTAGATCAACTGAGGCAAGCAGGCTTTGGGACAAGCAGAGAAATAAATCAAGAATCTTTACCGCATGGCGTTTTTGAGATGGAGAGAGCTACGTGACAAACTTAGACTTGACAGAGACTCTGCTCTCACATGTGTTTTAATAGACAAGTATATATATATATATATATATATATATATATATATATATATATATATATATATATATATATTATATTATTATTGTACAAGTAAGAGTCATGTAATTCTGTGTGGGTTATGCTGATGAAATTACACATACAGTTATATTGCACTTTGTTTGTACTTCAGTAATGTTTTTTTATTGCAAGTCTGGTGGCCAAGTCTATGGCAGTGAGTATTTACCCATTAGCTGCAAATACTGTGTGTTTGTTCAGATTTACTCTTAGTATGATTGTTTTAAACACGTAAAACTGTGCAGCATTAACCCACCAAATCATTTGACAAATAGTCACATATCAGTAACTAAAATAGCATTACATTTCACATTATTTGCAGCTAGTTCATTACGATGACAAAATAGTGTGATCAAACTTACAGGTAATACAAAAACTAATTCATTACCTCATCCGTGAACATGATTCGTGAATTCCATACATCTCTGGGTGGTGAAAACTACATCTCTCCTTCATAGCGTCATCAAGCTTTGCCTTTGTTATTGTTTTGAAAATGCACCCCCCGGCGGCCGAAACATACATATTGTGCCTTTAATAAATCCTTATCTTTAGCAAAATAAGCAAGCTGACATTCTGTACAATCTATATCTTTTATTTCAAATATATACAAATGTCATTTAGTCGAGATTTAAAGCACCGTTGTTGAAGAGTGCACATGTGCGTGCATGATTCAAGATTCAAGAGATTCAAGAGTTTTATTTGTCACATACACAGTTATATACAGAATATACAACCGGCAGTGAAATGTAAACAGGTCCGCTCCATGGACAGTGCAAATTCACAGTTAAAAACACAAGGAGGAAATTATAATAGAAATAGAATAAAAAAGTACTAATATATATATATATATATAGAATTATATATATCTGTAGAATTATAAATAAATCAAGTCAAGTAGAAAAAAAATAAATAAGTGAGGTAAACTGTGCAGCGAGTAAACTGTAGGCTTATAAATATGTGGTTAACAAATGTACAAAGAGTATAATGTGCAGTATAATGTGTTTATAACAGGCTGTTACACAGTAACAACGAGAACAGAAAGTGCAGTGCAATGTCAGTGTATCGATGTTTATCCTGAAGTGAAGTCACGTGATGTTAAGTGACTGAGTTCAGGAGTCTGATGGCCTGGGGGAAGAAGCTCCTCCTGAGTCTCTCAGTTTTGGCCATCAGGCTTCGGAAGCGCTTACCAGATGGCAGCAGCGTGAAATGAGGGTTTGCAGGGTGATTAGAGTCCTTGATGATCTTGGTAGCTCTACCTTTGCAGCGTTTGGTGTAGACGTCCTGCAGAGACGGGAGAGCTGACCCTGAGATACGCTCGGATAAGCGCACGACTCTTTGCAGGGCATGATCTAGTAGGGCTACATAAGAACGAGCACATGATGAAGCAAAATAACTGAGAAAAATTTGAATTACTCATCAGATGCCATGTTCGTTATTTATAAATCTCAAACGGATTTATTAAAAGAAGTTATTACTCCACCACCTACCTGCATGACATCATTAACCAACGTGGATGACAGATTTGCGACTAGTGACTAGATAGTTGATTTCTTCAGTGATGCATTGCACTATGGTAGTGGGAAATGCACACAAGTTATGAACAAACGCCCTTCCAGTAACACGATTCATGAATCTGGTCTTTAATAATGCTCTCAAAACATTATTTATACATTGTTAGTTTTGTGTTTTTGTCCTGAAACATTTTAGTTGGACGTTATTCTAATGTAGGCTTATTAATCGTTACTAACTAGCCTTGTTTCAGAACATTCAGAGAACATTTTAAATGTTTGCAAAATAATAAAATGAAACATTAAAGCTGCAGTCCATAACTTTTTTGGATTAAAAATTATCCAAAATAAATTTTTTGAGCAAGAACATAACCAGCGTAATCTGTTTACCGTAGCTCAGTTTTCAACATTAAGCTTGTAATAATGTTTCTAATTCCAGTGGTACTGGTGGATTTCCTCGGGAAATTGCATCACATCTGTACGCATAAAGAAGGTGTCCCGTGAGTTAGGCTATATTGCGTGTGGGGATGAATTTGAATTGAATTTGATCCAGAAAGTGGAGATTAACCCGTTGTAAAATGCAAAAGACTTCGGACTTCGGAGTGGCTACAGAAAAAAAAAAGACTGCAACCGGGCCGTGCGAAAACAAGGATAATTTTGAAAGGTGGTGTGAACTCCGTGTTTTGAAGGGCTTTTTTTTCAGGTTTTTGGCAGGTAATGTTAAGACATTTCAATGGTTCAATTATGTAACAGTAACACACTTGTTCGCTTAATTCATACAGTTACAGAGCTTTCTTTGTTGTGCCTTAATGTAGTCACACAATGCTAAAGTTAACAGTTTGAAAACAAAGTATAATTTGCACGGTTTGACGTGATATGATAAGCGATTGCTAGATTTAATCGTCGCGATTTATTGCAATGCTTTTTCCCCCTTAGTTGGTCAGAACAAAAGTGGATGTTAGCTACTTACTTGTTCAGATGCCATTCTTATGCTGGTCAGTCTTTCAAACAGTAGAATCTGGGATTCTGAATGACCGTATCCACACCGGCAGTGACTAACAGCCGCACATTCTCCTCAAAACATTGGATTCATCCGCGCCGTGCCGTGCGAGGCACAACTCACATGATTCCGCGAATAACTGCAATTGCAGATTTCAAACAGAGATGGCGACAAAGAGGAAAAACTACGGCCTGCAGCTTTAAAAAACAAATTTTCTAAACGTTTGAAGAAAAAAAAAAAAAGGATATTTAGAGATAGCTTAGGAACGTTAGCAAAACATTCTTAGAACATATTTTTTGTTAGCTGGTTTAGACTTACACAGTCAGTGAGTATCTGTCAAGACATTAAAACTGTTAAAATCATCAAAATATTTTCTGTATAAACATAACAGCTTATTCAACACCCTTGACTTACGAGGGATATACAGGATGAATGGAGACAAATAGAGTATATTTGGAGATTACAATGAGGACAACAAACCGAATGTGTCAGATCCCCTGGGCTATTGCTAATAAGGGTTAAAGGGCTGTCTCAATTACACACACATACACACAGAGGGATTACAGCCTAAGACGCTTTAACTCAATCTCCTTCAGGCGACTGATTAACCTGATCCATCCGGATAAAATATCACTTAACATCTCTCAGTTCGCACATTGATTGAATTTTTTTCTCCACACTTTAAACTGATTTATAAATGCAAAGTGGTTTGTGTTATGACTACAGTTTACTAACCAGATTTACCATAATTATAGGACCATATGTATGTGTCTTACATATACTATGTCCTATATATATATATATATATATATATATATATATATATATACAGAGTTAACCCCTTGCAGAATCTATGAAAATGTGAATAATTTTAACTAAATGCATGTTATTATGTATGTAGTACTGTCCTGAGTAGGATATTTTGCATAAACATTTTTTTACATATAGTCCACAAGACAAAAAAATTGCTGAATTTATTAAAATGACCCGTTCAAAAGTTAATGAACCCTTGGTTCTTAACACTGTGTGTGGTTCCCTGATGATCCACGGCTGTGTGTGTGTTTGGTGATGGTTGTTCTTGAGTCCGTTGTTTGTCCTGATCAGTTAAACTGCCCAACGTTCTTCAGTAAAATCCTCCAGCTCCTGCAAACGCTTCAGTTTTCCAGCATCTTTTGCATGTTTGAACCCTTTCCAGCAGTGACTGTATGATTCTGAGATCCATCTTTTCACACTGAGGACGATTGAGGGACTCAAACACAACTATTAAAAAAGGTCCAAACAGTCACTGATGCTCCACGACGCATTAAGAGCCGGGGGTGAACACTTTCTGAATTTGAATATCAAAGTAAATTGTACTTAATTTGTCCTCCAGGAAATATGTGAGTATCTTCTGTTGCTTTCAAAGGGCAGTACTAAATTAAAATAATTCATATTTAAACAAAATAAGAAAAAATTGGACATCTTCATCCTGTTCAAAAGTGTTCACCCCCGGCTCTTAATGCGTCGTGGAGCATCAGAGACCTTAGTTGTGTTTAGTTCAATCGTTTGAGTGACCTTTAATAGTTGTGTTTGAGTCCTCAATCGTCCTCAGTGAAAAGATGGATCTCAGAATCATACAGTCACTGCTGGAAAGGGTTCAAATATGCAGAAGATGCTGGAAAACTGAAGCGTTTGCAGGAGCTGGAGGATTTTACTGAAGAACGTTGGGCAGTTTAACTGATCAGGACAAACAACGGACCAAACACAAACCATCACCAAACACACACACAGCCGTGGATCATCAGGGAACCACACACAGTGTTAAGAACCAAGGGTTCATTAACTTTTGAACGGGTCATTTTAATAAATTCAGTCTTGTCAAAACATCTTTTATGTAAAATATCTTACTCAGGACAGTACTAAATAAAAAATAACATGCATTGTGTATGATCCTCTTATTTAGTTAAAATGATTCACATTTTCACAGATTCTGCAACATGACAACATTTATTGGAGTACTCTAAACAAATTGAGTTTATTTAATTAAAAATATGATTGGTTTGTTTTATGAAATGATTCCTTGCATAATTAGTTCATTATAATTGTATGAATATAAATAGCATAATACCTATCATTTCTGCCAGTGCATGTTTCTGTTTATAATATGTAAACTCTCATAATAAGAACTTCAAATATGCAGCGGCCCTATAATGTATTTGGAGACACGAGTCAAATTATTTTAGTTACTCTGATAGGTAAAAAACACTTGTTTATTAAAAGTCATTTTTTAAAAATCTGGCAAAAGCCCTTGCAGCATTTGAGTGCTTATGATGTGCTTTGATATCTGATGGAATGGCATATTTTAAGTGTGACTTAGATGTCCAAATACTTGTGACGCCCACTGTAAACAATGAGCTGTTCTTATCGCAGGTTTAATCTGAGAACTTTATGTGCGGGTTTGTTCTCACACCCTGCTCCTGTTCTTAAGACCTCATTATTTTAAACAGGTGTTGTGCAGTAGGCTATACACCTGCAGGGCTCACGTTCCCTCAGGGACTGCGTTAAACAGCCACTCAGCCATAACAATGATGTGCGTTAGAATGCAAATCCACGGGTATTAAGGACAATTTCCACAAGGAGGAAACCTTCTGTTTTCATCTGTGGTCTGTAGATGTCAGTGGATCCTTATATGGACACTGGTTTCAGAGTGGATTAGTACTGTATAATGTACAGTATAACCTGCATATTTCTATTTCATAAAAATAGTATGTAAAACTATACGTGTTTTGGGCTGATAAATGTTTAAATCACATATGATACTCTCACTTTTATGTTTTAAGAGTGCAAAGCAAGAACTGGGTTGCAAGTGGTTTGATCCAAAAGACTGTCTCCGGACCACTACATCCCCACATCCTCCATTCCCCTGATGCAATATCCCTGAAATCCCACCAGAATGTCCTCCACACCCAGCAATCTTCCCAGACCCCCTACCAACTCCTGTGCTGTCCATATCCTGTGATGTGATGGGTTCTGGAATGCTTTTCCCAGCCTTGGGCATTTCCTGCAAACACTGAGATGTGTCGCAATGGCATTACCTCAGCCAGTTAAAACGAATGTCTCACTCTTACCAATCAAAGACACACACACACACACACACACACACACACACACACACATCTGACTCTGAGATCGACTGCTTCACTTTATGGCTTAAAGTTGCAGTGTGCCATTGTTTCGATGTTAAAATACTTCCTCCTATCACCGTTTAATGTGAAGACAGAACTATAAGAAAGCCATTCTTGGGTTGGGTTTCACTGTGGAACATCAACAGCAACATTGGCTCAACCACTTTGGTTGTTTTTCCCCAGATCTCCAGGTTTAGCTCATCCAGAAATGAAAATTCTGTCACATTTACTCACCTTCATGCCGTTCCAAACCAATAAGACTTTAGTTAATTTCTGAGATTGCTGTCCCTCCATTGAAAGTCAATGCCATCAAAACTTTGATGTTTCAAAAAGTTAATAAAGAGATCGTAAAACTAATCAATATGAATTGAGGGGTTTAAATCTCCTAAAAAGACATGATTGTTTCATATGATGAACAGATTTAATTTAAACTTTTATTCACATATAAACTGATCAGCGCAGACACATAGAGCACATCAAATGTGACCCTGGACCACAAAATTCATAAGGGCAAATTGTATTTTATTTTATTGATTTTTATATGTCATCTGAAAGCTGAATAAATAAGCTTTCCATTGATGTATGGTTTGTTAGGATAGGACAATATTTGAAAATCTGGAATCTGAGGGTGCAAAAAATCTAAATATTGAGAAAAATCACCTTTAAAGTTGTTCAAATGAAGTCCTTAGCAGTGCATATTACTACTAATAATACATCTTTGATATATTTACGGTAGGAAATTTACAAAATATCTTCATGGACCCTGATCTTTACTTAAGTGCTTAAGTGCTTTCTGGTAACCGATGTTGATATTTCAAATCACCAAAACAAACACGCCCCTACCCCAAAAGGGTCTCGCCCCTATTTTGATAGCTCTGCCCCATATATATGTACGTTGCAACGACTATGGCGAAATCTGCTGTGCCAGCTGGCTGAGGGTATGATGCCATCAATAAGTGAAAGCAATGTGTTTTACTATGGTAATCCAGGTCGAATGTTCAATGAAAAAGTCATCCCTTCCATCCCAAAAACACAACAGTTCTCATGAACAAATGGATAGCACGAGCATGTCCAACTAACGAATATATTACAGTTGTGACAAGATCAGAGGGTTATAATGTTCACTAAAAGAGGAACCAAAGGAAACAAACATATATTAGGAGTTTATTGTCTTACTTTTCGTACAGACTGCAAGCTGACGCTTGAAACAGACAGTGGTTTATAGGATGTGGAAATGAACGGGTCTTTATCATCGCTGAAGTGAACGATGATACGATTGCAATTGGACAAACAAGCGAACATGACACGTGAGCATATTCAAGCCATTCAAAAGCCAGCAGATATTAGCTCTGTAAAACAAAATAAAACCAATGTTACTCGCCTAACGAGAAGAAATAAAGCAACCTCTGCGTCCGATTGCAGGTCTTCCCGCTCCTTGAGTTCTCTCCAGCGCTGGAAAGCTGAGACTTCTTACCTGATCATAAGCCTTCTTTTGTTCCACAGACATCTTCACTTTTGTTTTTATCTGCCATCTCTCGTCGCTTGTCTTTTGAATAATGACGTGCACGGAGCGCTCTCTTCTCCCCATCATTAATGGACACGCCCCTTACTGCTGACTGGCAATGAGTTTGTTTTGGTACTTGGCCCGAGACACTTTTCTAAAGCATTTTTGAAATAACACTTACCCCACCTTTAATATCCTAATGATTTTTGCCATAAAAGAAAAAATTATAATTTTGACCCATAAAATGTATTGTTGGCTATTGCCACAAACATACCCGTGTGACTTATGACTGGTTTTGTGCTCCAGGGTCACAGATATGATAAACAGAACCATGACGTACAAGAACAAACGTCATTGGTTTAAAGTTTAAAGCTTTCGTTTGTGCTTTGGACATGAATAATGGCTCAAATTGTGTGGCTTATTGAGGAGAGATGTGCTGGTACTTTTCTAAATGACAAACTGTACCACTTTCAAGTGATGTGTGATAAAATAGGGAGGTAATGTTAATGAAAACCACATAACAGTGTGGTAAAAACCACTCAGAACAACCTAGTATTGTGGCGGTGAGTTTGCATCACATTTCCTCAGACAAGCAAGTCGATTATTGCAATCATGTTTGGTACCATATATATATAAAGAACGTGAAGCACTTGTAACGTGTTAATTTCTGTATAGACTGAGCAGTGGTGTTAGGTTTACAGCTGGAGTCAAGCTTTAACACCCATAAGCTGCATGAGTCAGATTTTAAGACCTGGTCTGAACTCTTTTAACTCAGCGTCAACATGCTTTAACTCAATGCTTTTGTCATTACAAATCCACCATAAAATTCACTTACATATGGCCAATCTGTCTGTGTGCGAAAACACAGCGGTTCTGTTAAAAGGTCACAACACATCAGCAGTCACAAAAAAGATATGCAGCCCTTTATCCATGCTCCCTTCATCCGTGTAACAGTCCTTATGTTAAGAATTTCACACTTTATTTAACTTGCCTGTTGGTATCAGTGTCAGTGCAGTGCACTAGATGAAGGGATGAAGCACATATTCTCCTGATAAAAAAAAGCCAGAGGAAATCAGTCACGCGGTCTGTTCTGTGAGAGATGGCTTTGAGGATCCAGTCAGAGATGTGGATATGAGTCTATGTAGAGTGGATTTCGGACTGGATTTGGACATTTTGTCAGCTGAGTGCAGTAATTTCTCCCCCTGTGTAAAAAGCTGAAGATGTGTGTAGACGTCTGAGCTCTCTGATCACTGGAGGCCGTGCTCATCTGGGCCCTGACATCCTTCCCTCCGCCGGCCTCTTTATAACGACCCAGTTTCAGCACATCAGATGTTATAAAGCCCGCCTCCGTGTCCTCACGGATTACTCCAGGATACCTGCGGAGAACTCGGCTCACAGAAGAGACAGAATAAGAGAGACACAGATGTGTGTGTTAGGGTTACTGTGGGCGTAGTGGGGATTTATGGGTATAAGGGACATGTGGCTACAGGGGATTTCTTGAAAACTCTTCCCTTCAGTCCTGCTATCAACACACACCAGCATTCAGTCTCAGACGTTTGCTATTGATTGATTGAGAGACCATAGGTACACATTGGTGATAAAGCAGACTTTAACGTCAGGTTTACAGGCTGTACTGAGAGTGAGATATTTTTACATTTTTCTCTAGAAAATGAGACCAGCAGAGTTTAGGGCCAACCCTAATTTAACACAACTGAACTCCTGCTGGGGATCAAGGTGACAACACTGGCCAGAGCCATTGTTTCACAGTCGGAAAATAAACCAATGAGACGGAACAACAACAAACTACTGGAGACAACAACAGCCGCTGTGTTGATGAGCGTTTATGTAAGTGGGTTAATGCCTGGTATATTGTATGATTTTGGGCTGTCCCAGATGAAAAATGACCAATTGTGGCAATTGATTTCTGTGGTCTGACTCCTTAACGGTGGTCCTTGTCAAAGACGGCCATTGTCACCAAAGATAACTTGCGATAATTTTCTGACAGTGCCATAAATTTATCATCATCATCTCACAGTGTGTTTGCTGCTACAACCTGCGTCTACTGACTAGCTAATAAAAATGCAACATGAAATGGTGTATTGATCAACATGAAATGGCGCTAAAACTTAAAACTACTTACCTCAAAAACAGTTCAAATGCAAATGACACACACACACACAAAAAAAGCATTTTAAGTTTAGAAACATTTAGAGTCCCCCCTCTCTTGCCTTACAGTGGTTTGGTCCACCACGCACCTCACCTACACACACAAGTCCAGGGCTGAATCCGAAATTGCCCCCTACACCCTCATTCACTCTTCCCTACTTTAGTCAAATCAAATCAAATCCACTAATACAGTTCACTTGAAGGAGTGAATGAAAACGAGTGAGTGAATTTGGACAGCCGTTGCGGTGCATTGTGGGATTGAATGAGTGCACTCAATAACGTCCACTATGGTTTGAGGCACCACTACAAATGGCTGTCCCCTCAAATAGTGCCCTATTTAGGGTATAGGGGGCGATTTCGGATTCAGCCCAGGAGTAGTTGTGGAACTCCAGTAAGGCTGTTAAGGCTATTTTATTCACTTTAAACATCGGATGAAGTGATTCTTTTCTCTTTAATACAGACAGTGCTGAGTTATTAAGTTATTAATACTATGTGGAAGAAGCAAGATAATTTAATTACCGTGTGGTGAACCTATGATAACTCATATTTAAACAACTATTGCTTTGTGTTGTTTGCCAGATAAAATGACAGAGAAAAGAAAAAACTGACATTAGATCATTTTTCAGTGCACCAAAACGCTACACATATCCTTATGAGAACAATTTTGGCTGTATTATTTTTGTCCCCTTCCTGTCGTACAGTGTGATTTGTAATGATCTTATAGGATTGCCGAAATCTGTAGCAGGCATAAGAGACACATGCAACTCTAATTTAAAGGATAACACAGACATTTTTATTGGTTATAATAACTTCTGGAGAGAACTAGCACAGACACTAAACAAGGATGAAACTTTCTAGTGTGCATGTGTCGAGCACCAATGTTTGCACATGCTTTCTGATGGAGACTACTTTGAAAGGCTCTGCATTTTGTGCTTGCGTCCAAACTAAAGCATACGTTGGCCTCATCCAGTGGTTCAACTGGTAAAAGATGACTGTGCAAGTGAACTTCACTCTCCCGGCCTTGCGGTGCTCTAGTGACTGGTGCTGCAGTCTTTAGCGTCTTTGTTAAGGCCATGACAGACGAAGCCAACAGTCAACCAATGTCAGTCGGCATTGTGATTGTGAGATTTTGCAGTGTGTTCAGTCGACGCTGTTGCCAGGTTTTTGGCCGATTGAGCAACAAAGTGGTCGATGTCTCTTCTCATTTTACATTATAATAATAATGTAAATACCAACTGATCAACATGATCCATGTGGAACATGGTAAGCAAGGGCTGCATTGTAGGTGTAGACATTAATAAAACAATCCAATGAGTAGCTAATTTATTTAGGTGACATGAGGTGATAACACTAGTTCTTGGTGTGTCATGGCCTTTAGCATACTGGCTATAGTTTCAGCAGAAATAGTTGCACTTAGCTGGACAACACACAATGCCATGTGCCAAAAGTCTTGTTATTATGAGCAGCTGCATAGATATTGTGTGTGGTTGATAAGGCACTGCAGGTGATCACTGATATCCTTGTCCCAAGATATGGCTCTGATTCCACCTTCAATGTAAGTTTATTATTCATTTATGAATTATATGCAAGGAGTTTGTATGTTCTGTAAAGGGATAGTTCACCTAAATGAATATCCTTTCATCCTTTACTCATGGTCCAAACCCCTCATTCTTTTGTAGCTATTTTAAAAAGTATCTTTTTTATAAATATTTTTTTTTCTATTCAATGAAACAGCATTGGACCCCTACTGACTTTCAAAATACCAGAATAAACAAGCATCTCCATCTCATTTACTAAAAAGAACAAAAATCATCACTTCTTGGCAAACCTGCCATGTGAAACTTCATGTTTGCTAGAGTTCAGCGACAGATGCCTTGAAGCCCAAAGTATTATTCACTTGTCTGTAGTCAGCTCGGTCTCTCAGCGTGTGATGTAAATCCAGCTTCAGCACAGTCCACTGATGTTCATGCACACCGTCTGCATGACAGTTCTTACTAGACAACAGCGAGTAGAGAATAACAATGCAACCGTAGTTTCAACAGCCTGAATGAGATGAAAAACTAAGTATTATTATTATTTTTGTCTGGGAATTACATCCAGTTATAGGGATGTAATGGTAGCCAGTCATTTTGACAACAGTCTTTAGGAGAATGACCAGAGCAACGCAATAACTCCACTTTGGCGGGATGAATTTTATATATAATATATACATTTTTAATTTGTAGTCTTTTAAAATAATAAACTAGTACAATGTAATGTTGTCAAAAATGTTGTCATATTGAATAGACACGCGATACCAGCATCTCTCATCTCTCCGACAGCGAGTGACACACAAACCCGCCTCCCCTCACTAGTTTTATTTGCTCCGGATGAATATTGTTGCTGTTTCAGGGCTTGACTTTCAGCATTTTCGCAGATTTTGTGCTCATACCCAAAGTGTGGCATATAAAGCCGCCTCTCAGGAGTTCTTTTTCGCTGCTTATTGCTCTAAAACAGTCAAATACACACAAAATAATGTCAAAATGTATACTTGGTGAGTATTCGCGTAAACACAGTCAGTCCTGTTTTGAGTGAATGTAAACAGTTGAGAAAGAATACGCATGTGTAACAGTATAATGGATCCGTGCGTCAGGTCTTAAAGTGACAGTAGCCTAATAAACCTTCTGACAAATTATGAGATGATATAAAAAAATACCTATATGGCAGTTTTTCCCCATGGTATGGATGTCAGAATTGTGGCCAGTGAAAATGCTGAGTGGCTAGTAACTTTTTTAAAAGCAGGCTGGAGAGCAAAAAAGTGAATGTCAAGCCCTGGACATTAATTTACATAATATCCCAAAATTTTCATAGAAATCAAATAATAAAAGGTTCTTATTTGGTGCACGTTTATGTTATCAAGAACCATTTCTGGTCAGAGTAGGGTTCTCGAGTTGTTGATGTTGTATTGTTTTCGGGGGGTTTTAAGTATACAGACTGTTTACTAAAGAAGAGAGGATAAAAAGTTGGTTGTGGAAATGACAAAGTTCTCTTATGGCATCAGTCTGTATTTTAAGAGCCTTTGACTGTTACACAGATGTTCTGTTCACAAAGTGTTTCTGTACAACCAACTTTTTGTTTACACAATCGCCAAGTTTAACACACTGATGCACTTTATGTAATACCCACATGTAAACAACCAAAGAAACGGTTGCTTTTGTTACAAAAGCAGCAATTACAAGAGACATCTGTCTCAATGAAATCAAGTTTTGTGAATCAGACTCTCTAATAAAAAACAATTTATATGCATAGCCGAGGGAACGGAGCTCTGACAGATGAATAAAACAAATGACGTTCCGGCGAAGCATCAATTTGACTTGCGGCTGTCGGTGAGCATCCCTGCTCTACCGCGCACGGCCGCAGAACTGTTGAGCGCTTTTAATTATGTGTGTAATAAGATCGGGGTCAACATATTTCATGCCAGGAAAATGATGTGTATTTAATGGCTCCCATATATTACCTTCCCTGTGTAACATCTCTGACAGAGTGCCTGTAAGTTTAGCTACCATTAATCAGCATCAGGGTTTGTCTAGTTAGAGAAGAACAGATGAGCGCGCAATGTTCTCCGTGTGGGGCATTCTGGGAAGGGGTGGGGGGTCTTGATGCAGAGCAGGCTGATAGATAACATTCACCTCAAGGGTGCCTAATAAAGCATGTTACAGGGCTTAGCAGGGCAGCGTTACAGAGTGCAGTTTTTACAGTGTAAGATGTATTGGGTTAATATAGCTACTCACTGGTGCTTACCTGACTAAGTGCCTTTCGTTCGGGAGCAAGGCTGCCTGTAATCAGTTATGCGGCCGGCCCGGCTTCGTCTAATGAGCTGACTTTCTTGTTGCTGTTGTTCGGCTTTAAAGTGAACATGAAACGCCATTCACAGCCCATTTTACTTGTGGAACAGGAAGTCTGAGGCCATTTTGAAGGTCTGGGTTTCAAAATAGCATTGCAACCTTGAAATAAACTATATGTTTAAGGTAAAAAAAAAAAAAAAAATAAATATATATATATATATATATATATATATATATATATATATATATATATATATATATATATATATAAATAAATTTAAATACACAATTATTAGCCCCGTAGAGTCTGATATATGCAATCATGATCACGATGAAACAGAAAATGTATTGCAAATTTAGACAATTCTAAAAACATGTATGATATATGAGAAACGGGGAAAAACTGATTTTGCAAAAATATGCAATTTGGTGCAGATGCTGATATTTATATGGATGAAATAATAAGATGAGATTCTGAAGTCCATTGGACTACTTACATAAAATGCATGTATATCATTTGTCAATCTATATCTGCCAATAATGTCTTAGTAAGATGATATTTTAATTCTTAGTTTTATGATCAAAGCTTTATTGTTGTCATGATAAACAGGCGGACGCGGACGTAAGTGAATCCAGGTATGTTTATTAATAGCAAACCACTGAAGAGGCACGGAAGGGACTGAAGAGAGACAGAAAAGGGCTTAAATGTAGCGGAGATCCAGGTGGTGTTGTCCAGGTGGAAGAAAGCGATCACGGAGATAATACTGGAACACAGGCAAGACGGAATAGGAACCACAAGCGTGGGAGTCGGGTTGTCAGAGACGAGACCGGACAGTGAGTGCAGGCTGAGGGCAACATTTAAGGGTGTTGGTGATTAGTGACAGGTGTTTCAGAACTCGGGTGATTGGGATCGTGTGGGAGGAGTGATTGAGTCTGGTGTGAGGGACATGGTTGGATCTGTGACAGTACCCCCCCCTCCACGGGCAGCTCCGGAGGACCGCGGCGGACGACAGCGGGCCGGCCTCGACCTCGGGTGCAGGGACGAGAGGGATTGTTGGCGTGGAATTCCCGTAGAAGGTCTGGGTCTAGGATATCGTCGCGGTTGACCCATGAACGCTCTTCAGGGCCAAACCCTTCCCAGTCCACTAGATACTGCAGTGTGCCGCCCGTCGTCGAGAGTCCAAGATAGAAGCAACTTTGTAGATGTCCTGGTCCGCCGGGTCCATGGGAGGAGGAGGAGGTACGGCCTCAGCACCAGACTCTGTGGAAGAAGGAAGAAGAGGTTTAGTGAAGGGCTTGAGAAGGGAAACGTGGAATGTTGGTGCAATTCTGTAGTGTGAGGGTAGTTGTAACCGGTATGTGACCTCATTAATCTGCCTCACCACCTTGAAAGGGCCTATAAAGCGGGGACTCAGCTTGCGACTGGGCAGCCGAGGCGAATGTCCTCGTCGACAACCAAACGAGTTGGCCGGGATGGTATTGAGGTGCCTGGCGACGCCGGCGGTCGGCTTGAGTCTTCTGCTCACGGACTGCCCTTTGCAGATGGACGTGAGCTGAGTTCCATACCCTCTCGCTCTCCTGGAACCAGTGATGGACCGATGGCACTTCCGTGGGCTCGCCTGACCAAGGGAACAACGGGGCTGAAAACCTAGCAGACACTGAAAAGGTGTGAGGTGTGTGGAATCCTGCCGGAGTGAGTTTTGGGCGTATTCTGCCCACGGAAGGAACCGGTTCCAGGTGTTCTGTTGGTGACTACAATAGGACCTCAGATATCTCCCGATTTCCTGGATCTTTCGTTCCGCCTGGCCGTTGGTCTGGGGATGGTAACCAGAACTAAGACTCACGGAGACTCCCAGAAGGCGGAAGAAGGCTTTCCAAACCCTGAAATGAACTGGGGCCCCTGTCGGAAATGATGTCTTCGGGGAGGCCAAAGTGACGGAAGACTTGGTGGAACAGGGTCTCCGCCGTTTCCAGAGCCGTGGGCAACCCTTTGAGAGGGATCAATTTGCAGGTCTTCGAGAACCGGTCAACAACCACGAGGATGCAGGTATGACCTTCAGATGGAGGCAGATCCGTCAAGAAATCCACCGCAATGTGGGACCAGGGCCGGCGAGGGATGGGTAGTGGCTGTAGCTTGCCTTCTGGGAGGTGGCGTGGAGTCTTGGAAGTGGCACAGACGGAACAGCCTTTGATGTAGCGGGAGACATCACGGTCCATCCTGGGCCACCAGTAGCGGTCCCGTAGGAGCGAGAGGGTCCGCTGGCTGCCTGGATGTCCAGAGCCCGGAGAGGTGTGGACTTGTTCCAAGAGGGGCAGACGGAGTCGAGATGGTACATAGACCTGCCCCTCAGGAGCCCCCGGCGGAGCCGGTTCCTCGCGAGTTGCTTCAGCAATCTGATGGTCCAGGGCCCATTGGATGGGGCTCACAATCAAGGCTGGAGGGAGCACGGGTTCTGGAGGTTGTGGATCATGGTCAGGGGAGAATTGTCGAGAGAGAGCGTCGGCCTTCTGGTTCTTGTCGCCTGGTCTGTAGGTCACTGTAAAATTGAAGCGGGTAAAGAAGAGTGCCCAACGAGCTTGACGTGGGTTTAGCCTTCGTGCTTCCCGTAGGTACTGTAGGTTTTGATGGTCTGTTATCACCTGGAATGGGTGAACTGCCCCCTCCAGCCAATGCCTCCACTCTTCTAAGGCCAGCTTGATGGCCAGCAACTCGCGGTTTCCGATGTCATAGTTCCGCTCCGCCGGGGACAACTTTTTAGAAAAGTAGGCACATGGATGGAGTTTGGGAGGCTCACCCTGCCGCTGGGACAGCACGGCTCCTACCCCGGTACAAGATGCATCCACCTCGACGACGAAGGGCAACTGGGGATCCGGATGGCTGAGGGTAGGAGCCGTACAGAAGGAATGCTTGAGGGTCTGGAAAGCGTGGTTGGCTTCTGGTGTCCAGGACAGAGACTTGGGCCCGTTTCATAGCAGGGATGTCAACGGTGCGCTGATGATACTGAAACTTCTTATAAACCGGCGATAGAAGTTGGCAAATCCTAAGAAGCGTTGAAGTTCCTTGATGGAGGTGGGTTTGGGCCAGTTCCGTAGCGCGCTCACCTTCCCCTGGTCCATCTTGACGCCGCTCTGGGTGATGATATAACCGAGGAACTGGATGCTGCTGCGGAGGAACTCGCATTTCTCCAGCTTCAGGAAGAGGTGGTATTGGCGGAGCTTGGTCAGGACCTGTTTGACGTGTTGGTGTTCAGTGATGTTCTTTGAATAGACAAGAATGTCATCCAGGTACACGATGACGAAGACGTTGAGGAATTCTCTGAAGATCTCGTTCATGAAACCTTGGAATACTGCAGGAGCATTTGCCAGACCGAATGGCATGACGAGGTATTCGTAGTGTCCTGAGGGTGTAATGAGCGCTGTTTTCCACTCATCTCCTCTTCTGATCCGGATTAGATTGTAGGCGCTGCGTAGATCTAGTTTAGTGAAAATGCGAGAGCCCCCGCAGCTGTTCCAGGCGGCGGGGACCAGGGCAGTGGATACCGGAATTTGACCGTGAGCGTGTTCAGGTGTCGGTAATCGATACAGGGCCTCAAGCCTCCGTCCTTCTTGCCCACGAAGAAGAAGCTTGAAGCGGCAGGGGAAGTAGATGGGCGAATGAACTTTTGTTGAAGAGCCTCCTTGATATATTCATCCATGGCCTGTTGCTCCGGGATGGACAGGGCATAGATTCGCCCACGAGGGAAGGTGGCCCCAGGCAGCAGGTCGATGGCACAGTCCCATGGCGGTGAGGTGGAAGTTCCGTGGCCCGTTGTTTACTAAACACGTCCTGGGCGCCCGGTATTCGGGCAGGGATCTCAGGAGGCGACGAAGAATTCTGTGGGCTCTCAATGGATGTGGAAGCAAGCGGGAGTTGAGTGATTCTGTCGGAGGTCTCAGCGGGTTGGGACTTCCTGACGATGGTTGAAAGACAGTTCGTTAAGCAGAAAGAGCTCCATTTTAACACTTCACCTGAGTCCCAGCAGATCATCGGGGAATGTTTGGACATCCACGGGCGCCCCAGGACGATGTCCGTAGTGGCTCCTTCCAGCACCAGAAAAGTAAGTTCCTCTAGGTGGAGCCAGCCGATTTGGAGCTGAATAGGGAGGAGACGTGCGAATGCATCCATGGCCCAGGGGTTTTCCTAGGATGTTATGGGCTCGGAAGGGACGATCAAGGCGGGTCTTGCGGGCTTTCAGTCTGTTAAGTAGGTTGGTGGATATGAAATTCCCCGCCGAGCCAGAATCCATCAACGCCGAGGCTGAAACAGAGAGATCATTGACAGTGACTAGAACCTTCGTTAGGGACATCTTGTGGATCACCGGCATAGTGTGAATCGTACTCACCCCTGGGCGTGGTGGTCGGGTCGGACACTGGATGCGGTATGACCCTCACCACCACAGTACAGACATAGGTGCAAGCGAACACGTCTCTCTCCTCTCTGCAGGTGTTAGTCGGTAGTGGTCCAGCTGCATAGGTTCTGGTGCTGGAGGATCTGGTGCCCTTGGTGGAGACGGGCGTGTAATGCAGGGGTTTCTCTAGAACAGGTGGAGAGGTTTTGTGCTATTAAGATGGATTTCTGAATAAACCTTTCCAAACCATAACTGTCATCATAGATGGAGAGGTGAACACGGATCCGGGGTCAAGCCCCTGGCGATAGACTGCCAGTAGGGCCGTCTCATTCCAGCCGCTTTGACGCCGCAAGGGTGCGGAACTGCAGAGAGTAATCTTGGATGGACTGGTGGCCTTGTCGTAAACTGAGAAGTTGGTCGTTAGTGGAGATTGTGTCAGTAGCGTGACCGAACACATCCTTGAAGTGACTTACGAATACTGTTAGTGATTGCGTGACAGGGCTGTTGGAGTCCCAGATAGCGCGCGCCCACTGAAGCGCGTCCGTTAAATAGCGAGATGATAAAAGCGATCTTGGCTCGTTCGGTCTCAAACTGGCGTGCATTAATTTGAAATATAACTGACACTGCAAAAGAAACCCGCTGCATTCTTCCGCCTTACCACCGAAGGGCGCTGGCCGAGCCATGGGACTGGGTGAGGCAGATGTAGAAGAAGCACTCTGCAGGACATGGTGGAAGGCTTGCATTAAGTCGAATAATGGGTTTCGTTCTGGAGCGGCTGCTGGAGCTGCCGCTCCGCCGTTATATCTTCGGTCTGCTGAGGGGTCCGGTCTTCTGTCATGATAAACAGGCGGACGCGGACGTAAGTGAATCCAGGTATGTTTATTAATAGCAAACCACTGAAGAGGCACGGAAGGGACTGAAGAGAGACAGAAAAGGGCTTAAATGTAGCGGAGATCCAGGTGGTGTTGTCCAGGTGGAAAAAAGCGATCACGGAGATAATACTGGAACACAGGCAAGACGGAATAGGAACCACAAGCGTGGGAGTCGGGTTGTCAGAGACGAGACCGGACAGTGAGTGCAGGCTGAGGGCAACATTTAAGGGTGTTGGTGATTAGTGACAGGTGTTTCAGAACTCGGGTGATTGGGATCGTGTGGGAGGAGTGATTGAGTCTGGTGTGAGGGACATGGTTGGATCTGTGACAATTGTAGGGGAAAAACATAATGCAATGCATTAAAAAATAAACTATATGCAAATAAACAATACATGTAAATCATTTTTCTAAAAAAAGAAATATGTTTGGATAATCAAGTAAATCTAAGTTGCCTCAGTCCAGTAACTGTTTGAAATATTACTAACAATATAAAAGTTATCCTTACATTTATGATAAGAATCAGTAATAAATTCACAGCAAAAAAGACACGTGAACCATGAGATGAAGGTGGACGTTTGGGCAATTATACTGAAAGGACTTTAAAAACTTGTTAAAAATCGTGTAGAACCATTTTGATCATGTTGACAATTTAGATCATTTCAGAATGTGTTTCAAATATGATACAGTAGACTTTTTAGTGTTAATAAAAATACAAATCTGTTCACTCAAATGATTATGCTAATAAAATATATATTTTTATAATGAAAAGCAGGACATATTTGTCAAATCCCACATATCACTAAAAAAAAAAAAAAAAAAAAAGGTTCAGTGGTTCTATATTTAGAATACATAGGGATCTTGACTCAATTTTGAAGAACGCTTTATGCCAAAAAAATGTTCTGTATAAGGAGAAATGTCTTAAATGATTGTATAATAATTTCATGTTTAAGGCAAGACACCCCGTGAATAGGCTATAAAATACTAATAGATATCATCATACTTCCCTAGTTGATTGATTTAATTAAGAATTGCAAACATTTTATGTATTACAAGTTTTCTGAAATGTTATGTTTAAATATGCACTCATTTGCATACATTTCTAGAATAAAAATCAAAACATTGGATAAAGCCAGGTTCAAAATTCCTGTTTAATTTTTTTTTTTTTTTTTTTCAAACATATTAGTCAAAGGTTTTTCAGAGGGGATTTTGGATATTTCTTTTTATCACTCCATAAATCAGAAAATACTGTCAAAAAAAAAAAAAAAAAAAAAAGAGAGTTTTTAGGAGTAAAATCAGGCAAATTATATACAAACAAACCCCTCTGTAAGGACCATCAGAATATATGAATAAAACAGTGAAGTTTTGTGTAAAGCTGCTGAAGTGGAGCAGGAGGAAAAAAAAACCTGTTAAAGCTATATACTGCAATTGAAATCTACAGACGCAAATAGATAAAGTGCTATAAAAGATACACTTACAAGTTTTGGACCCACTTTATATTAGGTGGCCTTAACTAATATGTAATAACATTTTAATTAATCATTTGATACAATGCACTTATTGTGTACATACATGTTTTTACATTTTTAAAATTAGCTGCATGTAAAATTACATCTGTAATTAATTTCTGTTTAGGACTAGATGTACATTTATAATTACACTATTGACACTTCCCTTACACCTAACCCTACCCTTAAACTTACCCACACCACCACACCTGTGCCTAACTTTACCCTTAATCTTACCCACACCACCACACCTGTCCCTAACTTTACCCTTAAACTTACCCACACCACCACACCTGTGCCTAACTTTACCCTTAATCTTACCCATACCACCACACCTGTGCCTAACTTTACCCTTAATCTTACCCATACCACCACACCTGTCCCTAACTTTACCCTTAAACTTACCCATACCACCACAACTGTCCCTAACTTTACCCTTAAACCTACCCACACCACCACACCTGTTCCTAACTTTACCCTTATACTTACCCATTCCACCACACCTGTCCCTAACTTTACCCTTAAACCTACCCACACCGCCACACATGTCCCTAACTTTACCCTTAAACCTACCCATACCGCCACACCTGTCCCTAACTTTACCCTTAATCTTACCCATACCGCCACACCTGTCCCTAACTTTACCCTTAAACCTACCCATACCGCCACACCTGTCCCTAACTTTACCCTTAATCTTACCCATACCACCACACCTGTGCCTAACTTTACCCTTAATCTTACCCACACCACCACACCTGTCCCTAACTCACCCCTTAAACTTACCCACACCACCACACCTGTCCCTGACTTTACCCTTAAACTTACCCACACCACCACACCTGTCCCTGACTTTACCCTTAATCTTACCCACACCACCACACCTGTCCCTAACTTTACCCTTAAACTTACCCATACATTACACCTGTCCCTAACTTTACCCTTAAACTTACCCACACCACCACACCTGTCCCTGACCTTACCCTTAAACTTACCCACACCACCACACCTGTCCCTAACTTTACCCTTAAACTTACCCACACCACCACACCTGTCCCTAACTTTACCCCTTAAACTTACCCACACCACCACACCTGTCCCTAACTTTACCCTTAAACTTACTCATACCACCACACCTGTCCCTAACTTTACCCTTAAACTTACTCATACCACCACACCTGTCCCTGACTTTACCCTTAAACTTACCCACACCACCACACCTGTCCCTAACCCTACCCTTAAACTTACCCACACCACCACACCTGTCCCTGACTTTACCCTTAATCTTACCCATACATTACACCTGTCCCTAACTTTACCCTTAAACTTAGCCACACCACCACACCTGTCCCTGACTTTACCCTTAAACTTACCCACACCACCACACCTGTCCCTGACTTTACCCTTAAACCTACCCATACTGCCACACCTGTCCCTAACTTTACCCTTAAACTTACCCACACCACCACACCTGTCCCTAACTTTACCCTTAAACTTACCCATACCATCACACCTGTCCCTAACTTTACCCTTAAACTTACCCACACCACCACACCTGTCCCTGACTTTACCCTTAAACTTACCCATACCATCACACCTGTCCCTAACTTTACCCTTAAACTTACTCATACCACCACACCTGTCCCTAACTTTACCCTTAAACTTACTCATACCACCACACCTGTCCCTGACTTTACCCTTAAACTTACCCACACCACCACACCTGTCCCTAACTTTACCCTTAAGCTTACCCATACCACCACAACTGTCCCTAACTTTACCCTTAAACCTACCCACACCACCACACCTGTTCCTAACTTTACCCTTAAACTTACCCATTCCACCACACCTGTCCCTAACTTTACCCTTAAACCTACCCACACCACCACACCTGTTCCTAACTTTACCCTTAAACTTACCCATTCCACCACACCTGTCCCTAACTTTACCCTTAAACCTACCCACACCACCACACCTGTTCCTAACTTTACCCTTAAACTTACTCATTCCACCACACCTGTCCCTAACTTTACCCTTAAACCTACCCACACCGCCACACCTGTCCTTAACTTTACCCTTAATCTTACCCATACCGCCACACCTGTCCCTAACTTTACCCTTAAACCTACCCACACCGCCACACCTGTCCCTAACTTTACCCTTAATCTTACCCATACCGCCACACCTGTCCCTAACTTTACCCTTAATCTTACCCATACCGCCACACCTGTCCCTAACTTTACCCTTAAACCTACCCATACCGCCACACCTGTCCCTAACTTTACCCTTATACTTACCCATTCCACCACACCTGTCCCTAACTTTACCCTTAAACCTACCCACACCGCCACACATGTCCCTAACTTTACCCTTAAACCTACCCATACCGCCACACCTGTCCCTAACTTTACCCTTAATCTTACCCATACCGCCACACCTGTCCCTAACTTTACCCTTAAACCTACCCATACCGCCACACCTGTCCCTAACTTTACCCTTAATCTTACCCATACCACCACACCTGTGCCTAACTTTACCCTTAATCTTACCCACACCACCACACCTGTCCCTAACTTTACCCTTAAACTTACCCACACCACCACACCTGTCCCTGACTTTACCCTTAAACTTACCCACACCACCACACCTGTCCCTGACTTTACCCTTAATCTTACCCACACCACCACACCTGTCCCTAACTTTACCCTTAAACTTACCCATACATTACACCTGTCCCTAACTTTACCCTTAAACTTACCCACACCACCACACCTGTCCCTGACCTTACCCTTAAACTTACCCACACCACCACACCTGTCCCTAACTTTACCCTTAAACTTACCCACACCACCACACCTGTCCCTAACTTTACCCTTAAACTTACCCACACCACCACACCTGTCCCTAACTTTACCCTTAAACTTACTCATACCACCACACCTGTCCCTAACTTTACCCTTAAACTTACTCATACCACCACACCTGTCCCTGACTTTACCCTTAAACTTACCCACACCACCACACCTGTCCCTAACCCTACCCTTAAACTTACCCCACACCACCACACCTGTCCCTGACTTTACCCTTAATCTTACCCATACATTACACCTGTCCCTAACTTTACCCTTAAACTTAGCCACACCACCACACCTGTCCCTGACTTTACCCTTAAACTTACCCACACCACCACACCTGTCCCTGACTTTACCCTTAAACCTACCCATACTGCCACACCTGTCCCTAACTTTACCCTTAAACTTACCCACACCACCACACCTGTCCCCACCCTTAAACTTACCCATACCATCACACCTGTCCCTAACTTTACCCTTAAACTTACACCACACCACCACCACCTGTACCCTGACTTCACCCTTAACTTACTTAAATACCATCACACCTGTCCCTAACTTTACCCTTAAACTTACTCATACCACCACACCTGTCCCTAACTTTACCCTTAAACTTACTCATACCACCACACCTGTCCCTGACTTTACCCTTAAACTTACCCACACCACCACACCTGTCCCTAACTTTACCCTTAAGCTTACCCATACCACCACAACTGTCCCTAACTTTACCCTTAAACCTACCCACACCACCACACCTGTTCCTAATCTTTACCCTTAAACTTACCCATTCCACCACACCTGTCCCTAACTTTACCCTTAAACCTACCCACACCACCACACCTGTTCCTAACTTTACCCTTAAACTTACCCATTCCACCACACCTGTCCCTAACTTTACCCTTTAAACCTACCCACACCACTCACACCTGTTCCTAACTTTACCCTTAAACTTACTCATTCCACCACACCTGTCCCTAACTTTACCCTTAAACCTACCCACACCGCCACACCTGTCCTTAACTTTACCCTTAATCTTACCCATACCGCCACACCTGTCCCTAACTTTACCCTTAAACCTACCCACACCGCCACACCTGTCCCTAACTTTACCCTTAATCTTACCCATACCGCCACACCTGTCCCTAACTTTACCCTTAATCTTACCCATACCGCCACACCTGTCCCTAACTTTACCCTTAAACCTACCCATACCGCCACACCTGTCCCTAACTTTACCCTTAAACCTACCCATACCGCCACACCTGTCCCTAACTTTACCCTTAAACCTACCCATACCGCCACACCTGTCCCTAACTTTACCCTTAAACCTACCCATACCGCCACACCTGTCCCTAACTTTACCCTTAAACCTACCCATACCGCCACACCTGTCCCTAACTTTACCCTTAAACTCACCCACACCACCACACCTGTCCCTAACTTTACCCTTAAACCTACCCATACCGCCACACCTGTCCCTAACTTTACCCTTAATCTTACCCATACCACCACACCTGCCCCTAACTTTACCCTTAAACCTACCCATACCGCCACACCTGTCCCTAACTTTACCCTTAAACTTACCCACACCACCACACCTGTCCCTAACTTTACCCTTAAACCTACCCACACCACCACACCTGTTCCTAACTTTACCCTTAAACTTACCCACACCACCACACCTGTCCCTAACTTTACCCTTAAACCTACCCATACCGCCACACCTGTCCCTAACGTTACCCGTATCCACCTCAATATCAGCAAAAGTCTTTTGCAATACAATATGAACATAAAAAGTACATTGTACATGTTTTTTGATGTAAGCACATAGTAGTTAAGGCCACTTAATAAAGAGGTTTTTTTTCCATTATGAAAAAACTCCAAAAAGCCCAAAATCTAAAAATTGAAAAATTTTGGGGGAAAAACGAGCTGCTTAATTCATAAAACGTAATGACCCCATGATGTGAATCCCTGAAAGGTTCTATATATGAAGCGCCTGATGGAACCTTTACGATTCTATATAGAACCTTTTCTACTAAGAGTGTAGCAATAGAAAAGGAAATATAAAACTAGAGTGTTCACAAAAAGAGCAGGAACATTTTAATGTCATGTTGACCTTTAGGATTTTTTTTGTGCGTTTATGGCTGCTTTTGAATGCATTATGGTTGTTAAAAAGGCTGAATATTCTCTATATAGCTCTCCAGAATAATATAGTTTAAATCCATTGTGTGAGCCTCTTCTGACCCGCACTGATCCCACTGTAAGGACAATAGGAGGCCTAAGAATTCAACAAGTCTCAGACATCATTACAAACTCCTTTATTCTCTTAAGAAACATTCTCTGGAACAAATACAAAGGCAAATATCTGTATCGATGCAAATCCCTCTCGTGTTTGCTGATGTGAGCGGCAGGATCCGAGACGGGGGTGTGGAGGAACAGACCCCCCCTACGCAGACCCACACGCGGCCGCATGAAAAGCCACATCAATTTCAGCACAGACAAGCGCCGTCACACAGATTAGGCAGCCACAATGCAGTGGGCTCTTATCTCCACCCACAGGAGGAGGGCAGCCTGATCTGCGCAGGATGGAAACATTCTCACCACGTAATGGACAAAATCAATTGTTGCCCTCCTCAATCAATGCGACCCCCTCGCTCTCTGCTCCGAGAATCCCGCTGTAATTGAAGTTCTCCGTGGTGTGGGATGGCGGCTTGACCGGGGTGGAGGCCGGTGATATCGGGCCGGGGGCCTGCGGCCCGGAACAGCGGGAGCAGGTAGAGTAGAATACGACTCACCTGGATGCTTCTCGTACTGTATAGACACACCTGGTTAAGCCAAACACACCGGAGCATTACGGGTATAGAGAGTCCACATTGATCATTCCAAAAACACTGACTATATGGAACTGGATAAACTTCCCGTAACATTTGACTGAAAGCCTTTATGCATTTAAATGCATTAATTATGCCTTGTGATGCAACTTATTGTGCATTGTATGATCTCATGAATAGCTGTAACCACATTTATAATACATTATTAATAATACTTATATAATCATTGATCACACCTTTAGAAAATATAATGCATTAAAACACATGACAAATCTTCAAATATTATAATGCATTTTTATTTATGAAAGGATATGATGCATGCATTATGTAAACATTTACAATGCATTAAATCTTCTTCCTTTTGCCCCAGACCCAAACTTTTAAACTTAAATATTAAAAATAAAAATGTTATAAAAGCATTGCAGTTTCAAAACTATGATAAAACAAAAGGTGAAATAATCAAACCACTGTAATAATTATTTGCATTCGTTTTTACACTGTCCTCGGGCATCATTTTCATAAGGATCAGTTTTTTAAAAAAAAAAAAAAATGTTTTTAATTTTAATGATTTCAGTTTTCATATTAATTTAAGTTACTCTTTTGTTTTTAGTACAAAAATGTAGGTGCTTTTGCCAGCATCTTTATTAGTTTTTCTTCAAATATTACTATTTAGGTTTCATTTATTTTGAGCTCAGGTTTAGTTTTTATTTCTTTTCAGTGCTTCAACTTATTATAGTTAGTTTCAAGATAACATTTCTAATTTCCATTTAGTATATATATATATATATATATATATATATATATATATATATATATATATATATATATATATATATATATATATATATATATATATATATATATATAAAGATGTTTTGTATCACCTCCAATCGAGCTATAATTTTGTCAATTTGTGCAATTGTGACAATATTATTTGTGTGTATTTATTAATACAAACAATTCTAGCTTTAAAAATCTTTTATAAATCTATAAAAAATGATTCCAAAGATTAAAATGTAATTTCCACCATAATATAGAGGTGATTTGAGATTTTTCAAATTTTAGTGAGAATGTGGAAACTGTTTATTTTCTAGTTGTTGGGAGGGAGAAAAACCCCACGCTCGCACAATGAAGCCGTCCTACAAAGACAGCCACATTACCTCATCCGGAGACTGATTAAATATATTAAAATAAGAGCAGGATTTCAACTGCGTTATTGCCCTGTGAGAGAGTTTGATTAATTAGCATATTTGCTTTCTCATTTAGAGGCATTGAGAATTCCTCCTAAACATCATTTTCCATGCGCCTAAAAATCCGCTGTCACAATGTCTTTTCTCCATCGAGAATTTCACAGTGTGAGAACAATGAACCCGAAATGTCTAAGTTATAATTATACCTAAGATGACAGATGACAGTTAAAAACTTAATTTAGAATAAAAATCTCTTTTGACTGAGTTGTGCGGTGGAGAGAGAGAGAGAGAGAGGGATCTCTCCTTTAGAATGGTAATTACTCTGCCATTTATTATTCGATCAGCTCACGCAATTAAACGGGTGTGTGGAGGACACAGCTGATAATAAAGTGAAGGGAAAGAGAATGCTAATTAACCTCAGGGATGGCTGCTCCTCGCTCTTCACGTCTGCTGCCATCCTCCCGAGCTGCTCTGTGGGCCGTCTGGTGGTGCCGTGACCCGGTCGGCCAGGTCCAAACTTCTGCGTGCTCCTCTGCGCTAGAATCTGCTGACAGAGCGCCAACCACTCAACTTACTGACACATAGGGGGTATTTACTATTCACAAGCGTTTGTATATTCATGATCACAGTCATGCCCGTGATCCACACTGTCGGAACGATGATGCTCCAAGGTCGCGCCACACACACTCGTATCACATTGAGTTATTCTAGAATTGTGTTACTTCCTCTGGTAAACCGTAGGATAATAATGTTTATAGATTCTTACATTTTATACACAGCTCTCCAAGCCACAAAAGTTTGATATCACAAATCACTAACCCTAAGGTATGTTGCTTTCATTTGTTTTTTGATTGAAAATTGAAAGTTGAAAAATAAGAATTTAATCAAATTCATTTTATATTTTTAGGTTCCTGGGTAGAAAATGGTAGCCTGGTCCTACCAAACTCTCGTACATTTCATTTGTACAGACAGTCTGGCCACTCTCCATTGACAAGCGTTCACTTCCTTGAAGCCGGGAACTCTGTTGAAGCTTAAAACTATTGGATCTGCCCAGAGCCACTCTGGATCTGCCATAACCAATCGCTAACATTTGGTTGTGACGTATGTCATCTCAAACTAGCGCACGACATCAACGTCATCGTTCTCAGCCACTCCCTCTGTTCGCTGATTAGATCGGAGAAAACCAGAGAATATACCGCAATCCCAGACGGAGTACTGAAGGAAAATGAAAATTGAGCGGACGTATGTAGGGGGGCGGAGCCAGGCTAAGAAAATGGATAAATGACTTGGTCAACCAAAGATCAACCCGTGCTGCTTTCAGTTCTTCCAGAGTTCTGTGCAGAATAACAGTCCTCCACTGCTGGACGGATTCTTAAAGTGTTTATGACAAATAATCCCTCTCTCATCCAACACTTTGACACATGACTTTGACTTTGGCTCTGGACATATCTGTCCAGTGGGTCACGCAGCTTTGCCACACAGCTTTTGATTGACAACTAAATAAAACCAGTGGTGTGCCAAAGAAGTAGGCTGATGGGTAATGTGGGTGCATATGCGAGTTGACCTACATTAATATTTCTGAAATAATCAGCTAATATTAACGAATAAAATTGTCGGACCCATGCCTATAGAGAAGAAAACCCTTTCTAGGCCCTGCCCAGCATGATTTATGTCAAAGTCCGGTTGTTGGATGAGAGAGGGATTATTTGTCATAAACACTTTAAGAATCCGTCCAGCAGCAGAGGAATGTTATTCTGCACAGAACTGTGGAAGAACTGAAAGCAGCATGGGCAGCCGTTTTCTCATTTTTCAATCATTCTGTGGGCCACATATGCATAAAATAAAAACAGTCATTCTCAGTGGAAGTGCATGAAGACCTTCTTTGTCAATCAAATGCTCAACAACCCTTTTAAATGGATTCCTTTGCTTTTAACACACAGTAGGACACCTGACACAATGGGATAAATCGGGAGCCCCTTTTTTTTAAATGGTCAGAGCAATGTGTGTGTGTGTGGCGGGATATTATAAGATTATATCTATATGCTTTCAGAAGAACTTCTTTACTTTTTTTCAAAGAACCAAACCTGGTTTCTGACTGGTTTCCTCACACTGATCCTGACATAATTTTGATGACATGTAAGACTGAACACTGCTGAAAATTTCGGACATTTTGGCTGCGTGACATTCTCCCGCAGTTTTGTTGTTGCTGTATCCAAAGCATGAGCTGTAAAGGCTCCACTCTCTTCCGGAGCAAATTTCTTGGTTCAACAGCCGGAAGTGAGGCAAAGTCTCATGATAAAATAACAATAAATTAAACTTATACTTTACTTATCAGATTGTGTTTTATTAACATCTACACCAACCCCAACCCTAAACCTACCCTTACAATAATGCAAATACAGTAAATAAATAAATGATGTGTGCATGCCCAGTGCCTGTAGCTGTGCCCCCTTCTAGTCTTTACCAGACTATTTCTTCTGGAGTAGATTCTCCAGTTTTGTTGTTGCTGTAAAGGCTCCGCCCTCTTCTGGAAAGGGGGCCAGGAGCAGCAGCTCATTTGCATTTAAAGGGACAGACCCAAATAGGGGCAAATTTTGACAAGCTTATTCAAGCTTTCAGAGGAACTTCTGGACTTCTTCCAAAAAAACAAAAACAAACCTGGTTTGTGACTGGTTTCCACACGCAGATCCTAACATAATTTTGGTGCAATTCCATGCAACATAAAATAGATTCCTAGATGAATCAGTTAATCCTATAAAACCTACTGTATCATATCAGATAACCAAATTATAAGGCCAAATCATCAATATGATCAATCCAGCAAACCTTCTGTCATCAGATTGATAGTTTAGGTTATTGGGTTATAGGGTTAGACACGTGTCTTTTGCTGTAAAATCTTTATCGATTTTTATGAAGTAAATGTATAAACCCTTTATACTCTCAGTAATATTTCTAAGTGAACACATACTGGACTAAAGCAACTTAGAGTTACTTGATTATCCAAACATAAATTTAAATGGCTAATTTAGTAATTTAGCCTGAATTTATTTATTCATCTTTCAGTTATCACTGTATTGAATTGCATTATATATTTTAAAACTAAACTTTGATCATAAAAGTACACATTTAAAGATCATACTTAGATTGTTGGGAGATATGGAGTGATGACTATATACTATATATACTGTATTTATATTTTGTCCAAAGGTTCAATAAAATGTTCCGTTCCAAAAAAAATAATAATAATATATATATATATATATATATATATATATATATATATATATATATATATATATATATATATATATATATATATATATATATATATATATATTATTTAATTATTTCATATTTTAGGCTTTACTGGGTTAAAGGAATAATTAATCTTAGAATTACTTTATTATGTCCTACATTCTTTAGTGGAATATAAAAATAGAATGTTCACACTGCTCTTTCCATACATAAAAGCATGTA
>CM031951.1:10096496-10101496 GCA_018749465.1 Paracanthobrama guichenoti
TGTACATCAGCCGCTGCCTGGCCCTCGCGAGAGCGCTCACCTCATCTCTCTCTCCTCTCCGTCTCTGGTAACTAGCTCTCAGGAGCCATTTGTGGCTGTACTAAATTCATTTATTTATCTCATTAGTGCCGGCAGGCCGTGGGACGCTCGCTGTGACATGTGTGTTTTGTTATAATGCTTATCACAGAACTAATAAACAACAGCGATCACCACGGCGCTGGGCGTCGCATGCTATCATTAGCCCTAATGAAAACACCTGTAGTTTGGGGAAAAATCGCCCCATCCGGAGCCAAAACACTAGAGATGAGACAGAGCTTGGAAACAGAGTGAAAGGAGTCTGATGCTAAAGGGAGCGAGGGAGCGGGAAAGAGATAGAGGCTATAAGGTGAGGGAGTGGCAAAATGTTAAAGCTTCATGATTTTGCTTCATTTTTACTTTGGACATCAAGAAGCGACCCAAGTAGGGGAGACCGGGTATAGTTGTAACATGGGGAGAGTTGTAACACTACTAATTCCACGAATCACAGATAAGATAGGAGTTATATGACAGTTTTGGTTTCCTCTGGCTTCCTTTACGATCACACATGGAGGTTTTCCAGTCTGTGTTGCTATCTCTCCTGAAGCTACAGAAGATCTAATTCTGAGGTAAAAAAAAAAAACCCGATTCCAAAAAAGTTGGGACACTGTACAAATTGTGAATAAAAAAGGAATGCAATAATTTACAAATCTCATAAACTTATATTTTATTCACAATAGAATATAGATAACATATCAAATGTTGAAAGTGAGACATTTTGAAATGTCATGCCAAATATTGGCTCATTTTGGATTTCATGAGAGCTACACATTCCAAAAAGGTTGGGACAGGTAGCAATAAGAGGCCGGAAAAGTTAAATGTACATATAAGGAACAGCTGGAGGACCAATCTGCAACTTATTAGGTCAATTGGCAACATGATTGGGTATAAAAAGAGCCTCTCAGAGTGGCAGTGTCTCTCAGAAGTCAAGATGGGCAGAGGATCACCAATTCCCCCAATGCTGCGGCCAAACATACTGGAGCAATATCAGAAAGAGTTTCTCAGAGAAAAACTGCAAAGGGTTTGAAGTTATCATCATCTACAGTGCATAATATCATCCAAAGATTCAGAGAATCTGGAACAATCTCTGTGCGTAAGGGTCAAGGCCGGAAAACCATACTGGATGCCCGTGATCTTCGGCCCTTAGACGGCACTGCATCACATACAGGAATGCTACTGTAATGGAAATCACAACATGGGCTCAGGAATACTTCCAGAAAACATTGTCGGTGAACACAATCCACCGTGCCATTCGCCGTTGCCGGCTAAAACTCTATAGGTCAAAAAAGTGTGGCATGGGCAGCTTACACATCTGGAAAGGCACCATCAATGCTGAAAGGTATATCCAAGTTCTAGAACAACATATGCTCCCATCCAGACGTCGTCTCTTTCAGGGAAGACCTTGCATTTTCCAACATGACAATGCCAGACCACATACTGCATCAATTACAACATCATGGCTGCTAGAAGAAGGATCCGGGGACTGAAATGGCCAGCCTGCAGTCCAGATCTTTCACCCATAGAAAACATTTGGCGCATCATAAAGAGGAAGAAACAAAGAAGACCTAAGACAGTTGAGCAACTAGAAGCCTGTATTAGACAAGAATGGGACAACATTCCTATTCCTAAACTTGAGCAGCTTGTCTCCTCAGTCCCCAGACGTTTGCAGACTGTTATAAAAAGAAGAGGGGATGCCACACAGTGAGAAACATGGCCTTGTCCCAACTTTTTTGAGATGTGTTGATGCCATAAAATTTAAAATCAACTTATTTTTCCCTTAAAATGATACATTTTCTCAGTTTAAACATTTGATATGTCATCTATGTTGTATTCTGAATAAAATATTGAAATTTGAAACTTCCACATCATTGCATTCTGTTTTATTTCACAATTTGTACAGTATCCCAACTTTTTTGGAATCGGGTTTGTAGATGACTGTACTAATTACTCTCTCTAAAACGTATTGTATTAATATTAATTATTTCTAAATGCCAAATCAACCTCGACCAGTTGATCAATACTGTCAGGTGCTGCGTATGCTGAGTAACTGGTGCGTATAATCAACGACCGAGGAAACTAACTAGGGAACACAGGCAAACCGGAACAGGGAAAACAGAACCAAAACAGAACATGATTGTTCTATAGTCTATACAGTATTTAATGCAATTAAATCAGAAGCAACTGTAATTAAATTACATAAAAATAAGAGTAACCCCTTACTTTATTTTTTTCCAAGGGAAAAGTAATTAAATTACAGCAATGTAATACTTAGTAATGCATTACACCCCAAGGCCGTAATAATGTCTTGAACATTGGGGGCAAAGTTTTTTTTTTTTTTTTTTTGATGGGCGGTGGGGTGGTCTTTTATTTAAAGAAATTAACTAATTAGAAGATTAAAAGGGATTTAAGGGAATACAGAAATCAGAATGGTAAAATAAGTTCTTGGTCTAATTTTAGCCTATATATTTGTGAAGTAATCCATTTAAACTCTTTGCAAATTATATTTTATTTAAATATATGCACACATTCACTCTTGTTTGTCTAATATGTAAAAAAAAATAAAAAAAAATAAAATAAAATAAACCTTTCTTGTCTTGTTGCATTCAGTTACTGTATGAATGACATCATCATTTAAATGATAGCATATTTTCTAGCATATGGATCGTTAAACATATCCATTGTAAAACAGTTGTCAAATATTAAATGTTTAGCTACAAATATATTATCACACACACACTTTCACTGTAAAAACTAAAAGCGTTGCGTTAGAATTCACACTCGTCTTCAGTGAACATTAAGGCCCGCCTTCTTTGAATCTGATTGGCCATCATTGACGAGCACTGCTAGACCACTCAGGCAGACCAGCCTAAAAATGTAACTTTTTAAATGGTCTGTCAACAAAAAAACTAACAGAGCGGTACGTAATGGAGAACAGCATTAAGAAATATCATATTTTTGCAATTTGGACATTTCCAATTATCGATTGGAAATTTTCAGAGACCCTACCTTTACTTCTTAAAGGTAGGGTCGGCAATTTCCGGAGAGGCTAGCTTTGAAAGCATGAGATCCCACCCTCCCTTCAGAGCGTCTGTAATTTTCGATCGAATGCAATGATTGGACAAAAGTCCTGAGACTTCCATAGAAGATATATGTACATGTTTTAATATTTAGACCACGTCTATCATTGATTGCTATCAAAATGTGAAGAGTGTTTCAACCAGCATAACATAAAGTGTTTATGAAAAAATAAAAAATAAATTGAGAAATTGCCTTTAAGAAGGACTTAAGCACATTTATGTATGTAATATCAGAATGACCTTTGTTGTCTCCCAAGCATTTGTGGTAAAGTAAAATATACTTTAATGACAATTCTATTGAAACTTGTATGTCATGTATTTAAATATATTAGTAATTGCAAAAAAATATATTGTGTCTCTTTAAATACACAATATATAATATTTGTGGATTAAAATATCCAAAACCACTAGAACAATGTTATATTATATTTTGTTGACTTACATTGTGTCGTACATCATCTCAAATGTTTCCAAGAATGTTTAAATCCAGAGAAATTAGTGATTTTAACCAGGACACGGACCGTGCGTCGCCTATCAATGACATCATACCCGCGTTACCCTCAATTTCTGTTTTTATTTTATAGTAACCATGGAAACACCAAAGACGCTTTAATATATGATGTGTTTGATTAGACAGGTGAGCAACTGTTTGGATCATTGATGGACAGAGACTAATCATTGTTCTCCAGCTCAACACAGTTAGTCTTATTGTTTAAATCTGGTGTTCTTGACTTACCGCACAGAGTACCATGTTTTACCATGCCTAATATCGAGTGTCTCATAGTCACCTAACATAACGCTGAACAACGGCTTTCAGCCCCATCCTGCCTCATATTACAGGCTTCATATTTCCTGCTTCATATTACATATTATAATCTTTAATACATTAGCTCATCCATGAATATGATTTCTGCCCAAGTCCAGTTGGATTCTTTTCTTGGCGTCATCGAGCTACATATTAAGCAACCTCTAGTGGCGAAAATTACATATTGTGCCTTTAAGGCATTTTATTTCATGAATTATCTGCAAGCACAGTTCTTTAAAAATATACATTTAAGATTTGAAGTACACTACAACCGCAAGTGAAATCTCTTTACACAAAACACATTGTAGTTGGTCTATGTTTACTATCTGTACAGTAACTGAATCTGTCAAGTGCTCAGCTCTTAACGTTGCATTGTCAAATGCAAAAGGGCCCTATGATGGGCATTAGAGTATGCTCTCTTCTACCATCGGTTTTCTCTTTCGGCTCAACTACTGTCATGGTGGAGCATTCGTTTGAAGAGATTTTGCTGAGCAAGCCAGTTAAAGTTAGTCAGAATATCAACATATTAGATAGCTTTCCTTTATGAAAAAAAAAGAAGTATGCATAATTGTATTGAATGTGCATTTGTAGTGTGTGGCGAGGCGAGGGACCGTGAGAGCGGGCCGGTGGCGAATGATGATGAGCGTCAGCTGCGCGTAGCAGCTACAGTAGCAACATTTTAGGTTTTACAGATTTAAGTTAACTGTACAGTAAATAACCATATTTCATTAACTGAAATAATGTTAAATTTCCAACCTATTGAAATACTAATATCTGTTATGTACCTTTGATATATACTGACAGCCACCAATCACAGTGAGTCACATGATGAATCAAAGCTCGTCACAAGCAGCTTTTAGGAGGACATTACTAACATATAGAAGGTGCACAGCCATTCACGCAAACACTAAACACCATCATGGTAACACACATGAAGTTAGAAAAATGCAATAAACATTCATTTAGCAACATTAAATGTAACATAAAACCCTAATGTACATAACTGATTAGAAAAAACTAAGAAGAAACAGTTATCTCAACGA
>CM031951.1:10108996-10268996 GCA_018749465.1 Paracanthobrama guichenoti
TAAACATGACAAATACGGCCCTCATCATTTTTTACGAGCGGAGATGTGCGCGCGGCAGCAGGGCTGGAGGGAAGAACAGAACAGCGGAAGAAAGAGAGCTCTGTGTGGTTAAAGTCTCCCCCGAAACATCACTCGCCCTGCCCGGCTTTGATCTTCCTACCGTAATTATGTTCACATCCAAACGAGCATCCAGCCTCAGACTTCAAACATGCACATGGACACATTCTCACACACATGCGCTCTCAGCTGTACACAGTCTCTCACACACACACACACACACACACACACACACACACGTTTATAAAGTGTTGTGTAAAGTGGTGAGCTTCAGGAGGAAAATTATTATTTCAGGAGGAAAGTTTATTATTTATTTTAATCACAAATTTTAATCCGAATCAACCTGACTAGCCTATATTAGATTATGCCAATTAAAATCATGTGTTATATGCTTCTGGGATGTCATCAATAGTAAAATCATAAATAACATATAAAATAATATATGCGTCCGAAATCGCATACTCTCTTGAGTAGGTACTTTTTAAGCAATTACTTCAGGACCACTAAAAAAGTATGTTCTATATAGTATGAACGTGTGTAGTATGAATGTAATCTGGACCTACTGCATGTGCCATGATGTCATTATCATGTGACCTACCAGCACCAGTTGCATTGCTTCACTGCCATTCACAAAACACATTAGTAGTAGGTCTTCCGGGTACTCTTTGCCTTCTCTTCTATGAGTACTGTGAATTCAGACACACTTTTATTGTCACATAGCTACTGTTGCCTACTATAAAGGGAAGTATGCGATTTTGGATGCAGCCTATGTGTGTGTGTGTTATACATTATGGGGACAAAATGTCCACACAAAGATGGCAATATCCGAAATCCTTGTCCTTGTGGGGACATATTTGATCCCCATGAGGAAAACAGCTTATAAATCACACTAAGTGATCTTTTAGAAAATGTACAAATGCATAAAGTTGTGTGTGTAGGGGTAGTGTAAGGTGAGAGAATATACAGTTTTTGTACAGTATAAAAACCATTACATCTGTGGAAAGTCCTCATAAAACATGAAAACCCAACATGTGTGTGCTGAAGCTTGAGAAATCCCTTAAATGATATGCGATATATGATAACCTGGTATATAGAGAGTTATCTTCTGATGCTGATATCAAGACTTAAAGAGTGTATGTTGGCCAATATAATGCAATCATCTATAAAATAAAATAAAAACTATTCCAAATGAGACACACATACTTGTAAAAAAATATACTGACACTTATTTCACAAAATATTTATTCACAATTCACTCAAATATACACTATATTGCCAAAAGTATTGGGACACTCTCCCAAATCACTGAATTCAGGTGTTCCGATCACTTCATGGCCACAGGTGTATAAATCAAGCACTAGGCATGCAGACGCTTCTGCAAACATTTGTGAAAGAATGGGTCGCTCTCAGGAGCTCAGTGAACTCAAGCGTGGTACCGTGATAGGTTGACACCTGTGCAATAAGTCCATTCATGAAATTTCCTCATTACTAAATATTCCACGGTCAACTGTTAGTGGGATTATAACAAAGTGGAAGCAATGGGAACAGCAGAAAGTCACCAACTTTCTACAGAGTCAATAGCTACAGACCTCCAAACTTTGTGTGACCTTCAGATTAGCTCAAGAACAGTGTGTAGAGAGCTTCATGGAATGGGTTTCCATGGCCAGGCAGCTCATCCAAGCCTTACATCACCAAGTGCAATGCAAAGCGTGGGATGCAGTGGTGTAAAGCACGCCGCCACTGGACTCTAGAGCAGTGGAGACGTGTTCTCTGGAGTGACCAATCACGCTTCCCTGTCTGGCAATCAAATGGACGAGTCTGGGTTTGGCGGTTGCCAGGAGAATGGTACTTGCCTGACTGCATTGTGCCAAGTGTAAAGTTTGGTGGAGGGGGGATTATGGTGTCGGGTTGTTTTTCAGGGGTCGGCTTGGCCCCTTAGTTCCAGTGAAAGGAACTCTTAATGCTTCAGCATACCAAGACATTTTGGACAATTTCATGCTCCCAACTTTGTGGGAACAGTTTGGGGATGGCACTTCCTGTTCCAACATGACTGCGCACCAGTGCACAAAGCGTTGGTCCATAAAGACATGGATGAGCAAGTCTGGTGTGGAGGAACTTGACTGGCCTGCACAGAGTCCTGACCTCAACCCGATAGAACTCCTTTGGGATGAATTAGAGCGGAGACTGCGAGCCAGGCCTTCTATTCCAACATCAGAGCAATCTCACAGCAAAACATGACTATTTTACGAGGTGGTGATTGCATGTGAAAACATACAATGTTTAGAGCAAAGTAAGCATGAAGATCTACCCCTAAACATAACCTTCACTGGGGTGTAAGCAGATTGAATGAAAACAGAAAAATTAAATACAAATTTGCCAAAACATGAAATATTTATTAATTTGCATGAAATTGTGTTGAGAGTGTCAAAATGTAGTCAACTCAAATATCCAAGCTGTCACTTAGTACAACTTAACATTTCAATTTGACTTAACTTAAAACATCAAGGCAGCATGAACACTTACATTTACATTTATTTATTTTGCAGACGCTCTTACAGGAATACAGGAAGCGATTTGTAGGCGAATAAACACAAAAAATGCTCAAAATACAAAGTTTTAGACATTGCTTAGCATAAGCTAGAATAGGCATCAAAGGAAAGTGAAAGCATAGGGTTTTTTATGATGAGGTTAAGTGCTCACGGAAGAGATGAGTTTTCAGATGATTTTGAATGTTGTCACGGATTCTGCATTCCGGATGAAGGCGAGGAGATTGTTCCACCAGCAAGGAACAGTGAACGGAAATGTTCTGGAAAGTGATTTTGTACCTCTCTGTGATGGTACCACGAGCCGTCGCTCCTTTGCCGATCGTAGGCTTCTGGTAGGGATGTTGACGAATGCTTAATTTTTTAAGTTAAAACTATTTTTTGGTTAAAACTGAAGTGTGCAACAACATTGGGTTACACTTTATTTCATGCTGTATTTGTTACAGTGTAATTATTCATTAATTAACTACATGTAATTAGGTTAGGATTAGGTTTGTTTTAAGATGAGTTGCATGTAATTATGCATAACTTATAGTTATTACTGTAAAAAGTGATCAGTTGATTTAACTTAAAAAAATGAGGAAACCCATTGGCTTAAAATTATGAAGTAAATAAACTTGCTGCGCAATTGAAAAAATTAATAGCTTTTTTTTTTTCTTTCAATTACGCATGAAGTTTATTTAATAATTTTAAGGCAATGGGTTTCCTCACTTTTTAAGTTAAATCAACTGAAGGACAGTGTAAAACAAAGTGATAAAACACCAATGTTGTCAATTCATTCGTTATTTTGGATTTTTATGGAAACCTTTGCCATGCTGATCAATTAAAGAGTCAGGAAGGAGATTCCTCTAGTTCATTTGTGACACTGAACAAGTGGGTGTGGGTGACTTGTATATTATTCTATGCCTACTGTAAATTCACACACTGTGCAAAGTACTGTATTTTCCAGAATATAAGTCACTTTTTCAACATGCTGCGACGTTCTGTTCTGAATACCATTAAATTCAAATAATTTATACACAGTTAAAAATAAAAAAATAAATAATTTTTTTAAGTACAATCAACTTGGATGTTTAAGTCATGTTAACTTAAATGACATTAAACTGACTTTAAAACTGAGTTGAATCTTGTTCAAGCATGTAAAAACAAATGTTGTCATAACTTATTGATACCAATTTTTCTGCGTAGAGTGAGGGGAACTAAAACATGTTTATGTTTGTATTATCATACACATACACAAAAATGTTACCTTTAGGGTATAACAACTTGTCACTTAAAAGGACATCTATGTACTTTTTACATAGTACCTTAGAGTAGCAATATGTACCTTAAAGTACTACTATGAACCTTTTAGGTGTTTGTCTAAATTAAAAGAAACAAGTTCATAAACATCTAAATAATGAAACATTCAGATTACTTAAAATTTGTCAGTTTTGTGAACCCAAAATAAAAGAAAGCTCTAAATATTCATAAATGTTAATTTGATTGAACTAATTTGTTGAATTTAAGTTTCCCCTACTCAAACCAATTCATTATTTAGAGCATTAGGGTTTACCGTTAAACTTAAATGGCTTTTTGATGAGTGGGGTGAACTAAAACACATTTATGCTTGTATTATCATATTTACAATGTTTATATTTTACATTATTTTCAAATGTAATAATAAAATGTGACTTATACACCAATAACTTCTCTGAACAATGCCATTCTGTTTCAAGTAAGTGTTCGTACTGCCTTCAAATATCCAAGTTGTCACTTGGTGAAACTTCACATTTCAAGTTGACTAAACTTAAAATTTTAAGGCAGAACGAACACACTTTTTTAAGTTGAAACAAAAATTTTTCACAGTCAGGTGTAACATTTTCCAGAAAATATATGCATACAATGAAAATAAAATGAGAAACACGATACTATTCTACTCCAAGAACATCCTTAAACCAGAGCAAAGGTATAACAGAAAGAACCAGCATGAGCGTCACAGGAATGTCGTGGTCTGTTTTAGTTATTTCAAGAATGTTTAATACACTTACAAACATTACAGCTGGATGGCCATTAACAAACTGACCCAACTGCTTTAGGGCTCATTCGAGCTATAAAAACAGAGCTACACATCAGGGACGCACAGAAGAGAGGAGAATATAATGAACGATCAGGACTTTACAATAGCTCTCTTTCTCTCTAGCTTGAGATTGCAAGTTATCTCACAGGCCGTGCGGGGGAGACTCTGGGGACTTCTGGCGACGGCCAAATGGCAAGGTGGCGTCTGAGAGGCAGACTGCTGCCATTAGCAGCCGGAGAGTGGTGTTTATTGTCCAATTAGAGGCAGGCAGATCTACCTGTAATCACCTGCTACAGGTGTGAGCCTCCTTTGTTGCCTGGCCATGGGAAGCCAGTCATCAGCTGTCAGAGATGAACTCTTTGATCTCCACATTGTTTGAGAGCAAGAAATGCCCGGAGCTTCTCCGGCTCTGAGGACTTCACCTTTCTGCTACAAGCGCTCAAGTAGATTTATTGCACTTAGTGCACTGTGAGACACACATACAGAGATCCAGACACGGCACATGAAGATACCTTCCTGTCGGTGACGGATGCTCCTGAAGTCATGAGTCATGTGATTTATCTGTTTTTCTCGCATGCAGCGCGTCGTCTGACAGAGACAGAACTGCGTTCTTCTGCGAGGAGCATTTGATCAGTCATAAGTAAATCATTTCCTTTAGCTCTCAACACTGCTGTCAGACTGAAAAACAAATATGACAATATAATTTACTAGAGACAGGGTAGTGCTGACATACCAGAGAAGAAAACAAGCATTCCTTGTTCGACTTATGTGCTGTGTCTCATTCTGTCTCCCTAGTTCCCTACGTAGGACACTGCAGCGATGACGTATTTTTGTAGGTCAACCCTGAAGTTTGCATACTAATCTTTAAACACAGACCTTATTTCAGGCACCGTTACACTATGCCTGTCTTTAAAGTCCCCATGAAATCAAACTGTAAGTTTTGTGGCTTTTAGTATGAATAGGTTAGCTTTACTGCTATCTGTAAGCTAGTGTTGCTCCAAAACAATGACAAAATTCACATTTAGACAATATAAGCATTCAAAACTTACAGTCTCTCACTTCCTCAAATATGGATCAATGCTTTTGAAGACATCACTCTGCTTCGCATCATTCAGCTTCGCATCAGATTTATCAAATGCTCTCTAGAATTATTATATTACTTACATCACATCATCACTACATTATAAACAGATGCTGAACCTGCGGCTGAAATCAGTCACTTATTCACACATTTACTATTTTCTACATGGTGAATGGCACATAGTTAGTTTCAACCTCCGCAGCTCCAGTCCAGAGACACGACAGCACAGAGCGGATCATGTGATCGAGTCGGTCCAGTGACACTAGAGCACAGAGCGGATCATGTGATCGAGTCGGTCCAGACACACGACAGCGCAGAGCGGATCATGTGATCGAGTCGGTCCAGACACACGACAGCACAGAGCGGATCATGTGATCGAGTCGGTCCAGACACACGACAGCGCAGAGCGGATCATGTGATCGAGTCAGCGCAGACACACGACAGCACAGAGCGAATCATGTGATCGAGTCGGTCCAGAGACATGACAGCACAGAACGGATCATGTGATCGAGTCGATCCAGACACGACAGCACAGAGCGGATCATGTGATCGAGTCGACACAGAGACATGACAGCACAGAGCGGATCATGTGGTCGAGTCGGTCCAGAGACACGACAGCACAGAGCGGATCATGTGATCGAGTCGACACAGAGACACGACAGCACAGAGAGGATCATGTGATCGAGTCGGTCCAGACACACGACAGCACAGAGCGGATCATGTGATCGAGTCGGTCCAGAGACATGACAGCACAGAGCGGATCATGTGATCGAGTCGACACAGAGACACGACAGCACAGAGAGGATCATGTGATCGAGTCGGTCTAGAGACACGACAGCACAGAGCGGATCATGTGATCGAGTCGGCACAGAGACACGACAGCACAGAGCGGATCATGTGATCGAGTCGGTCCAGACACACGACAGCGCAGAGCGGATCATGTGATCGAGTCAGCGCAGACACACGACAGCACAGAGCGAATCATGTGATCGAGTCGGTCCAGAGACATGACAGCACAGAACGGATCATGTGATCGAGTCAGTCCAGAGACATGACAGCACAGAGCGGATCATGTGATCGAGTCGGTCTAGAGACACGACAGCACAGAGCGGATCATGTGATCGAGTCAGTCCAGAGACATGACAGCACAGAGCGGATCATGTGATCGAGTCGGCACAGAGACACGACAGCACAGAGCGGATCATGTGATCGAGTCGGTCTAGAGACACGACAGCACAGAGCTGATCATGTGATCGAGTCGGTCCAGAGACACGACAGCACAGAGCGGATCATGTGATCGAGTCGGTCTAGAGACACGACAGCACAGAGCAGATCATGTGATCGAGTCGGCACAGAGACACGACAGCACAGAGCGGATCATGTGATCGAGTCGGTCTAGAGACACGACAGCACAGAGCGGATCATGTGATCGAGTCGGCACAGAGACACGACAGCACAGAGCGGATCATGTGATCGAGTCGGTCTAGAGATATGACAGCACAGAGTGGATCATGTGATCGAGTCAGCGCAGATACACGACAGCACAGAGCGGATCATGTGATCGAGTCGGTCCAGAGACACGACAGCACAGAGCGGATCATGTGATCGAGACGGTCCAGAGACATGACAGCACAGAGCGGATCATGTGATCGAGTCGATCCAGAGACACGACAGCACAGAGCGGATCATGTGATCGAGACGGTCCAGACACACGACAGCACAGAGCGGATCATGTGATCGAGTCGGTCCAGAGACACGACAGCACAGAGCGGATCATGTGATCGAGTCGGTCCAGAGACACGACAGCACAGAGCGGATCATGTGATCGAGTCGGTCCAGTGACACTAGAGCACAGAGCGGATCATGTGATCGAGTCGGTCCAGAGACACAACAGCACAGAGCGGATCATGCGATCGAGATGGTCCAGAGACACGACAGCACAGAGCGGATCATGTGATCGAGTCGGTCCAGAGACACGACAGCACAGAGCGGATCATGTGATCGAGTCGGTCCAGAGACACGACAGCACAGAGCGGATCATGTGATCGAGCCGGTCCAGTGACACTAGAGCACAGAGCGGATCATGTGATCGAGTCGGTCCAGAGACACGACAGCACAGAGCGGATCATGCGATCGAGATGGTCCAGAGACACGACAGCACAGAGTGGATCATGTGATCGAGTCGATCCAGAGACACGACAGCACAGAGCGGATCATGCGATCGAGTCGGTCCAGACACACGACAGCACAGAGCGGATCATGTGATCGAGTCGGTCCAGAGACACGACAGCACAGAGCGGTTCGTGACTTGAATTTATGAGTTTCAATGAATTAATCACCATCAACACTGAAATGAATCTGCAGTAGTCAGGTGGAACAAGAGCTCTTTAAGTTGTTTATGTTCATTATGTGCTTGTTATGTGCTTTGAGACATGAGATAGTTTAACACCGTGACGCTTTGCAGACTCTGCTGTGTGTGTTCGTGTATTTTGGATGTTTTTTTTTTGGAGACACTCTGATCGGTGGGTGGGATCTCATGCTTTCAAAGCTAGCTCGCTATTGCTAGCCTCTCCGAAAATTGCCTACCCTACCTTTAATGGTGAAAGAGGTAAGATATTAGATTGTAGAATTTTTGTCTACAATATCCCACAATCCTGCATGTGGTTCAGCAGAAATTTGAAAGAATATGGCAAAAAAAAAAAAAAAAAAATTCTACTTTTTTAATTTAAACTTTCTGCTGCTCCTAAGCATTGTAGTCAGTAAATATATATCCATGGTAACCTCAACTGAACTTGTTGTAGAATATTTAACTGAGATGTTATGGTGCCTTGGAAGCCTGTCTGCCTGTTTCCTCTCGAGGCTGCCAGCTGCCATCGATTTCAGACACAACTATACGGACTGTCACTCTTCGTCTGTAGATCAGTCTCGAGCTCTTGTTAGGGGGATTTCACAAGGCCCTGTGGATATATGGTGTGTGTAAACAGGTTTATTTAAATGAACGGACACAGTAAAAAGAAGACACAGTAAAGGAATGCCATTCTGCATTAGGTCATCTTTAAAGGAAGTGAGGTTCACTGCCACTTACTGGACACAGATGAGCCAATCAGAGGCAGACTTGCCTTCCCATTCTGTTTGGAATTATGCATTATGGGTAACATTAGCTGTGTCAACTAAATGGCTTTGTTTAGAAAGGAATAATGTTTACCACATACTGCCAACAAATTTTTTTATTAAGATGTGTGCTACATTATTGTCGCAATGTCGCATATTTAATTTAGCGAGTGAGTGACATATTCTGAATTTGCATACTACTTGTACTACTTTCACCATATCTTTCTATAGCAGAAATAGTGAGAGTATGCAAGAATTCAGCAGTAGAGATATCACAATGTGCTAACTTTTGGCAGTTTCCGCTTCAAGCTCTTTTTACATAATGCATATTTTGGCAAATGTTGTTGGTTATTTGTTTTTTCTATGCACAGAAATTAGCATAGTATATACTGCAGAAATTGTAATAATAGTACGGTAATTATGCCATTCCAAACATGATCCAACATGTGAGCCATCTACAATCTACCACGCTATTTTCGATAATGCATTATGGGTAATGTTTCTGCTTAAGGCATGTTATTTCACCAAACAAATAACAGTGTAACAGCACAGTAAATAATGTGGCTCTCCATTTAAATACTCTGACACTTACATTTCACCTTTCAAATTCTGCAAGTTGTGTTTTATGTGGTCACAAACCTGTGGTATCTATAAATAAGGAAGAAATTGTTAAAAATACTAAATAAATGTGTTGCAGAACTTTCACAATGTACTCAACACTTGGAAATACAATCACTCAAAGACCCACAAAAATCAGTTTTAACAAACAAAAGGCTTAGCTAATATATATATGTCAGTCATAAATTCAAATACTGGGATGAAATCAAGCAAATGAAATGAACACAGCATGTTAAAAGTATTTTCCCAACACTTAAAGCACTCAAAACATCTCCGCAGAACGGCATCAGAATCCAGACAAAACCAAAGACTGGAAGAAAAACATTTTCATGCTCAAGCGAGATCATTTGCAGTGATTCATTGGTGTTTCCCATATGATGTGAATTACTGTGCTGGCTTCCAGTCCTTCAGAGTCTTATTTGAGTCTTTTCAAGTTTTTGAGTCTCTTTTGCTCTTTGATATTGTATGGAAATTAGACATTTTAATGGGAAATGAAAACCATGTGAGCGCACAGCTGTGATGAGATGAGTTTGGGGGCGGGGTTTAGTCTGGTTGGGGCGGGGCTCAGTAAAACACTGAGTGCTGATGTTGGAGGTCACTTCCTGTGGCTCAGCATAAGCACACTCATTCAGCCTGTTCTGGGAACAGTGTTGCTTTCTGTCAAATTAGGTGAGCATCCACTTATGGTGCAGTTAAGCCTCGGGTGAAGAGGTATTAATGCTAGCAGACAGCTCATATTGACTTCATGACGAGTTATTTAATACAAACAAAAAGCACCAAACATTAAATACAAAAAATTTGGTAACACTTTATTTTACAGTGTCCTTAAAGGGATAGTTCACCCAAAAATGAAAATGATCCCATGATTTACTCACCCTCAAACCATCCTAGGTGTATATGACATTCTTCTGTCAGACGAACACAATCAGAGTTATATTAAAAATGTACTGGCTTTTCCAAGCTTTATAATGGCAGTGAATGGTTGTGTCGTTTTGAAGTCCATAAAAGTGCATCTATCCATCATATAACTGCTCCACACGGCCCCGGGGGGTTAATAAAGGCCTTCTGAAGTGAAGGGATGCATTTGTGTAAGAAAAATATTCATATTTAAAACTTTATTGACTAAAATAACTAGCTTCCGGTGGTCAGTCTACACAAGTAGACTTGCACTAAAAGACGTCAAAAACGACACAACCATTCATTATAAAGCTTGGATTAGCCAGGACTTTTTCTCTGATTGTGTTCGTCTGTAAGAAGAATGTCATATACACCTTGGATGACTCGAGGGTGAGTAAATCATGGGATAACTTTCATTTTTGGGTGAACTATCCCTTTAATTGTTGCACATGTTGCTATAAAATATGCATAATTACATGCAACTAACCCTAAACTAAACCCCATTCCTAACTGTAAGTACACGTAGTTAATTATTATTACTCAGTACTTAAATGTATAATTACACTAACAATGACATTAAAATAAAGTGTGACCAAAACTTTTTTCTACATTAAAGGGAATCCAAAAATGGCAATTCTGTCATTGTGTTGTATGCTGTTATGATTTTTTTTTCTTTTCCCCTCCCTGTGAAACACAAAATTGCACGTTTACCAAAATGTCCTGGCTGCTCTTTGTGTGATCAGTGTCTGTCAAGCTTCAAATGACCAAAAAAGCTCCATTAAAAAGCACTACCTGTATAATGTAGTCCAATCAGATTGGCCTCTTATTTTGAATTACCACTGCAATTGTAGAAATGTGACATTCACAATATATACACAGATAGGATTAATTTATTCAATATTAATTCCTTTGAGTGGAATTATCTGGTAACAGGGTTTTACTGATAAGGTTTGCCTGTTGTGCTGCAAATGTGCTTCTTCATTTCAAATAAACCAGCATTTTGTTACTGATATGACTTTGTCTCATGTGAGTGCACTTGTGAAAAAGAAGTGTGCTTAATAGTATTAAATGTGCACTTGTAGTGTACTTCAAATCTTAATAAAAACCATACTTGCACATTAATTCAATAAAATGCCAAGACAGTATACACCTTAAATCATTATGTTTTCATGATCTTTAGATTTTTTTGTTGACTAATTTACTAAAGCACATATAAAACACAAGTACATGAGATAAAAGTGTCAATAGAAATGACATTAAAGTATATTTTAGTTTATCATAAATGTTTTTTAGTATATTCAGCTGTACATTTTAATCATATTTCAAAGACGATAGAAGTACTATGGTCATTCCTGGGATTCGGTGTCTTTTCATGTTTAAATGTTGAACAATATTTAAAATATTTCAAATAAAACAATTTGAACTGTGAGCATATTGAAGTTGATTCAAAACAAATTATTTGAAACATTTTACAGTATTTCACACCTCCACATATCAAAATTAAGCTGAAAGTCTACACTGTAACTCTCAAATCTCATTCATATTCAAACCTGGATATTAGAAGATACACCGATCAGGCATAACATTATGTCCTATTATTGGGATGGTCCCCCTTTTGCTGCCCAAACAGCCCTGACCCATCAAGGCATGGACTCCACTAGACCCCCTGAAGGTGTGCTGTGGCATCTGGCAAACCATTCCATTTTTGCTTTGTGGCAGGACACATTATCCTGCTGAAAGAGGCCACAGTCACCAGGGAATACCTAGGTACTACTTAGGCAGGTGGTACATGTCAAAGTAACATCCACATGGATGGCAGGACCCAAGGTTTCCCAGCAGAACATTGCCCAAAGCATCACACTGCCTCCGCCAGCTTGCCTTCTTCCCATAGTGCATCCTGGTGCCATGTGTTCCCCAGGTAAGAGCATCACACATGCACCCGGCCATCCACGTGATGTAAAAGAAAACGTGATTCATCAGACCAGGCCACCTTCTTCCATTGCTCCGTGGTCCAGTTCTGATGCTCACGTGCCACTGTTGGTGCTTTCGGCGGTGGACAGGGGTCAGCATGGGCACCCTGACTGGTCTGCGGCTATGCCCCCCCATACACTAACAAACTGAGATGCTCTGTGTATTCTGACACCTTTCTATCAGAACCAGCATTAACTTCTTGAGCAGTTTGAGCTCCAGTAGCTCGTCTGTTTGATCGGACCACACGGGCCAGCCTTCGCTCCCCACGTGCATCACTGAGACTTGGCCGCCCGTGACCCTGTGGCCGGTTCACCACTGTGCCTTCCTTGGAGCACTTTTGATAGATCCTGACCACTGCAGACCGGGAACACCCCACAAGAGCTGCAGTTTTGGAGATGCTCTGACCCAGTCGTCTAGCCATCACAATTTGGCCCTTGTCAAACTCACTCAAATCCTTACGCTTGCCCATGTTTCCTGCTTCTAACACATCAACTTTGAGGACAAAATATTCACATGCGGGTATTCACTAACAGGTGCCGTGAGGACGAGATCATCAGTGTTATTTCCTTCACCGGTCATAATGTTATGTCTGATCGGTGTATATCTGCACAGGTTTAACGAGTGTTGAGATCAATCACATCGCAACACATTGTAATGTTTCGAATTTAATGTAAGATCGATGAGATCTACAAAAGGAAAGCCAATGAATGTCAATGAATAATGACTTCTTGTACAGATTAACTTTGTAACACTTTATTTTGATGGTCCCCTTTAGACATTTCGTTGGCCCTCATTAGAGTATTAGACTTTAATTAGAATTGTCTGCTCAATATCTGCTAACTCTTTATTGTGATGGTCCTCCAACAGATATTCTACTGACTATAAGTAACTCTGCAACTTCATGTCAACATATCTAACCTGAACCAAATAGTAACTACTATTCGGTTAAGTTATACTACTCTAATAAGAGTGAGTTGGCATGTAGGTGCACCGTTACTTATAGTCAACAAAATGTCAACAGAGGACCATCAAAATAATCTGTAACCAAAAAGAGCAGCCTGAACTTTTGCTAAACATCTTATTTTGTGTTCCATGCAAGAAAGTCGTTTAGTTTTCGAGTCATGTGCTCAATCGTTTGTCCCAGTGATCTGAAGGCCACACTAAGACATGAAGCTCATCTGATGCGCCGCAGGGAGCATCTATCTAGATTTTAGATCAATATCGACTGACGCAGATGTCATTAATTTTCTCAAAAAAATAATACATTAAACAACCCCAGCAAACCCAGCATGCACATTAGCTGCTGATTTGCATAACAGAAGCGTTGCTCAAACTGGAGATTTGGACTTTAGATGAAACACGGAACCTGACGCGGGAAATTAATAATTTTGAGTGGAACATCAAAGGCTGGCGTCCTCTCTGCTCCAGTGGGGACAGCAGCGGCCGCGTCTTCCTTCTGCACGTTACGTCCTGTTTGGGATTAGAGACCAATGAAGAAGAAGCCATTAGAGAAGATGAAAAAGAGTTTAAAAACAGCAGGATGCTGGGTAATTATTTCCTAAATGCACGACATCCTGATGTTGCACTGAACAATGTGGATCCCTTGCAGTGCGCACGGCACAGGTATGACAGAGATGGCATGCACACTCACACACACACGCTCTTTCTCACACACATACATACACACACACACGCTCTTTCTCACACACATACACACACACGCACACGCTCTTTCTCACACACATACACACACACGCTCTTTCTCACACACATACACACACACGCACACGCTCTTTCTCACACACATACACACACACGCTCTTTCTCACACACATACACACACACACGCACATGTTGTGTTTTCATGTTTTATGGGGACATTCCATAGGCGTAATGGTTTTTATACCGTACAAACCGTATTTTCTATCCCCTTACACTAAACCTACCCCTAAACCTACCCATCACACACACACACACACACACACACAATCTTTCTCACAGACACACAACACACACACTCTCTCTCTCTCTCTCTCTCTCTCTCTCTCTGTCATACACACATACACACACACTCTTTCTCACACACATACATGGTCATTCTCACACACAACACACTCTCTCTCTCTCTCTCTCTCTCTCTCTCTCTCTCTCTCTCTCTCTCTCTCTCTCTCTCTCTCTCTCTGTCACACACACATACACACACACTCTTTCTCACACACATACATCACACACAACTCACACGCACACACACTCTCACTCTCTCTCTCTCTCTCTCTCTCTCTCTCTCTCTCTCTCTCTCTCTCTCACACACACACACACACACACACACACACACACACACACACACACACACACACACACACACACACAAGCTCTCTCTCTCTCTCTCTCTCTCTCACACACACACACACACACACACACACACACACACACACACACACACACACACACACACACTCTCTCTCTCTCTCTCTCTCTCTCTCACACACACACACACACACACACACACACACACAGCTCTCTCTCTCTCTCTCTCTCACACACACACACACACACACAAGCTCTCTCTCACACACACACACACACACACACACACACACACACAAGCTCTCTCACACACACACACACACACACACACACACACACACACACACTCACACTCTCTCTCTCTCTCTCTCTCTCTCTCACACACACACACACACACACACAAGCTCTCTCTCTCTCACACACACACACACTCTCTCTCTCTCTCTCTCTCTCTCTCTCTCTCACACACACACACACACACACTCTCTCTCTCTCTCTCTCTCTCTCTCTCTCTCTCTCACACACACACACACACAAGCTCTCTCTCTCTCTCTCTCTCTCTCTCTCTCTCTCTCTCTCTCTCTCTCTCTCTCTCTCTCTCTCTCTCTCTCTCTCTCTCTCTCTCTCTCTCTCTCTCTCTCTCTCTCTCTCACACACACACACACACACACTCAGCCAAAGCAGAACATCATACTCCATCACACACACACACTTTTTGAAAATGAAAAGCAGATGCTTCACCGCAGAAACACAGGCCTGTGCAAACAACCCAAATACTTGTTATTTTTGTTACAAGTTTACTTATCAGACTACAATGTTGCACTAAAGGATTAGTATGACAAACTACATGAAGGTTTCAGTAGTTATGCAGTGGGGTAGAAGTAGTAAAAACAGGGTAAAAGGATTAGTTTAAGTGCAGGTCTCTACACTGTAAATGTTTGGCACAGCTTGGCTGTATCTGCTGTGAACAAAGGTTTGGGAAAAGTCATAAAATTAGTTTTCTAAAAAGGACAGTTCCATCTCTGTGATTGGATGAGCTGAAACTGCAACCAATGATTACTCACTCAGACACAAACACCACCGAAACGCCGTGTACACACATGCCATCTTGCACGTTTACATACTCTTTCAAAAACTGTTAAACTTCAGTTCAAAACTTAGCATAATACAAACATTAATAAGGCAGAAATTGTCTTAATTTCTACAGTAATACCATATTGAAATATATTCTGAATCTAACAACTGAAATACTATCAAAGCGATTAGATGTGGCTGAACACCTACACAAGCGTTAGTCTTTCAATTTCACACATATGGGGAAACTTAGGAATCATTTTGTGATGTAAACATGGATGACGTAACAAACTGCGGAGAATTTGAAATAGTAGAAAGGTGTCATTCTTGTTTTGTGAAGACATTTTACAAAAGAAAACGTACAATGCTGCGTGATGTTAGTGTTTTTAAGGTCATTGAGTTTCAAAGTGTGTTTGTTGTGTGAAAACCTCTGCTAGTGTTATTGAAGAATGAGTTAATCCGAATCATGAATGAACCCACAAACGTGTGCAAAATGGGACAGTGACAAACACAGTTACTTTAATTATTTATATATTTTAGTGCTGTTGTAACCCCTCCTGTTCGAACCACCCGCTCCAAGCGGGACTCGAACCCGGGTCCGCCGGCATGAGAGTTGGACGCTCTAACAAGGAGGCTAAAGGCTGCAACCTCTAGCGTCAGTCGCCAGAGCGTCTCTTGAGATCAGAGGAGTGAGGTTTACTCGCACAGCAACTACTAGCTGGCCTCCGTTACACTGTCAAACGAGATACTGTGATTAATCGCATCCAAAATAAAAGTTTGTGTTTACATAATATATGTGTGTGCTGTGTATAATTATTATGTATATTTGAATACACACACATACATTTATATATGTAAGAAAAATGTGCATGTATACTGTATATATATATATATATATATATATATATATATATATATATATATATAACTAAATATAATTTAATAATTCTTAAATATATAAATGTATGTGTGTGTATTCAAATATACATAATAATTATACACAGCACACACATATATTATGTAAACACAAACTTTTATTTTTGACACGATTAATCGTGATATTACATATATACTGTATTTGTGTGTGTGTGTGTGTGTGTGTATTTAATTTTGCATTTAAAATGTTTCAAATTAAATGAGGCGATGATGTCATAATTATTTAAAACAAAACTTCCACGATAATTTCATGCATGAAACGTAAAAAAAATTTTACAACACCCCCGATTTCCCCTATATTTAATCTTTTTATTTATTTATTAATGACTTATTTGTGTACCATTTTGCATTTCATAATTTCCTAAAAGCAATAATCTCAAGTGATTTTAAGTGGGACTTAGGTATCGCTCCATGTTTAATGCGGTAAAATCTCAGTCCTCTCGCGGTTTATTGCTTCAATAAAGATGTAGAGACTGTTATGACGCCGTGCCGCAGAAATAAGCAGGACACATTCACTCTGTTCTTGTCAACTTAACCTCCCCTTCATAAAAACATTCAAAAAAAGACCCCTCCTCCAGGCACTCTTCCCCACACTTCACGATCCCTCGCTCCATTTGAAAGGAGGAGAGGATAGAGAGGCTGCCACTGCCTCAATTACACAAAGACTCAGTGACCCCCAACCGGTTACATTCACTCTGCCCGCGGCTCTCTCCGCAGGAATTCTAAAGACCTTTTAGCCATGCGGACCGAACATGGGCCACCCTTTCCTCCCCTCTCTCTCTCTCTCTCTCTCTCTCTCTCTCTCAGATTAATCATGTGTGAAATGGAGGCTGCTAACTGCCGATGTCACAGGTTGAGTTTGTGCCAGGTTGGGCCCATCAGCTGGCCGACAGCAAACGGTAGCGCTCCGTTAGGCAGGTGTTAATAAAGACTAACGGTTCTGCCGGGGTCAAACATGCTTACATGCATGCACTAGCACACTATATTACATGCAAACCCTCTGGATCAGACATCCGGGGGTTTCTTGTTTGCGTTCTTCCTCTCAGTCTCAGATGGTCTGCTGTGACCCACTCTGATCTCCAGTAATTTGCCTGTGAATGCAGAGGTTATGTATTGTTCTGTAATTGGAGGTACCGAAATTAGGCCTGGTGAATGCCGTATTATCACACCGATTCAGTCATTACTGCATCTGATCACGGCTCACTGGAGATAATATCCTCCAAGCCCACATCACACTTCTCCATCATCTCAAACAGACTCGACTGCTGCTAAAACATGGGCTGAACTGAGGAATATAAATATCATATCATGTGCTATAATGCCGCTGTGAATGAAGGGGAAAACCGGATTCAGCAGAGGAACATTTGATATTTAAGATATTAAAGAGATCTCATTTTGTTTCTTTCTTAAGGAAAAATGCTATTTCTTAGAAACTGCTCTTTCATATGGAGTTTGTCTCAGAGTATGAAAAGAATTCTGAGAAGAAATAATTCAACACAAATGACAGGCTACAATGATTTTTGAATGTCAATAATATTTTAATAATCCAAATTACTTTTACCCAACAAATAACCTTTTTTTAGGGCTGCAACTAATCAATCAATAAAATCAATAATAATCGATAATGAAAATCATCGACACAGAATGTCATTGTCGATTAGTCGCGTCTGCCGACCATGCACGGAAAACTTCCGCCATTCGTGTCAAATGTCAGCACTGAGTAACGCATTTCTATGGACAAAATGCATCTAGAAATAGTGGAGGAAACAGAGCGAGCTTCTGCTGGAAAGGTGCATGAGCCAAGCTGCCCAAAACATGAGACTTCTTTATTTTTGTAATGTTTAACATGGCTTGCCCTGTCAGGCGCTTTGCTGTTTAATGTGTGATATGTTTCCTCAGCGCACGGTATGGTTATATCCTTATCTGTAAGAGTTACAAATTTACACGAGTATTCACATTTACATTTTGAGTAAAACTGAGAATTTACTGAACGCGCGCATGCGCATCAAACAATCCCGCATTAGAGAGGGGCACAATTGATATTCAGCGCAAAAATAGCCATTTAGCTGAAATCTCTGTTGTTGGACGTTAAATTTAGGTTTAAAAGTCAGCATGTAATTCAAGTATGAGAGTGGTAACTGTAAAGTGATAACAGTGTGTAATTGACATAGGCCTACATTTACAGGATAAAGAACTGAAATAATCCAGAAATAATCTCTTATCGGTTAACACTGAGTTTGTGTCTTTATTATTTAACCTGTCCTTTTGCTTTATAGCGCTTTTGCATATAGTAGCCTACAGAAAGAGATATATTCACTGTACATGTTTTCATTCAGTTGGCACGTTTGTTTGAAGGGCAGCATTGGGCAGGATGTGGAATAGAGTCATTTGTCAATAAAATACATTAATTGATTAATCAAAGAAATAATCATTATATGCAGTCGTTTCCATAGATGTTAATGGTTGTTCGTGAAACCATAGATGCCAAGAAAAAGCAGATCATTTGGCCTCACAATATTTTTTTGAGTGAGAATTTTATATCCAGGGAAGTTTATATTGACATGTCAAATCTGGGCATAGTCTCTGAGAACATGTTTCCTTTTACCATATTGCTTTTCTTAGAAATTGCGCTTTTATATTTCACAGACTTAATAGAGTTTTTCTCAGATCAGAAATAATTAGACACAAATGAGTGAGTTGTAGACCTACAGTAAGGGTATAGAGATAGTAACATGCCCATCTAATACAATCTCTTAAAAACACAGGGTTTTTTGCAGCAACACTTCTAAAATTAAAGGTTCTTTTTTGGCATTGCCGGTTTCATGAAGAAGCTTTAACATCCGCAGAAGGTTCTTTATAGTGGAAAAATGTTCTTTAGGTTATTTAAATGTTCTTTACATTAAGAAAAAAGGTTCTTTTAAGAACTGTTGTGGTTCTTTGGGGAGCCCAAGCTGGTTCTTCTATTGCATCACTGCAAAAAAAAAACCTTTTGCAACTTTCAATTTTAAGAGTGAATGCCATTGAAGCAGTTTTTGGTTCCTTTTTTTTTTTTTTTTTTCTTATTGCCAAGAATATTTTAATAATCTTTCCTTTTTCCACCAAAGAAAAGTGTCCAGGGATGTTAAAGCTTCTTCATGGACCCATCGGTGCCAATAATGATCATTTGATCTCAGAAGATTTTGATGGGAATTATTTTTATATAGATTTTTTTAAATGAGGTAAGTTTATATTGAAATTATATTGGTGAGTTGTCATATCTGAGCATAGTTTGAGACATTGCTGAAATGATATGTGAGATTCCTGATGGGTTTTTTTTTCTTAGGAGAAAAATCCAAGAAACAGGCCAATTTAATAAACCTTGGTCTGCATTTGATTACATTACTAAAAGAAACAACGGAGATATTAAATAGATGTAATTTGTATTTTATTCTTTCTTATGTGTACATTATGGGTATTTATGTTAAACCGGTACAGTTGAAGCAAACTTAAGTTGAGTGGAAAACAGAAAAAGGCAGACTGTATACAAGCTATACGGCCCTATCTGGAGGAAACAGTTTGAAAGATGTTGTTCTTGGTTGCTCTCTGACACCCCCAGAGACGGCAGTCTTCTGAATGTGTCAAATCTCTCTTTCACTCTTTAAGAAATTAATTACCGCTCCTCCTCCTTTCCTCTGCACAGCTTTTGATAGGGCCTTTTTCTGCGCTATCTAAAGAGGCTCTTCCATAGATTTCACTTGGCACCAAGTGCACACAACATTCGGCAAGAAGTAATGTAGATCATTTTTATTCATTGCCTCAAATTGTCAGCAATTATGTGCGTCAGTGGCCACCTGCTTGTTCTGAATGGCAGCGGGTCTGGCAGAGTGTGTGCGTGCCTGTGTGTGTGTGTGTGTGTGTGTGTGAGAGAGAGAGAGAGGGGGGATTACACTAACAAGGAGCGTACAAGGCCTCCAGTCGCAGGTGAAATGGCCCTTCTTGTTAGGATAATGAGTGGTCAGAGGCTGTGTGTGCCCAGGCTGGAACAGGACGGTTGAAAAGCAGGATTACCAGCTCCCGCCCCAACCCCCCAACAACACACGCACACACTCGACAAACCCTGTACAAACCGGGGTCACGGCAGACGTTGGCCTCAACACGGCTGGCACACGACAGAACACAGGCTTTATCCCAGTGTTTAAAAGAATCACGCACACACACACACACTGCTGCTTCATTAAACACCAAATGTTTTCATTTTCTCCTGCAGTTTCACACGTTTTGATCTGAAAAATTCAGCCTTATCTAATAGAATAGATATTATTTAATAATAGATAGATAGATAGATAGATAGATAGATAGATAGATAGATAGATAGATAGATAGATAGATAGATAGATAGATAGATAGATAGATAGATAGATAGATAGATAGATAGATAGATAGATAGATAGATAGATAGATAGATAGATAGATAGATAGATAGATAGATAGATAGATAGATAGATAGATAGATAGATAGCTTTCCTGTAGCTCAAACAATAAGAGCGTGGCGCTAGCAACGCCAAGGTCGTGGGTTTGATTCCCAGGGAAAGCAAGAACTGACAAAAATGTGTACCTTGAAAGCAAAGTCGCTTTGGATAAAAGTGTCTGCCAAATGCATAAATGTAAAGATAGAGATGGATGAGTACCCTGCTTGGTGATTGTGGGTTTATGTCCTGTCTCTTTCCCAGAATGCAAGTGTTCTGATTTGAGTTTTACTCCAGATGAAAAGCTGCTGCTGGAGAGACTTTCATTAGCGTGGAGCTCTGACCCGGGTTCAGCCGCTGTGTTAGTATCTCTCTGCTAATGATTTCTGCAGCACAAAACCCCGTGACCTGCCAACATTCTCAATTTCCACAGAAACAGAAGAGAAATGGGCCAGTGAGAGGAGGGGAGGGGGAGGAGAGGATGAGAGGGGAACAGAAAAAAAAAAAAAAAAAAAAACAGAAGAAAGAATACATATATTTTTCAGATTGGACCGGCATGAGAGAGCGGTGATTTGAGGCATGCTGGGAGGGTGGTGCATGCTGGGGCATTGACTGGTTGTAGTTGCACGGTGACACACATCTAGAGCGTTGCACCGTGTGTGTGTGTGTGTGTGTGTGTATGTGGATGATCTTTCCAATAAACCCTCTCACCCTTCAGACTTATAGATTACATCCTTCACTTCCTTGAAACACATACCTGCAAACAAACACTTACAAGCGTACAATTACTACAGTGTCAGATATAGTGCTGTCTGAGAGCTGATATAAACACACAAACACCATCACAGCGGTGCACAAACTCACTGAAAAATAAGTGCGCTTAATTATATTGAATGTGCACTTGTTAGTGTACTTCAAATCCTATAAAGATAAAACTGTTCTTGCAGATAATATAATATTAATGAAATACTTCAATACACTAAGGCCACTTAAATACCTAAAGAGAGAAATGTGTTTCATTATGTTTTAATCATCTTTTATCATGTTTTAAAGAAGTACACTTATATTGATGTGTCGACTAGCATACTACTAAATAGTTCATGAATATCAGTTTAACTGTACTGTGCTATTCAATATTACATTTAAAGTTAATATATAATACATTACAAATGTGTAATTATACAAATCTATTTAAATACATGACATACAAGTTTTAATAGAATTGACATCAAAGTATATTTTAGTTTACCATAAATGAGTGTCAGTAGAAGTATGAAATTACATACACTGATCAGGCATAACATAATGACAACTGTCAGATGAAGTGAATAACACTGATTATCTCTTCCTCATGGCACCTGTTAGTGAGTGGGATATATTAGGCAGCATGTGAACATTTTGTCCTCAAAGTTGATGTGTTAGAAGCAGGAAACATGGGCAAGCGTAAGGATTTGAGCGAGTTTGACAAGGGTCAAATTGTGATGGCTAGACGACTGGGTCAGAGCATCTCCAAAACTGCAGCTCTTGTGGGGTGTTCCCGGTCTGCAGTGGTCAGGATCTATCAAAAGTGCTCCAAGGAAGGCACAGTGGTGAACCGGCCACAGGGTCACGGGCGGCCAAGGATCATTGATGTCACGTGGGGAGCGAAGGCTGGCCCGTGTGGTCCGATCAAACAGACGAGCTACTGGAGCTCAAACTGCTCAAGAAGTTAATTCTGGTTCTGATAGAAAGGTGTCAGAATACACAGAGCATCTCAGTTTGTTGCGTATGGGGCGGCATAGCCGCTGACCAGTCAGGGTGCCCATGCTGACCCCTGTCCACCGCCGAAAGCACAAACAGTGGCACGTGAGCATCAGAACTGGACCACGGAGCAATGGAAGAAGGTGGCCTGGTCTGATGAATCACGTTTTCTTTTACATCACATGGATGGCCGGATGCGTGTGCATCTTTTACCTGGGGAACACATGGGAAGAAGAAATGCGGGCGGAGGCAGTGTGATGCTTTGGGCAATGTTCTGCTGGGAAACCTTGGGTCCTGCCATTCATGTGGATGTTACTTTGACACGTACCACCTACCTAAGCATTGTTGCAGACCATGTACACCCTTTCATGGAAACGGTATTCCCTGGTGGCTGTGGCTCTTTCAGCAGGATAATGCGCCCTGCCACAAAGCAGAAATGGTTCAGGAATGGTTCGAGGAGCACAACAACATGTTTGAGGTGTTGACTTGGCCTCCAAATCCAATCGAGCATCTGTGGGATGTGCTGAACAAACAAGTCCGATCCATGGAGGCTCCACCTCACAACTTACAGGACTTAAAGGATCTGCTGCTAACATCTTGGTGCCAGATTCCACAGCACACCTTCCGGGGTCTAGTGGAGTCCATGCCTCGACAGGTCAGGGCTGTTTTGGCACCAAAGAGACCAACACAATATTAGGAAGGTGTTCATAATGTTATGCCTGATCGGTGTATAAAGATGTGCTAAAGTTCTAGAGTTCTAAAAGTTCAACTAATTGCATTTCATATATATTTAAACAAATACATTTTTATTTAAATGCAATGAATATGTAATTAAGTGTTTGAAAGCATTACATTCAGTTCGCACTTAAAAAAGTATATTTATTACAGTATATTATGTCTATGATAAGTCTATTCTTTTCCACACGGGCACACATCATTGCAACAAAGAAATAATGGGCAATAATTATCATTAAGAATTTTTTTTTGCAATTGATTAGGCACTTGACTCATACCTAACAATTTTACACTTTCATCAAACTTTTGTCAAAACTTTTATTTCTACCACTAATTTGAGAAAATGAATTATTCCTAGTAATGATTTTATGAGATAAGGATCACTCTTGACAGGGCTCTTATTGGCACACTCTTATTGATACTTCGTAACACCGTGGTCTCTTTACACACAGGGGCAATGGTGGCGCTGCATGTTTGTTGCGTATATGTTGGTGTGAAAGGGAAGGCAGCGAGTGTAGGGTCCTCTGATCATAATCAGGGTGTATTGTGGAGGGTCGTCCTGGCAGTGATTAGATAATGAATCTCTTAGACACTTAAGGTCTGATTCAGTACAACCATCATTATGTGGTACGGCTGCTATAGCCGCCACACAGACAAAAAGCAAAATTGTGATTGGTGCTGAACAAGAACCAATCACTGCCTGTGTTACAGGTCTTCTCAAGAGGTAACGAGTCACGAGTCTGACCACTCACGGCACTCGCAGGGGGTCACATGGCCTGCTATGAAGTTTTTAGTGATTCTGTGGAAAGCCTGCATGCTGTGTGAAACCTCATCATTACACACACACACTGACATGGCTATGTACAGTACATGCATACACATGCAAAACTTTTACAGTCCAAAAATGTGTTTGCATACCAAATATGTGGTAAAATATTGGAAGTTGCAAGCTGAAGACTGTCATTCATTAGGCAAGCACATGTCATTCATAAATCATAGTGCACAGTGGTTGAGTGGGGGACATGAGTGGCTATGATCGGCATGTGCAGTTTGGATTTTTTTTGTTTGTGCGATTAGCCTGAAGGCATTTTACCTGACACCTCTCTGGAGCCGGCCGATGACAGCACAGGCCCCGCATGCAATACGTCATGACAGTTATTCATACCATATCTCACATGTCACTCTAACGATGTCAAACAAGCTTGAGCTAGAAAATATTGATGATTCACTTACCTAAACAATGACACAAAACTGATTTTGTTTAGTAAAATTATGGCCCAATTCCCTCAATTTCACAGAAATTCTGGCACAATTCTGCCCATGAAACCACGTTCTACCAGTCCCACGATTCTAAAGGTAAAGCACAACAAAACTAAATTATTTTACAATAAGGTTTCATTTATTAACATTAGTTAACTACATTTAGCTAACATGGACTAACAATGAACAACACATCTACAGCATTTATTATTCATAGTTAATGTCAATCCAAACATTTTTAATGCATAAAATATTAATTATGAACATAAACAAAGGTTAATAAATGCTGTATAAGAATATATTGCTCATTGTTAGTTAATGCATTAACAAATGAATCCTTATTGTAAAGTGCTGCCTTCTTATTCAGTTGCAAAACAAAAACAAACAAAAGTTACACTTGCTAATGATTGTTCAGGTTACCAACAAAACAAAACAAAAGATTTCCTTTGTAACAATTGCATGATTCAACAGGATATCCGCAGTTTTATGATTTCACGAATCTGTTATCAAACAAACGTTCTGTGTTCATCAGTTCTGTGATTCCATAGGCAAAACAAACAAAGCAAAAGCTTTAATTAATCCAACTTCCATGACTCCATCAAAACAAAACAAAATATTCTTTTCAAAGGTTTTCTTAATCTGTATGTTATCAAACAAATCAAAAGCTTTCGTTTGTATCAGTTCCGTGATTCCATAGGCAAAACAGAACAAAAGCTTTCATTCATTTCAGTTTCGTGATTCCATATTGGCAAAAAAACAAAAACAAAAGCTACGTTTTCTAATATTCCTTGAACAAAAAGCTCTGTAGGTTAAAAGCAAAACAGAACATTCTTTTTTTCTAACAGTTTTATAATTCCATATGTTATCAATCAAATCAAAAGCTTTCATTTGTATCAGTTCCGTGATTCCCTAGGCAAAACAGAACAAAACACAAAAGAAAAAATCGGCTTTCTAATATTCCATGATTCTATAGGTTATCCACAAAACAAAACACAAAGACGAAACAAAAGCTTAATTTTCAAAGAATCCATTATTCTGCATGTTAACAAAACAAAAAACAAAACATTCTTTTTCTAATGTTATCAAAAGCTTTCATTTGTATCAGTTCCATGATTCCATAGAAATCAAAACGAAGGCTTCACTTTTCAAATTCCGTGATTCTATAGGTTATCAACAAAACAAAGTCATTATACGAAGTTTAACACATCAGGGCATTCACCTATGAACGAGTCAGCGTTTCATGACATTCTAATTAGTTGAATGTACATTAACCATTTGGGATAAAGCATTATATATAATATAAAAAAGTCTTAATATTATTAATAAAGCTATTTAAGAATACATTTTTTATATTTTCGTAATAGACGAGCATGCTACTTTGCCCTGTGTCATATGTAAGGTAAAGTCTTGCACTTTGCAGAAAGCTGTGATGACGCGTTCTGGTTGTCCTGCTGAAATGAAGTTATCCAATTACCGTGCGGCTAATGAGGCTGTTTTGGTTGCTCTGCTCTCTCTGAGGTACTCCACAGTATAAACAGTTCACTTACCCCACACAGAAAGGGGCTAATCAAGGGAATTATTGTTTTGCTGCTTCAATTTGCCGGCTCCCAGTTCTGCAGTGATTGGGAAGAAAATGTGCTATTGTTCTCTGCGTTAATGCTTGAACTTTAAGAGAGAGAAAAAATGACACGAGTCGGTCCTGGATGGCCAGAAATATGTATATTAAAATGACTTGCGCTATTGTATATATTAAATTTCTCATGAGAATCTCCCTGTCAGGATTTTATCATTCCAAGCAAGGGTTCCTTCAAATTGTGTTGAAGACAGTATCTGCTGAATGCAGAGCAATATAATAACTCAAGCTGAATGTATTTCATTAAAAAAGAAAAGTCCTGCATCTTGAGCACGCTTGCATTTTCCTAATATTTACATTTCACAGCGAGTGAAAGCGTCTGTTTGATGTTTGAATAAACACGGATAGCAGAGGACGAGCCGAGGGGAAATCTCCACAATTAGTCCTTTAACAACAGGTTCGGTAAAGTTCTCTGCACTTATGAGGGCACGGCGCCACAGCCAGCCGCAAGAGGAACCGTAAAAAAAATGAGCTCTGGAGGAGGGGAAGAGGGAGAGCGCGGCCTCAGAAGTCAAGTCTATCTGGCAATTACCATTTTACTGCTGTTCTTTAGTTACTGTATGTTTGGAGGGGCCATTAGCAGGTGTGCCTAGGCTGTCTGACCCAGAAAAAGCCTTTATCTTTAAAAGAACAGCCAAAGTCTCACTGAGACAAGAGATCTGTAGGGCCACAACACCAGCAAATACAAGCGTTCAAACATACAGGCACACAAAGACAGGCACACAAGCGTTCCACATCATTTAACAGCAGATTCAACCTTTGAAGGTTTGCAGATCAACTAAACACAAACTTAATTAAAAATTCACAAGTAAGTTTAAAATATTCTAGCTGGCCCCCCCAGCCCAGCATGAGTTTTTTTTTAGGCAACCCTTATTTTATTTTATATTATTATCATAAACCTTTATAATGATCATGCCAGCTGATCTATAACGCGCGATGGGCGCCGCCACGTTAGTTTGCACTCTAATTTAGAGATTTACAACGCATCAATTCATTCACTTCTCCCAAAATACATGACAGTAAGTGGCCGGTGAAGTGGGAGAAGAATAGAGTAATAGACAGTGCTGGGTAGATTACTTACAAATTTTAAGCGGTTACTGATTACACATTACATGACAAAAAATGAATGCATGAAAGTGCATTAAATATTACATTATGACAGGGTTTCCCAGATTGGGGTTCATGAGTTTAATGAAAAGCTAAGTAATTAAATCACAAAAATGTTCAATTAAAAGAAATAATTTTAAAATAAAAAACAATACTACTAAAAACGATTTAAAAAATCTTGTTCGTGACTATCACCCAACATCAGAGAACCATGAACTTAATTTTATTATTTATTGTTGTTATTATTTTTTATTGACTTAATTTTATTATTGACCTAATTTACAAATTGAAAATCTTCACATAAATATATTAGGTCAAAGAGATTTCAGCTGACAAAAAAGTTGGGGAATCCTGCATTGCATGTAAATATGAAAAATGTACATGAATATGAACATTTTAAATATAAAAAAAAAAGAAGTAGTAGGGAGAATCAATGAATTATGAATATTTGAGATTAACATGTAATTATGTAATAAATAAAAAGTAACTGTATTCTGATTACGAGTATTTTAATATTTTAAAAATGTAATTACAAGTACTTCATTTTTGGAATATGAATACATAATCCCGTAACCAGTAACCCAGCTCTGGTAATAGAGTAATAAAACACGTTTATATGGTCTGTATGATGCACGGAACGTTCTAATCACACCGGTGTGATGCTACGCATCAAAGGGTTAAAAAGCATAGGCAAATATTTAAATAAAGTGTTCCACTGTAAAGAAATAAGAAACAAAAGCGGTCCACCTTTCGATTTAGAAACAATAGTTTACATTTTAGACATACATCTGGGTTTTTTATTTACACATAACCTGTAAATTCACTGTATATCATATGACTGTAGTCACTGAAGATGTGTCCTTTGTCATGACAGACGTTCAGTGCAACAATTGTGTGTATATTTTTAGGATATATTGATATCTTTTCTATAGTTATTTACACATTATAGCTACTTACAGCTATTTGCATGCACTGTAACCCCGATTAAGCTGGGAAAACTCAAAAAATTGAGGTAATCAGTTAAATCACTGTTTTTAAGTTAAGAAATTTAAAGTTTAAGTAAGCAGAAATGGCAGATTTTAATTTTGTACTCATTTGAATTGCTTTTAACTTGAAATATCTGAGTAAGATAATTCATAAATTTAACTTAAAATTATCATGTAACCTCAACTTAAATATTTTAGTTGTGGAAACGTGGCTAGCTTTAACAAACTAATTCAGTAACTTGCTAATTTGTAACACAATGATTTGATAGCATTAGCATAGCATTGCAATTGCTGAATGAGTATGACAATATAGATCATTTAACATATACCCGTTCTCAAACTAAGCTCATGCTCCACTCGTCACCATGGAAACCCCAAAAACACAAATCTTCTAAACTAGCATAACAAAACATTAAACAGTAAAAAAAAAAAAATCTCCCACTTAATCATGCACACATTTTTTTATTTTTTTTTTATTTTAACATTTACTCCCCCTTTCGAGTGGCATGGCAAAGCATGCTGGGAAATAGAAATCTCAGCCCAATTTCAGATAAATTTAAGTTAGTCTGAATGAAAAGTTTAGAAAACTCAAAACAATGAAACAATTCAGATTACTTAAAATGTGTCAGTTTTGAGAACTCAAAAGAATAAGAAAGTTCTAAATACTCATGTAAGTTCATTTGATTGAACTAATTTAAGTTTACTCTACAGTGATTTATGGTAAATTGTAATGCATATATAATTTTAGCCACTGAAGATTTGCCCTTACATATATTAAACTTATGTCTGTGTGTTGCATGAACATTTTTAACAAGATGATGTTCCGTACAGTCTAAAACCAGTGATTTGCATAATACATTAGAGCTGTATGTTTAATGTGATGCATCCATATGCAATCTATTTGGGTTTTGTTATACAAGCTGTATTTTATGATAATCTGGGTGTTTACAGCAGAGCACAGCACATTATTTTGATAATGCACAACGTCCATTATTAAGCAGAAAAACATATGACACATTGAGGAGAGATTGCGCTGCTACAACTGTGTCTTTTGTTGTGGATGGCTGCGAGGTCATGTGATCGACATCATTCACTCAAATTACAGTACTCAGCGGCAGTCCGCTTCCTGTGCGTGTTCTCACACGTGAAAAGGGAAGAGCACATCTAGATCACTTGCATTCCTTGGCTCGCCGTTAAGATGTTCTACACGAATGTGCCGCGGCAATTGCCCTGGTATTCAAGACCGTAAAAGCTGCTTTACGAGTCTGTCATAAGAAGACATTCGCCTCTGTCTGCAAAACAACTAAATAATCCGGTTACGGGCACAAATATGATTGTTTTGCAAACTACGACGTGTCTATAAAGCGCAACTTGAAAATATTTAATTTGTCGCAGGCCAAAATACCAAAAAAAAGACACCTTTCAAAGTACTTCATTAACATAATATTATAGAGGCCAAGAGCGCCGGCAGATGAGACATTGAGAGGTTTCACTCAACAGGGAAGATAACCTTTCAAACTGGCTCTGAGATTCACGCAGTCAAAGAATAGATATATCAGGACAGTCCCAGATTTCATTAGCTTTGAGAGACAATAATGGTTTTCATTCGTCTTTCACAGGAGCTCTCTGTCTGTCATTTCCCTGCCCCGGTGCGTCTGAGAGCAGCTTGATTGAAAGGAACCATCATATGCACATCCGTGTTGTCCCACACCATTCCGAGAGCAAACCGTTTTAGATCCTTAACTATAGCCGCCGCTGTGATTGCTCAGCCACCGGCAATTTCCTAACCAACCACCACCTGAACAATGATGTGTTCAGCCCTCTGCTCTCCAGGCTTTCTGAGGGGAATCATTTCACAGTTTGGAACGAGATCTCCATAGCAACTCCTCTTTGAGGGGTTTAGAATCACCATCCAGTAATTCTATGATCATCAAGCACAGCCATTCCCAACCGTTCTTTTCACAGCGGACATGGGCGCCTGGGAGGGAGGGAGGGAGGGAGGGAGGGGTGTTGAGGCTGTTCGGAAATTCTACAGTCTATTTCAGGCAATTCATCCAGCCAGCCTCCATTAGAATTCAAAATATTTCGACCTTCAATCACGGAGCGTGTTATGTGGAACTGCTGCGATCTCCAGTCAAGACGAGCGACCGTTTTAGTCTAATCACCCAGGACGAGGCAAGGCAGAGAGAGACTCCTCAATCGAAGCCTAATCAAAATGCTCGTTTTAAACGCTGACAGTCTCTCAACACAGGCCGCAAACACACGCCGCCGGATTGAAACCCCCTCCTCTCGCTCTCTCTCTCTCTTTCCACGCCTGTCTGTAAATGGCGCTCAAAATACAGTAGATTTTCTCATTGACTGCAATCACATAATTCATCGTGGTGACAGAGTGTGTAAATGTTGTAGTGTGTACTGTACATCGGGAGGATTTCTCCTTGATAAATCGGTGTGCCGTGACATCAGTGCGAGACCTAGTGTATGTGTCTGTCTAGTGCCTGAAGCCAAATGCGCCACTTGTGTGCACTTATGCGGAAAAACGGTACAAATGCTCTTGATGTTTCCTGATATGCTGTCGAAAAAAAACTGTTCCTCTCAAAAATCTTTAGATGAATAGCTTGCTTTTTGTGCCGTTTGCCTGTGAAAAACTGGCTGCCATGACGCTAGGGTGTTCTACATCAAAATAATGTTGAAATCAATTTCAACTTTTTGCTAATAAATTTCAAACATAATTATAAAGAAACGACGCATTGAATTAAACGTGATTTTTTTTTAAAGTAGAAAGACTGAACCCTGCAAGCAATTTTGCGTATAAAAGACCTCTAATAGCCGTCCAAACACAGCCCTGACTTCTAGGCTAAAACAAGGCAAAATCTGATTGTCTAGCCGAAGAAATTAAACCAAACACCTCGTAACCACTGTTGACTTTGCTTGCATGATGGAATATTTGCGAGATGCAAGTTATTTGGGTAAAAACGACATGTAACCAAATTCAAGGTGGGTTACTCATAGCCGGACTATATTGGGTCTATAGTTAACTGAGATGGTGAAATGACGGCTATTGCTTACTGGGAAATTGTTTTTTTTATAAGCATGACTTCAGTAATCTTTGTTTTATTTACACCTTTGAAAAATCATTTTTACAGTACATAGGTGGTTTCTTTTTGCTGTGATTCAAGGGTCTGATCCTTGGATATGGCTCAGGTTCCTCCTATGGGAGGGATTTTTGTTGGCTGTATATGATATGATGCTTTAATGGCAAATTGTAAGTATTTTTTAAGTTTTGAAAAATTGTTGGCAAATGTGCATGAATTCTTATGATTTTATTTATATATTTCTGCATGATATGCTTATGCACGGCCGAGGGTTGGGTTTTATTTCTTCTAAAATTCGTATGTTTCATAAAAATCAAAATGTAAGAATTCTCCAAAAATATAAATAGTTAGTTACTTGCATTAGGGCTGGACGATATGTGCAAAATATCATATCTCTGTATTTTTTTTTTTTTTTTTTTTTTTTTGGTTGAATGGTGATATGCGGCATATATCTTGGTGTTTTCTACATTTTTCTATTTGAATAAAAATATCTGAATTTATTTTTAGAAAAAAAAAAAATCACATCCTGCCCAATGATTGTCCTTCAAACCATGTTCATATTGAAGGCTATGAAAACAAATATAGTAAATGTAATGTAGGCTTTGCTATATATTTTACATTACATTTGTAACTTTACAATCTTAAAAACAAAAATGATTTTATTTTTAAATTCACTAAACTAAAAATTAAGCACATACTAATTATATTAGACTACATTTGACTACCCCATTATTATAGTCACTTTCATAAAAATACACTTACTTGTAGGTTTAGAATTCTACATTTGGCACATTTATTGTCCAACAACAAATATTTTTTTTAGTACGAATTATTGCACTCCTATTCTATTGCACTCCATCTGTGTCGCGCACGCGTGTGGCGGCGCTCGTTCACGGATGTCAGTGAATTTTAGCGGAGATTCACTTGCAGAAGGCTCGTCCTCTCCTGACAGCAAAATATTAGCACATCTTTCTAACATTAACTGTAAATGTAGGAAAACACTCCATCTCAATGCATTAAACAACGCAAGTATCTCAGCACATGTATCTGTCGGAGCATCTAATGGGGCAAGGCACTTTAAACTACACGTTAACTATATCTTACCAGTTATTTTGAAGGCCTTAATACAAAGCATGCCTCATGTTTAGGGCAAATTGGATTATGCATCTTCCCCGCAGCAGCACAATCTTCTCTGCTATTTTTCAGATGCACTCGCAAACTACTGTATATAGATCTAAATGGTATTGCCTTATTCCATATCGTTAAAAATACACTATATTGCCAAAAGCATTTGGACACCCCTCTAAATCATTGAATTCAGGTGTTCCGATCACTTCATGGCCACAGGTGTATAAATCAAGCACTAGGCATGCAGACGCTTCTACACACATTTGTGAAAGAATGGGTCGCTCTCAGGAGCTCAGTGAACTCAAGCGTGGTACCGTGATAGGTTGCCACCTGTGCAATAAGTCCATTCGGGAAATTTCCTCACTACTAAATATTCCACGCTCAACTGTTAGTGGGATTATAACAAAGTGGAAGCTATTGGGAACAGCACGAAGTGGTGGGCCACGTAAAAAATCACAGAGCGGGATCAGCACATGCTGAGGGTCACAGTGCACAGAAGTCGCCAACTTTCTGCAGAGTCAATAGCTACAGACCTCCAAACTTTGTGTGGCCTTCAGATGAGCTCAAGAACAGTGTGTAGAGTGCTTCATGGAATGGGTTTCCATGGCCGAGCAGCTCATCCAAGCCTTACATCACCAAGTGCAATGCAAAGCGTGGGATGCAGTGGTGTAAAGCACGCCGCCACTGGACTCTAGAGCAGTGGAGACGTGTTCTCTGGAGTGACCAATCACACTTCTCTGTCTGGCAATCAAATGGACGAGTCTGGGTTTGGCGGTTGCCAGGTGAATGGTACTTGCCTGACTGCATTGTGCCAAGTGTAAAGTTTGGTGGAGGGGGGATTATGGTGTGGGGTTGTTTTTCAGGGGTCGGCTTGGCCCCTTAGTTCCAGTGAAAGGAACTCTTAATGCTTCATCATACCAAGACTTTTTGGACAATTTCATGCTCCCATCTTTGTGGGAACAGTTTGGGGATGGCCTCTTCCTGTTCCAACATGACTGCGCACCAGTACACAGAGCAAGATCCGTAAAGACATGGATGAGCGAGTTTGGTGTGGAGGAACTTGACTGGCCTACACAGAGTCCTGACCTCAACCCGAAAGAACACCTTTGCTCGTCCAACATCAGTGCCTGACCTCACAAATGTGCTTCTAGAAGAATGGTCAAAAATTCCCATAAACACACTCCTAAACCTTATGGAAAGCCTTCCCAGAAGAGTTAAAGCTTTTAAAGCTGCAAAGGGTTCATGTGCATGTAAAGGCAGGCGTCCCAAAACTTTTGGCAATATAGTGTATATCGTACAAACTCGATATACTGCCCAGCCCTAATTTGTATTTTGTTTCACAAACAGTGCTGGTTAGAGGTTTGTTCAACCGCTGTATTTCATATCATTGTCAGATTTTTTTTAACAGTTGGCCATGTCTTGAACTGCTGAACAGTGTTTTAGATCAAAACCAACTGACTGTTCATTTCCGCAGTTAGGAAGATGAGCACTCGATAAAAAAAAGTGAAAGCCTGGATTACAGCATGACAACACACATTACATCACCACATGTTTCTATGCATTTGTTAACCTTCATTTCAAACTGCCCTTGGGAGATAAAAAATTATGCGAATGACAGAAATACAGTATTTCCACAACAAAGAGACAGCCACTGGTAACTGTTGCATGTGGACAGATTGTTATCTTGCTCAGGATGGTGATTTGTTGGTCCTGGAACAACATTTCAATCAAACAATCAGATTTGAAAGTTTACAGTTTATGTCAAGTTTAAGTGCTATCAGTGTTATTCACCTATCATTTCCCTCTGATTTTAGGGATAAGTTATGGTTAGATAGGGTCAGATTAGGGGTAGGGATAGGGTTAGGACAACATTTTCGGACAGGAATGTTTTTCCAGGATTTTCCAGGTCTTACTTGGCAAAATCACAGCGACCTGCTAAGGACAGATGTCTGATGTTATCGTTCGTACCACATCAAAGAGCATCTCCCAAAGATATTTTGATGAAATATGAAATACGGTCAGCTTCCAGCAGCTCCAGAGGTGCCAGATTCTGAAATTTAAGATTTTGAGGTAGCTTACCACAAAACTCAGGTCAGGGTGTGACTATAAGCCAGGAAGCAATTCAAGTCTTTTGAATCTAGTATACCAGCTCTATGTAAACAAAATGGGATTTCTGCAATTCTACAGGCAAACCGAGGATACATAACATTCGTCTTCAGTAGTCTGGGTAATTTCCACAGAGCTGCATTTGATACGTAGTCGTGTGCAGGTGTCAGTAGCGATTAGAAAAGGTGTGTGTTTAGAGAAGCCAAGTACAACAACGGCGATCAGCCTGTGTGAAAATGCACCACTCACAGGAGCTTTGGGCCACTGATGGGACTTGAGCAAGAATAACAGGGCGGCACAGAAAAGAGACTCATAATGTGTACCAGACTACGGCAAATGAGATGGGAAGATTTCTACACTCAGCGACAAACCACAGTTCTCCCGGCTGACATCTAGCATCGGTTAGGAACCATGAAGCTCTTTCCGAACATGAGGCACCTCGAGGCTTCAGTTTTCAGTGCTTAGATCCCCAAACTCCTCTTTAATAGTTTTTGGAAGCTCGCAGTGAAAATAAATCCACTGTTTACACAGCCTTTTTGAAATCATTAGAGTAGCAGAAAATATCTCTGCACATACTGCAGGGTATAAGGTTGAGCAACATTTCCTCGTACTTCAAAAGTCTCTGCAAGAGCCGGCAATTCCAGTCCAACCGCTGCCTGGCTCCAATCACTCGCTGATAAAACACTCTCTGTATGGTTACAGCCAGCAGCAGTTAAACCCAAGAAACAACCATGACTATCAACGAATGACTGACATCCTCTTATGTCAGAAAAAGAGTTCAGATTTGTCCAGATGGTTCCTACATGATACAACATGGTTATGTTTGAATGGTCTAATAAACCCCATTCCGATAAATCCTCATCAGATTCACATGCTACCAAGCTGGAGGCAAGAGTTCCTGTGCAACTCCAAATACACTCTGAGAAAGTGATCATGCTGTTTGCACTGTTTTGATTCGCAAGGAATTCTAACAAAAAGGATGTAATTTGCACAGTGCAGTTCTTGCAGGCTGGATGTGAATGCTAGGTTGTGGAGGACACAGCGGATTACTATGATCTTCCATACTTTACTGGGACTGTGCAGCATCACCTCACCTCAGCGATACAAACTTTAAAATGCTGAAAGTTCACGCGACTTCACCACACATCTGGATATGATCCATCATTTGATCCTCATGCCATAAATTGATGCCATGGATCAACATGAATCACTCTTGAATATAATATCACAATAATATGATAACATCACAGCATTAATTGCGCCTAGCAAATTGCTCTGACTTTTGTGAATGAGAAGCAATCTATCTGCAATATTTACTCAAAAAGGAGGCGCCTTTGTGCTGAAAAGAATGAGGATGAATTCATTTAACCCTCTGCTACAGTTCCGGTCAAAAATGACAGATTTTATTTTATTTTTTTTCAATTAAAGGATTTTACTGTATTTTATTTCGATTTTATTTTATTTTATAATGTTTTTTATTTAATATTTTGTATTTTTAGGGGATTTTATGGTACAAAATTATATTTATGCAGTAGTTATGATCCATTTATTCACTTTTTGAGCATGGACCTGAAAATGAAATTTCCAACTTAAACTGTCATAAATCTTGAATGCTTTGGAGCACAGATTTACAGTACTGTGCAAAAGTCTTAGGCACGTTGGTATTTTCACACAAAAAAAAAAAAAATGTTTTTAAGCCAGTTATTTATATCTTTTACTGTAGTGTGTCAGTAGGAAATATCAGTTTACATTTCCAAACATTCATTTTGCCATTAATTGTAATAATCCAGAAAGAATTTATTTTTATTTTTTTTATGCACAAGAAGTCTGACAGCAGTCGGTGTGATCTGATCTCACCATCATGGAGTCTGTCTGTGATTACATGAAGAAACAGAACAAACTGAGACGGACTAAATGCAGAAAAACTGAGGCAACGTCTCCCAGACACTTGAGGAGACCTTCCTGCAAAACTACAGGACTGTGAAAAGTTTAGGCACTTGTCAGAATGCTTTAAAGTGAGAATGCTGTCAAAAATAATAACATAAATAGCTTTTATTTATGAATTAACTTCTATTAACTAAATCAAATGGATATTTGGGGTGAGCACCCTTTGCGTTTAAAACGGCTTTTGTCACCTGCATCTATTCCTACACCTGTTCCTGTGGTTCTGCAGGAAGGTTTCCTCAAGTGTCTTGGAGACGTTGACACAGTTCTTCTGGATTTAGTCCATCTCAGTTTTTCTGTTTCTTCATGTAATCACAGACAGACTCGATGAAGATGAGATCAGATCTCCATGTGGAGCAGAGAGACTATTGTCAGACTCTTTATGCATACAAAAATCTGGATTATTAACCTTAATGGCAATTCATTTATAAATGTAAACTGATATTTCCTACTGACACACTACAGCAAAAGATATTAATATCTTGCTTAAACCCACTTTTGTGTGTAAAAATACTAGCGAGCCTAAGACTTTTGCACAGTGCTGTAAATTTGGTCTCTATTTAAAGAACATACATGGCAGATTATTGCTGAAGTGAAAAAATGTAAAACAAAGTGAACTTAAAAAAGTTATAAAATTGTACATGTATTGTTATTAACAATGCACAAAAATACATTTCTATGAAAAATATATTTTCCAAAACATATTTAAATCAAAGTCATAAATCTAAACAAGTTGTGTTCCAAATTTGAGGTTGACATCTCAAAAAATGAGCTTTAGGCAAGAATTTGTTTGTGCGCGGTACCAAACGTTTCCAACAGATGAAATTCTTCTCCCATTCATTGCCATTGGCTGTAAACAATACAAGTGTGACAATTTATTTCAAGACCATTTAACCTTTTCGAATCATGTCCATAATTTGTTTTGTGTTCACACAGCAAGTGCCAAAACACTTACCAAGTTCCGTACCATTCCGATGGTAATAACAATCGACAAAATTGACAGAACAGCACCAAAGGGTTAAGTACGCATGATAGAATTGGTAGACTAGCTCAGGGTTAAACTAGCACCTTGTTAAAATGGATTGGGGTGGTTAGTGCATAAGATTTCTACATTGAAATAACATGCACAAGTGTGTGAATGTCAGTATGAGCCCAGTATTGAATATTTAATCTTGCTAGATGTTTTACAGAGCAATGGTAACCATCAACACACAACTAAACCGTATCATGATCATCAGCTTTCTACACAGAGCCCCTATCAATAGAGATGATTTTCTGGTTTGCTGTAAGGTGTGAATGTGTGTACAACCTTCCATATGAAGACGTGCCAACTGACCCGTTCACACATTCTGGCAATTTTTTGTGTTCAATAGCACAGTTTTAACACTCAATGCATTTGGCAAACGTTCATCTCGATGCAAGAAAAAGCGTGTTGCCACTACCATATAATCAGGAGATAAAAAGAAGAGCCCTGGATGTTGAAACATGTCCCTGCTGACACTGGATAAAACATTTCTATAATTACAAAACAAAGACAGAAATTGTTAATGGTTAAGTGGTGGAGGAACCATTTATACTCAGTGGAATCTGCTCAAGGAAAACAATGGCAAGTGAAAACAGTGAGCCGTAAATTCATAAAAGAAAAGTGTCTGTTTTATGGGCTGGTTTTCCAGTTCTATTCACAAGCTTTGTTTATGACAGAGATTTTAAAAAGGAGCTGGATATGGTTAAACATACAGGGAGCCATAAAATATCACAATGAAGGAGTATTCTTTTTAATATTCAACACAAGACAAAACAAATAGACTTTAAGTATAGATGCCTTACATTGTTTGGAGGCCATGTGTGAGTGGTGCTTGACGCCAACACCATATAAGGGCCCAGTGGGCGGGGACATTACAGGGACATTGGTATGCGGTTGCTAGGGTGTTCTGGCCGATTGTTTAGTGGCTCAAGTCTATGCTCTCTAAATATGGCTTGGGTCCCTCCTTCAGTGTCCTCCTCCTAAAGGATGTTTTATCAGGCAAAAACCAATATTAATGTCCAGTTCCCCTCCCGCTGGTCACAGCCATATGTGAGCCATATGTGACGTGTTAAACAAAACTACTCATCAACATACATATTCACACATTCTCCTGCATCCTGTTTACCAGCATTCACCCAAATTAAAGTTATCCACCATCCAACGACTACACAGATATCTTATTCAGCTTATTGCCTTAAAAGAAGAACCACCGGTGATTTGTGTTTTGCAAACAGAAACCCTGTCATTAGACATTAAATGTGTGGAGAAACATGTTCATTTGATAAACCAAATTGTATTCCAATTAAAATATGTGCAGTGATGAAAACATGGTTTGATATGAAAACACTGCATTAGAAAGCTGCATGTATAGCACAAAAAAGCAAACACAGTCTGTTTAACACCACAGAGGTGGCATAAATATCTCATCAGAGGAATCACAATCACAGGAAATAATGATGAATGTGACTGAATTCTTCCCACCATGCCTCAGTGTATCCACTCCAATGTATTCAATGCAGCACTGCCAAATTACACAGTGACTGTGTGATATTTAGGCTACTAATGACAGCAGAAATGCATCTACACATAAATCAGTTTCACATAAGAAAATGTATCGCAAAGTCAAAAGATCTGGGCACTGTAAGGCTGGTTGAACCCCATTTCACATAGCTTTTGCAGTAACAAGCTACTTTTGATTAGCAATGTAGCATGACAAGATGCTACATCTCTATTTCTGGTGATATTTTGCATGTGCAGCTTTTCTGCTCCCCGAACAAGGTTCTAATCAAACACTCATTGAGGAAGTTGATTTGTTTGGGTGAATCAGTTTGTTCCTTAAAATAACACATGCACTCAGGGTGGCTAACTCTCACGCATTTATTGACACTGTTCTCACACTCTCATGCCACACACATACATTTTCTCACGCAGAGAAAATCGTGAAGCTAAGTAGACACAGAGCAGGTTACTTTTGATATGAAACACAGTCTCAGCTTTCAAATTCTGTCAATTATATTGCAAAATTCAAACAATAAATACCGTTTTGGCACTCTTAAATGTGACGTGACAGATCGCTGTAGCGCCTCAGTTCAAACGGCACGTGAACCATCTCTTCCTCTTTACAACTAGATAATAGTAAATAAACACAGATGAACATTAGAAGGTATGTTGAAAGATACGGTACAACTTACCGAAATGTATATGTCTCATGTAATCAGTGTTTCAACCGCAGAAAGACATCAATAATACAGCTTGTAAACACATGTTTACATAACATTACCTCAGGAAAGTCATTTAAAGGCACAATATGTAACATTTTTGGATTAAAATATCTAAAAACCACTAGAAGAGTGTTTATATTTTGTTGTTCTTACTTCATCTCAAATGTTTCCAAGAATGTTTAAATCCAGAGAAATTAGTGATTTTAACCAGGACACGGACCGTGCGTCGCCTATCAATAACATCATACCCGCGTTACCCTCGATTTCTGGTTTTATTTTATAGTAACCATGGAAACGCCAGAGCTGCTTTAATATATGATGTGTTTGATTAGACAGGTGAGCAACTGTTTGGATCATTCATGGACAGAAACTAATCATTGTTCTCCAGCTCAACACAGTTAGTCTTATTGTTTAAATCTGGTGTTCTTGATTTACTGCACAGAGTACCATGTTTTACCATGCCTAATATCGAGTGTCTCACTGCAGTGTGAACAAGTGTCTCATAGTCACCACCGAGTGAACACACAGAGTAGCATTATAACATCACTCTCAACACACTCAAATGTGATAAAACAGCGTATGAGCAGAAGTATGATTTCTGAGTCCCGTCGGATTCTTTTCCACCGGCTATAGAGGTGAAGACAACATCTCTCCTATGATTCCCATGAAATCAAGGTGTCATCAAGCTAAACCTTTGTTTTGAATAAGCACCCTCTAGCGGCAAAAATTACATATTGTGCCTTTTATAATCATAATGTTATAGCTAAAAAAATTACTATAGAGAGTATTTTGCTAAATGCACTATATTATATTTATTATATATTATATATTATATTTTTACTCATATCATTAAAAATATTATATTATTATAAATACCACATTAAATTAAATTCATTGTTCATTTTAAGCTTAATAATAATACCAGCTGAAAGAACTGTTTACAGCATTAGTTGAGAGATTTTTGTTTTGAGAAAAATTAACACGTACCTGATATTTATCCAAATGAAATTATATTGAATCAATATCCGAATCAAATTGCAAGCTTATGAATTGAAATCATGAAATTTGTGTCAAGCACTAATTAAAAACAGTAGCCTACCAGTGTACCATGTAAACATTGTAACATTGTCTTAATGAAAACTTAATGAAATTCTGTTTAGTTACCAAATACACACACTCACCTAAAGGATTATTAGGAACACCATACTAATACTGTGTTTGACCCCCTTTCGCCTTCAGAACTGCCTTAATTCTATGTGGCATTGATTCAACAAGGTGCTGAAAGCATTCTTTAGAAATGTTGGCGCATATTGATAGGATAGCATCTTGCAGTTGATGGAGATTTGTGGGATGCACATCCAGGGCACGAAGCTCCCGTTCCACCACATCCCAAAGATGCTCTATTGGGTTGAGATCTGGTGACTGTGGGGGCCATTTTAGTACAGTGAACTCATTGTCATGTTCAAGAAACCAATTTGAAATGATTCAAGCTTTGTGACATGGTGCATTATCCTGCTGGAAGTAGCCATCAGAGAATGGGTACATGGTGGTCATAAAGGGATGGTCAGAAACAATGCTCAGGTAGGCCGTGGCATTTAAACAATGCCCAATTGGCACTAAGGGGCCTAAAGTGTGCCAAGAAAACATCCCCCACACCATTACACCACCACCACCAGCCTGCACAGTGGTAACAAGGCATGATGGATCCATGTTCTCATTCTGTTTACGCCAAATTCTGACTCTACCATCTGAATGTCTCAACAGAAATCGAGACTCATCAGACCAGGCAACATTTTTCCAGTCTTCAACTGTCCAATTTTGGTGAGCTCATGCAAATTGTAGCCTCTTTTTCCTATTTGTAGTGGAGATGAGTGGTACCCGGTGGGGTCTTCTGCTGTTGTAGCCCATCCGCCTCAAGTTTGTGCGTGTTGTGGCTTCACAAATGCTTTGCTGCATATCTCGGTTGTAACGAGTGGTTATTTCAGTCAAAGTTGCTCTTCTATCAGCTTGAATCGGTCGGCCCGTTCTCCTCTGACCTCTAGCATCAACAAGGCATTTTCACCCACAGGACTGCCACATACTGGATGTTTTTCCCTTTTCACACCATTCTTTGTAAACCCTAGAAATGGTTGTGCGTGAAAATCCCAGTAACTGAGCAGATTGTGAAATACTCAGACCGGCCCGTCTGGCACCAACAACCATGCCACGCTCAAAATTGCTTAAATCACCTTTCTTTCCCATTCTGACATTCAGTTTGGAGTTCAGGAGATTGTCTTGACCAGGACCACACCCCTAAATGCATTGAAGCAACTGCCATGTGATTGGTTGATTAGATAATTGCATTAATGAGAAATTTAACAGGTGTTCCTAATAATCCTTTAGGTGAGTGTATTTTGACAATTACAATACACTTATTGTGATGCAAGTTTTTGTTGTTATATCCATTAGCTTATGAAAACAGTATTTCTGAATGTTCTCTGCACATTCAAAGAAAAAAAATGTCTTTGTTATGCGAACACTAAGGGAATATTCCATTTTAGAATTCTGCAGCTATTATGAGAATGTTACTTTTGAATGTTTTCTGAACATTCTAAAACAATTAGTAACATTTAAAAATTTTAGACGAACTTTGAACAAACATTCTATTAATGTTACTGGAAGAACGCTTGTTCACAGCTTTGATAGAAACTTGCCAGAACATTAGCCAAAGTTCTGAGAAGCTACTGAGAGTTTTTTGTAGAGCTTGTGATGTAGCTAACAACTTTTTTTTTGACAAGCTACAGCTTAAAGTAACTTTCCTAACACTAATTGGGGGATTTTACAGAGAATTTGGAGTCACCACAGACCTGTCTTAACCTGGCAGTGTAAAGACACCTTGAGGATCACATGAGCGAGAGAGAGAGAGAGAGAGAGAGAGAGAGAGAGAGAGAGAGAGAGAGAGAGAGAGAGAGAGAGAGAGAGAGAGAGAGAGCCTTTCCTACTACAAACCTCCCTCTGCACTTGGGCATGATGATGCTATTACACATTTAAATGCATTCAAATGAAGACCGTATTCCTTTCAGACAGTGGAAGTGTATTGTTATTTGGGTGCTTTCTTGTCGGGGGAAAGTAGGTTAACCTCAAGAAACAACAAATTCTCTCCATGCTTCACATACATACTCATTACAGCATATAGACTTATGCACATCTGCATTCCTCTCTGTTGGATATATGCGAGGAAAACAATCACTTCCACAGAGATCCGCATTACACACGGCTCCAGAATAATAGCTTTCACCTGCAGTCTGAGGCGAACACGAGACACGCAACTGTGCACTGGCCATGTAAAATATGAAAACCTCTCACACTGGCACACGCGACGTGAGGCCTTTTCAGAGTTTCCAAAGGCTGACGCATCTCATATCAGAGTTGCCGTGACACCTTTATTCCCGTGTCCAGCGGTAATGTCGAGCAAAGAGATCCACTAAACAATAAGGATAAATGCTCGGTATTGTAACCCTGTCCCCTCCGCCTCTCGCTCCCACGGCAAACGGCACATCCACTAATCAGAGCTCTTCTCCAGTAATGGGAAAGTCAATAGCCGCATACAATCAGTAAACAAATTCTGCTATTTTTAAAAAGAGCCTCCGTCTCCATTTTAGTGCCGGCAATTTAAATTATTCTACCGTGTAACACCTTAATTGTGTAAGACAAAGACGATGTCGAGAGCACAAAAGAAACATGAGAGGAGCGTAATTTCTGTGCTGCCACGCAGAGATGACATGTGATAAGCATTGAGTGTGGACCGCTCCGCCGATGCCAAATGACAGTTTGTAGTTAGTCGCCATAATAAGGCAGAGACAAACAGTTTGTCTTTAAGCTGTTGTGAATGTCAGCCTCTTAATGAAGATAAAGAAATGCAGTTAGGAGCATATCAAAGTCAGACCGTGCTGAATTCTCTTCTTGGATTTCACTATTGGCAGTTAAACAACACGGTTTTCATTTTCAGCGTTTAAACATTGAGGGTTGCCTTTCAAAGATATTGATCTTTTTGGAGAGATGGTTTTAATCCACTGTTTTCTTCTGGGAATGCTGGATTTATTATGCTGTTGTTAGTGACCGGCTCTCTATAGCATTCAGGATCCTATTAAACTCAAATTGAGGTTTGGTGGCTTTTAGTCCATGTCTGTCCATGTCTTTAACACAGATAGCACACGTACGTCCCCAAGACATCTTTTAAAAAGCCGTTTTACATGCTTTCTGAATAACCTCTTCAAGACATCTTCTAAATGTCTATATACGATCTGGCAGGAAACGTCTTAGAGATGTATTGCAGATGAGCAAACGCTTTAAAAAAACATCTTCCAGATGAAAACACACATCAAATAGACGTCTCTGTGATGTATATGTGCTATTTGAACTCTAAAAGCTGCCATAACTAGATTTTTACAGAAATTTCAACCTGATCTCATAGGAAAATGCAACTATTGTAAAAACAAGTTTTAGAACTTCAATAGGAAACATTCTACTGTTCAGCTGACATCATCTAGTTCGTTTAATTTTAACTTTAAGTTTTAAAAGGGAGTAGCTAACTAAACATACACTACCTTTCAAACGTTTGGGGTCAATACATTTTTTTAAACAAATGAATACATTTATTCAGCAAAGATACATTAAATGGATCAAAAGGGACAGTAAAGACATTTATAATGTTACAAATAATTGATATTTAAAAATAAATGCTGTTTTATAACTTCAAAGAATCAATGTATCGCATAAAACAAATCATGAAAAAAAATGTATCATGGTTTTCAAAAATATATGAAGCAACATTGATAATAATATGTTTATTGAGCATCAAATCATCATTAGAATGATTTCTGAAGGATCATGTGACACTGAAGACTGGAGTAATGCTTTGATCACAAGAATAAATTACATTTAAATTCATATTCAACTGGAAAACTGTTCTTTATATTGTACTATTATTTCACAATATTACAGTTTTTACTGCATCTTTCTGGCCCCAAGCGTTTTAATGGTAGTGTGTTTGTGTACTGGCTACATTGTGTAAATAAGTACTTATCTGCACTCAAAAAAATGATTCAAGCCTGAAAATTCTGTTCACTTTACTTAAACATATCTAATTTTGTGTTCATTACAGAAACTCCTCCAAATGTCCAACATAACTGATCATTAAACACTAACATTAACTAACAACATCTTTCCCTTTACAGAAAAACACATAAAATAACACTTTAGTCCCTAAATTTACTATCCTAATGGAGTCCCTTAGCAAAGCATACTGGGAACTACAGATCCACTGCCCAGTTAGTTATGTCAACACAAATATTTCATGTAGTTTTAACACAGTGTTTAATTAAGTAAACTTCAGTTTTAAATATATTAGGTTGACTGTGTTTTAATTTTGTGGTTACCGTTATGCCTGTGCTTAGGCTGTGGGCACTCAGTGATCTATGCTAATGTCATAATCTCTTTTCTTCATACATTGTGTATGATGATGAATGAAACTGCTTATAATTGATCTTCCAATTAAATGTTTTAATTTAAGTTTGACAAGTATAAAAAAAGTCATGTTATACGTATATCATTTAAACTGCATTTAATAAAATTGAGTTGGACCAAGTCAATTGCATTGTCCAAAGTTGATACATTGTCCAATTACATTTCATTGCATGAATTAGCTTTTTATGAGTTGAGGCTACACATATTTATTGGATGGAAAACCTGCCCTCAATTAAATTGAGTTTGTCCAATTAGTTATTTTTTTGAGTGTTATGTCATTTGATAGTTCCTTTACTTTTACCTTCAGCTACTTTTTGTTCGTAGCTTGTTGTGTAGCTAACTAAAAGAACAAAAATGTAGCCCAACTGAAATGTACCTACTTTACGACTAGCAGAAGACAGTTTACAAGCTCTGTGTCTTAGATGTGTTTAATGTGATTCTGTCATAGTGCAAACATCTTTCTGATCAAAACTACTCTCTGAATCATGTGATTTCGTGTTAAGCAACATGTTAAGCCAGCATGTGTGTGCTCTTTTGTGGATATATTTCTGCACACTGCTGCGATTGAGTAATTATCATGACGATGTGGCCGTAAAACTTTAGGGAGTCATTGCATTGCTCATGGCTGCTGAGGTAAACGTGTGTGTGAAGAAACAGGTGCGGTCCCATCCCGACCTGGCCAGACAGACGCTCTCGCTCATGACTCAATGCCGAACATAAAACTATTGCGTGACAGGAAGCCTTTACATACCACACACACCTCCTTGACAGAAAAAAACATACATTATATACATCCTACGCACCTGACAGCAAAACCATCAGAGAAAACGTAGACAAGAGTCTGGGTCACAATATCAACCAGTCCAGAAAATATTTAATATAAAGGCAAAATAAAATAAATTTAAAAAATAACCATGCAGCATTTATGTTAAATAAATATACCACTTGAAACCACACAACAAGCAATATATATATATATATAAATGTAAATCTGTTTTAGATAGGTTTTAAAGGTAACACTTTACAATAAGGTTTCATTAGTTAACATGAACTAATATTGCACTGCACTTCTACAGCATTTATTTCATGTTAATTTCAACATTTACTTATGCATTATTAAAATCATTTGTTAACATTAGTTAATGCACTGTAAACATGAAGAATCAATGAACAGCTGGGTTTTATTAACTAGCATTAACAAAGATTAACAAATACAGTAACACATGTATTGCTTATGGTTATGTTAGTTAATGCATGTTAATAAATGAAAACATATTGTAAAGTGTTACGGTTTTAAATCATAAAACAGATTTACTGTTCGAAAAAAAAAGTATTTCACTTTCTGATTGTCTAAGATTAGTGGAAATGTCTGTAGATATTGTCATGAACTGTCTAAATACTTTTTGGAGCCACTGTAAATATAATGAAATAATAAAATAAAATCTGAAAGGGGACTAGTGTGTGCTGGCACCTAAAATGAGGTTAGCAATATATATATATATATACTTAATTGACCATGTCTGGTGCAGAAAGAAAGCTTTCAACAGATACAGACAGACAGATGCACAGTGTGAGACAGACGAACCCCATACCTGGCAGGTGTGTGTGTGTGTGTGTGTGTGTGTGTGTGTGTGTGTGTGTGTGTGTGTGTGTGTGTGTGTGTGTGTGTGTGTGTGTGTGTGTGTGTGTGTGTGTGTGTGTTGCGAGGGCAAATGGTAGCGTCGGCGGTGCCTGAATTCAGTGTTTTTATCTGGCTCAGTGATGCGGAAGAGGAAGCCTTGAGATGCAGCGCGCTGTTGTGTCGGGCTGACTTCCTGAAAATAGAGACACAGCACATACACACACACTGACATAACGGTCATGACTTGATCAGAACTGTCTAAACGTTAAAGAACACGCTTGCATTGTCTCATTTCCAAAGGAAAAATCATATATATTGGATGATCTGAATTTAAAAAGATACTCTGCTATTATTCCAACACAAAGCCTGACAAGGCCTTTAATCCCATAATAGATCTGTTGGATTTAGGATTCAGGGGTAAATTGTTTCTGCGGGTGGAGTGATGGTGTGAGAGCACGGCCCCATGTTGAGCGGGATGAGCGATTTGTGCGGCAGCTGAAGAGTCCTTCACTCTGGGACGGCTGACCGTGAGCCCAGCTGCCTCTACCTCACCTGCCGCTGGGAATGAGAATGACTGCGCCGTCCAGACTCAAGAACCAATAGGGCTGAAATTGCTTTAGATTGATGACACAGGGCTCGAGGTCTTTCACTGCCCAGAATAACGCATCCAATCTGACGGCAGAATTTAATTCAAGGGCACTTTAAGAGTGACCTCTAAAGCACCGAAGGAACCTCTCTGTAAACAGCTGAATGAAATACTGTAAGGGCCATCAAATCTGTTTGGACTTGCTAAAGATGAAGGCCAAGAAACTATTTCTGATAGCCATGCATGTTGTTATGATATCATAACAACATGCAAGTCTGTCAGTACACACACACACACACACACACACGCGTGCGCATGCGCAGACTTTCCATAGACATAATGAATTTTATACTGTACAAACTGTATATTCTCTAAACCTACACATCACACAAAACTTTCTGCATTTTCAAAATACCACTTTGTATTATGATTTATAAGCTGTTTTACTCATAGGGACCAAAAATGTCCCCACAAGGACAAGGATTTCAGCTATTGCCACCTTTGTGGGGCACATACACACACACACACACACACACACACACACACAGTACTTAATTTGACTCTTGATATATATATATATATATATATATATATATATATATATATATATATATATATATATATATATATATATATATATATATATGGTACTGAATGGATACAATTTTCGTCATTGAAATAGTACTTTGAAAGAAAAACAAAATATAGTAGCTATTCCCATGTTTTGTACCATTTTATGGTAATACAGCTGTTTCTTCATATACCATGGCATTTCAATTGTACTGGCTTTATATAGTATCACCATCATGATAGTGCTATGTAGTTATGCTAATATCGTTTTTGTAAACATTACATTAAATCTATTTAATATAATGCGCTTCTTTCTTTCCATTGGTGTGATTAGTCCCGCGCAAAGCCCTCGCATCTGTCACGAGATCTCGGACGAGTCCAAACCCAACTGGACAGAGCCGTCAGTCACACGGTCACTGCAGAGAGGAGCAGTGGCGGACCGCAGTCCCCCTACACACAACCCATCCCTCTGCGCTAGAAATTACAGGCGACAGCCTCGTCGTGGAGAGTCTGAGCCGTGGCAGCGCCGTGAATCGAGGGATTTTTCACTAAGCACCTGTTGGCGCGTGCGTTTATCTGAGCTGGATCCTGCGCGCGCCACAGACATGACAGGGAATGAGTCTCATGAGTGCAACTGCGTCTCAGAAACTAAGCATGACTGGATGTGTCCTTTTCCTGTAATGCTACTAATGCAAATGTGACACTTGATTAAAATAAATGAGTACTGATGCTAGTAACAAATAATGATAATCGAATTAAAAAAAAAAAAATACAGAAAAAAAAATTATGTGGAAAGAATGATAGTTTAAATATTCCAAGGCGGATCAGGAAACAGTAACAGAGAGAGAGAGAGAGAGAGAGAGAGAGAGAGAGAGAGAGAGAAATCATATGACATGCACGTGCAAATGTAGAAGTAGTCATGCATTAATGTGCGCGGTGTCACTGTTGCTCTACTGTGACACGCGGAGAACAGCAGATAACGTTCACCGGCCACTTAAGCTCAAGCACGACATCGTTCGCCATGACCCGCGCGTCACAAACATCCACCACAGGGTCTTATATGAGCCGAAAGATAATGAAATCATAATGTGCGCGGATAAGATCAGCGTGTTTGCATACTGAAATGGTCACCAAAGGCTTGAACCCTAACGATTCCTCCTGTTTCCAGATGAAATAATGCTGGATGCAGAGAGAGAGAGAGATCTGAGATAACTGCGGCCCCTAAAATGCACCTGACACTGGACTTCAACTGACACGTGCTTTAATTGGCGACTGTCTGTTATTGGTTTAATTGTGTAGTTTCAGCACCTATATTCACAGCTGTCATGCAGTCAAATTTGACTTGCACTGAGGCGAACTGCAGGTTTACTTGTCACCGAAAGTCGCCACATTACGCGCCTCCAAAAACAATGGCCACAAATTCAATAGCAATTTATGTGTAAGTGTAAGCATCAATTTATTAGGCTAGGTTATAGGAATGCATTTGCAAATATAAACCCAACTATCTCATATCCGTGACTTGATTCTAAATCTAACAAAATAATAATAATAATAATAATAATAATAATAAAGGATTCTCTCCTCACTGCGCTTTGTTTTGCGCCACCATTCACAAAAATCCCGTGCCCTTGCATGTTTATTAAAAATAACAGTGTTGCGCGCGCATAGATGAAGACTTATTCCTCACCCGGCTCATTGAGCATGCTTGAACCTGTCAACGGACATAACAAGCGTTTGTTTTACTGTCAAAAATCATAGAGTGCATGCGCAAACACGGGACATATACTGTTATAGCCTATTTAATCACAAAAACCGACCTGCGAGGTGCCTCGAGAAGTGAAACTACTTGCAAAAAGCAACTGAGACGTGAGTTAATATTTGTTTTGACTCCCTTTGAATTGTTAGAGGGGGGAAAGCAGCCTGTTTGGGGTGATCAAGTGAAGGACCTGTAGTAGAGAGGGATTTAAAATGAGCCAGATTAGTTAATTATCCACAAATGCGCTTTTCCTCTTAAGGGTGGGGACAAATTAATCCCAGCGGCAGCCGACAAAAATTCTCCCCTGTGAAAAGCCCTCTCTGCACCAATACAGCGGGCCAGACCCTTCTAATGAATAGGTCCGGATTAATCATTCATCTGCTGCTGTTTAACGCTTTGATGGATGTATATCGTCACCCAGGCTCAAGACAATAGATGCACAGCGTTTTGTTCTTAGCAAATAAATCACTCGCATTGTTTAAGGTACATTGATCAATCTAATGACTTGTAATAGCCTCCTAATTACCACAGAAAAGTGTTTTTTAATACAAATCTAATCTATTTTAGTTATGGCGATCAGAACTAAAAACATACTGGTGATATAATGCATTAACATTTAGGGTTTTGTTTTCAAAAATTATTTATATAATGTTACAAAACCGTGCTATTTTCACTATACAAATATATTGTTTAAATGTTAATTCCTTTCTCTCTTCATTATAAAACGTGCCTTTAGTTTGAGACTATTTGCTAACGGGCTAATCAATCCTCAATTAATAGAAACTGCTCAAAGTGCATATATATATATATATATATATATATATATATATATATATATATATATATATATATATATATATATATATATATATATATATATATAATTGTAATTGTGATCTGTGTGCGTCATTGCGCACGTTTTGCCCGAACTGTTCAGAAATGTACACCAGCATCTATAAAGCATTGGTGCGCCAATTTGACTTCATTTTCAGCAGCAGTACATACACATGCACGTCTAAATGTGTAACCTAAACCCTCTCTGAGCCTCAGGCCAATTTGTTTATGCTGAACAGACGTTTAATAGTGTTAATTGTTCCTCCGTCAATTTGCAGTGATTGCGGAAATCAAGCGATTTTCGAGACTCCGCCGCTTGGATTTGAATAAATTGTTTTATATTCCCTAGCTCTCTCCATAGGAGGGAATTTAAAGCAAAGCGCTTTGGAGTAAATTGCAGCCAGCCTGACTGGCAGCGTTCAGCCGCTATAATGGAGCATTATTTGGTCATTTTGAATACTGTAATGCACAGCGTTTCGGCGGGGCCATTCTCAAGAAAATTGCTTTAACTTTTAAAAGGAGGCGATTCACTCCAAAGCAGGCCATTGTTACATTATGTCATTACCCTTAAATGTTTTAACAAGCTGCGCAACACACTGCTGTAATGCATTGATATTTATTTATATATTTAAAAAAAAAAAGAAAAAGAAAAAGATTGATTAATTGTTGATTATGTTTTATTTTGTATCCAAAAGATTGGTATTATATTTATGCATTGCATATTTAATTCACTGTGTTTTTATGTCATTACATATCATTTGGAACTTTGCACATCTATATGAAGCATAAAAACGAGTCCACTTTATTAAACGATTTTTAAGGGCTTTCTGTCAAGCACGCGTGTTGTTCTGGAGGTATTTAAAGGAAGCGCGAGGGTGAGCATTAACACCCCAAACGCTCCCCTCTCTCTCTCTCTCTCTCTCTCTCTCTCTCTCTCACACACACACACACACACACACACTCAATAAAAGTTTAACACACCTGTTGTGAGATCAGTGGTGCCCCTCCGTCCTCTTCATCTAAAGTGTATTCTTGCATTTCAGTGACTGCTTCTAATTTGGAAATATTTGTAATATTAGGAATACAAAATAGTTTACAGCATAATCAAAAATTGTCATAAAAAAAAAAAAAGAATGACATTGCACGATAGCCTACTTGTGACTTCGTATCCAGTCGACATGCAGCGTAATGCACCTTTATAATAACGCCAACGAGCCTAAGCAGAAATATCGTCATGCATGCTTTTAATCCGTGCATGCAAAATAAACACATCACTAAAATAATAACGAGGTCACATGGAAGCTGCAAACGGTTACGCGTGTGGATTTGAAGCACTGCACATCAACACACGAAACGGGCTGCTCGAGGATATCATGCATAAAATCAAGATGAGACGCTTACCATCGGAGGATGCTTATTAAATACCAATATGAGCTGAGCGTTATAGTCTGTGCAGATACCGCGCCTTGATGGCCATATATATATATAAAAAATGATGAAAAATAGCTGATGGCTTATTGCTTGACAGTGGGATCAGTACCCCAGTCATTGATTGACGTGCAGCTTTAGTATTTCTGTCATGGTCGCGTCGCTCATTGGTCAGACGCGACTCGCCGCGCGCTCGGATTGGCTGAGTACCGCAGCCAGCTGTACTTCAAAGCTCGCGCTCACTATACAACTCGAGTAGAGAGAGTAAAGCTCCAGCGCGCTGTCCCTCAGTCACACCGGAACAGCGAGGCATTGTTCTCTTCAGCTAGCTGTCTAGGAAAGGCCCTGGATATGGCTACGTCTATACTTGGGGTAAGCAAACATTGGCATGTGTTTTAATTAGTTCGTTTTACCATTAGAATTGACATGTCGGTGTTGCATGCTTGCCTTCAAACTTTTCACGACTTGTGTTTATTTTCTAAAAATAATAATAATAATAATAATAATGATGCAACAAGACAACCTTTTACATGTCGTTTTAATTGTCTAGATTTATTAGAACTAGTTCTTTACAGAATGCTGAAACCAAAACGCGGATTTGAAGATTCTTTCTGTGGGAGCAATAATGATGATAATAATACGAATTACGTGCATAAGAGTGCATTGCGTATTCTTAAATTAAGAGCAGCAATACTGCAATCATTCCAACGTGAAATTCTCTGTTAAGGAGCTTTAAAAAAACTTATTTGAAAACTTGTAGGAAATATGCACAAGTGAAGCTGGTTTGATTCTGGCGAATGCTTCAGACTCGTTTGATTTTCAAAACACCCCAACTATGTTTTATGGTCTAGTAAAGAGCATCAACTTTTCATCCAAACAGGAAGAGCCGCGGTTTGGAACTACCCCTTTAGCGATGCTGGCTGCGACCTGCAACAAAATTGGCAACACCAGTCCCCTGACGACTCTACCCGACTCCAGCGCGTTTTCCAAAGGCGGATTCCATCCGTGGAAAAGATCCTCGTCGAGCTGCAACTTGGGCTCCAGCCTGCCCGGATTCACAGTCGCCACAAGCCGAAGCACCTCCGGACTAACGACCAGTGGCGGCACGGGTAACAGCGCGTTCTGCCTGGCTTCGACCTCGCCAACCTCCTCCGCGTTCTCCGCCGAGTACAGCAGCTTGTTCTCCAACACGGCGAGCGTTTCCTCGCAGGAGTCGGGACAGTCCGCATTCATTTCCAAAGTTCACTCCTCGGCAGAGACTCTATATCCGCGGGTCGGCATGGCGCACCCTTATGAATCGTGGTACAAGTCCGGCTTTCACTCCACCATCTCGGGCGAGGTGGCCAACGGCGCGTCCACGTGGTGGGACGTGCACACAAACCCGGGCTCGTGGCTCGAGGTTCAAAACCCGGCCGGCACTTTGCAAAGTTCGCTGCACTCCGGAACCCCACAAGCCATCCACTCCCAGCTCAGCGGGTACAACCCGGACTTCTCCAGCCTCACGCACTCCGCGTTCAGCTCCACCGGCATCAGCCCCACCGCGTCCCACCTCCTGTCGACCGGCCAACACCTGTTGACGCAGGAGGGATTCAAAACTGTGATCCCCACTTATACAGACGCGTCGGCCACAAACGCTATGATATCCGGCGCCAGCTCGGGCATAGGGACCTCGTCCCGGTCCTCCAGGAGATACTCCGGACGGGCCACATGCGACTGCCCGAATTGCCAGGAGGCGGAGCGGCTCGGGCCTGCGGGTGCCAGCCTACGGAGGAAAGGACTGCATAGCTGTCACATCCCGGGCTGCGGGAAAGTCTACGGGAAAACGTCTCACCTCAAAGCGCATCTGAGGTGGCACACTGGCGAGAGGCCCTTTGTGTGCAACTGGCTTTTTTGTGGCAAACGGTTCACCAGGTCAGACGAGCTCCAGAGGCACCTGCGCACTCACACGGGGGAGAAGCGATTCGCTTGCCCGGTGTGCAACAAGCGCTTCATGAGGAGCGACCACTTGAGCAAACACATCAAAACACACACCGCTGGTGGCGGAGGCAAAAAGGGCAGCGACAGCGACACCGACACCAGCAACCTGGAGACCCCCAGGTCCGAGTCTCCCGAACTGATTTTAGAGGGTGTGAACCCGCGGGTCACGGTCAAAGATCAGTCTCCGCACCACGAGTCCTGAGCACCAATCACGAGAGTGCCCTCAAAAGCATTTTCCTCGAGAAAAGGAAACGGGTCTGGAGTATGCGACAAACTCTCCATTTTCTCAGAAAAACGATCGAGACATTGCGCCGGAACGAGCACATGCACTGGTTATCCCTGCTGCGCACAGACGAGCCTCGGTTTCCGGACGATCGGCCTGTGTTTGAACGGCGGACACCGGCTGTGGAATCAGTGCTGGGCATAAGAGGGAACTAAATAACCACGGCTGCCGGTTGAGCTAAACGTGTACATATATCCAAAAAAAAACAAAAAAAAAAACATGTTATTTTTTATTTTATTTCCTGTAAATGTTATGATTGTTTTGTGGTGGATCCTGAAATTCAGGGAATTTTCTTTCCTTTCGACGCACTTTGTGGATGTCAGTATGTATGTTACACAGCTATTTAAGATTCATTTAACCTTTCCTTTACCCTTGCTAAAAATATATAAATGTTTAATTGTATAAAGTCACGCTTACAAGGCTTTCATTTTGTAATTAAAGGGATTTAAAATCTAAATCTTGGGTTGTCTGATATAAATTATTTCAATCCAGTCTAAATTATAAACAGACCGTGCATAAGTATTACAGATATAGCTATATTAACATTTTGGGGACTAAACATTGGTGTTTTTCCCCAATGGGATAAATCAATAGTTAAAAGCGTTTTTGTCCAAATGAAAATCTTGTTAAATAGTATTAATTATGACTTGGAGCACATCGCAGCCCCATGCGTCTTGTATCGGCGATTAGGGATTCGTGTCTTATCAAATATCTAATTACTCTCCGAGACATCATTTGTTCAGCAGCTCTTTATCGCGCATTTTCCGAGGGGATTCAGTGACAAAGGGCCTCTGAATATTTATTTGAATTGCTCAAATTAACTGCTTAAATTTGCATGTCAAACGGAAAATGCCCATCCAAGAGAGGGCTGAAGGCATAAAGCATCGTTTAGCTTTTATAAAACGCTACACTTGATTTGGTGTTATGGGAACAGTTTTTTTTTTCCCCCATTCTTTCTCGCCTTTTCTGGGTGACACTTTTGAAAGGGGAAATTGGGAGAGGCCTTATGCAAATGTTGAATTTAAAAAGCTCTCGCAGTCAAATGGTCTCTGGCTGTTATTTGAATATCAGTGGCCCTGTACTGAAAAGGTTCAAGGATGCTCTCTGACTTCTTTGTGTTTATCCAGTGCAGCGTCCGATCCCACAAAACCCGGCGGAATAATTACAGCTCGAGCCCTGCCTGGGAACTCGTTAGCTTTCTGTGCTACAAGGTAAATTGACCAGAAGGCAATAGACTAAAATTATTTTCATTTCCTTTTGTGTGCTGGTGGCCGCAGTATTCAGATAGGGGGGCAAATACACAAATAGAAAACGGCCCATTATCATTTAATGACCTCGTGAAAAACTGATAACATTTTGCAAATAGCGAGAAAAAAAATGCATAGTTTATAAATCATCAAACGGTAAAATTTAGTGGACAAATATCCAGGGTTTAAAAATAGACAAGAAAATGCAATTTCCGTAGGTAATGTTTTCTCCAAATAGGCTTGCAGATGTGCACAATTCTCCGTCTTTTAAAAAGTTAATGTAGGATGCGACGATTTTATTGCACACAATTCAAAATTTGTGTTACGGAAATGAGCGCTATTTGGGCGTGAAGGCATTCACGAGCACGCTTTACAATTATATGGTTCTATTAAGGTTTACAAACGGGGGCTTATACACGGACAAGATCTAAGTGCCTTTCAGTGTTGTGGAGGCGAATGATGCGCCTGGGGTTGCGGACAGTAGCGCTGTCACTCACGGCCTTTTGTCCGCGTTTTTCTGGAATGCCCTCTGACTGAGCGCGAGGCAGAAGTCAGCTTTGTTTGCGCGCGGTAATAAAAGAGTGATCAAAGAGGAGCGCCGCTCCGGCCGCAGCGCGGGAAACTCAGCCGTGACGATGCGAGTTTCCCGCGCTGCGCTCCTCTTTGATCTCCCTTTGGTCAGAAAATGTCCATCAAGCGCAGATCATGTTTGCAAATTAAACGTTTATTGTTATTAATAATTATCAATGATTCATTTCGGCAAATGCTACTATATTCTAACGTGTTACTGTCGTGTTTAGGAACATGTTCTCGCGAAACTAAAATAGCCCGTGCTTATATTCCTATACCCAAAAATAACTGAATTGCAAAAATTTTGTCGTGAGGGTTTGTCATGTCGCGCGAGTTGGTTAATCTGCTCGATTAAAGAGTTGTTGAGTGACACTCGTATTTCAGGAATTTAAAAATGATACGTGTATAAACAATGCAACACTGTGCATTTTCATTGCCCATTGTTTTTAAGATTAGCACTTCTAGGATAGAATCATTGGATTTTATATGCAGTTATATTTATCTATCAGCTCGTTTCCAGTCTGAGAGTTGTTGAACATCGCTAATTCGTTTTGTAGCTAAACACAACACTAATAATATTAATAAAGAAGTCCCACTGAATGTATAACAATCACAACCCTTACGAAAAATAACCATGGTTTTATTGTAGTAAAAGTGTAGTAACCATGTTTTTTTGGCTAATTGATTACTATTTATATAACCAGAGTTTTACCACAAACACCATGGTTAGAGTAGCAAAACCATGATTCGTTTGTGGTTACCATGGTTTAACTACAATAACCATGTTTTTTTTTTTTTTTTTTTATTTGTAGTAAAACCATGGTTCTTTTTCGTAAGGGAACTACCAAAATAGACCTCCGAAATTAGTGGAAACCGACAAATCCCATTCAACCAACTGATTTTTAGTCTTCTTTGAGAAAGATGAGGTTGAAGAGTTGTGGGCTAACTGGCATCAAGTTTTGTACCACATTCATAACACCTGTATTTCAGACATCTGTACAAACTGATTTAAGGTAAGGACAAGGAAGGAACTACAAAAACCATAAATCATAGTTTAATGAACAGACTGCAAAATAAATCATTCAAGTTATTATGTGTGGGATATAAACCCAATCAAGGAGTCACAGACATTACATTTTTGAAGGGATAAAAGAGAGAAGAGAACATGTGTTGAACCCGGACTAGAGCAAATGTATTGAACACACTGAAAGGATGAGTTTAATCCCTGGTCTATAACAGGTTCAGTTCCTACATTCTCATGGCGCCCTCTTCTGGACAAATTCCCAGAGCTGCCCGTCAATGGAAAACCATTGGGAAAGCCACCCAAAGAAACTAGATTTACCCAAAACTCATCAGATTCTCCCATCATTTAGTAACCCTCATGTCCGTACAAACTCTATGACTCAAACAGAAAAGGAAAGTAAAATATATCTTTATTTAAACATCTAATTTCAACAGCAGCTCAGTGACATCGATCACAGACCACCTTAAAGAAAACCCTGCCCTTGCCTAAAGCTCTTAATAGCAAATATGATCAAGCGTCATTGGTTCTCATGTGACCAAGAGAACTTTTGAGGTTATATTTACGAGAGTAATGCCTTGAAATTCAGTTTATCTTTGTCACGCAAAAGCTATAATATAACTTTAGAAGATGTGTAATATAACACAAGAGCCAGCTATATTAAGGTGCTGCTTTGTCATTTTGGAGCCATTCGTTTTAATTTACAAAAAAAAAAAACAGCGGCTATTTAAAACATGGCCAGGGTTTGGAATGACACGAGTGCGAGTAAATGATGTGAGAAGTTTCCGTTGAATGAATCCTTTAATCTGAGATAAACCAGAAGTCCATTGACTTTCAGCTACTCATTTCTTCCTCTCAGCACCTCTGCTACCACTTCCGCCGTGTTTTTCCGAGCCCTTCCCTCGTTCCCGGCTGACACTCCTCCTCTTGACATTTCTATCACAGTTTCTCTCTCGTTCGCGACTTCTGCTTCTTTCCCTCTTGCCCTTCTCGTGTTCTCTACTCCGGTCTCTATTCTCCCTGCTCTTACCTCTCTCTTTCTCATCTCTCCATCGCTGAGGGCTTCTGCTTCTTTCTCTCCTCCTCTCCCTACTCCTGCTCCTGTGTTTATCTTTACCTCTCTCTCTGTCCTCCCTCCCTCTCTCTCTGCTGTCCTTGTTCTCACTGTGTTTGGGATGTGTGTGTTTGGAGTCCAGGCTGTGTGCTCGTTCTTTCTCCTGCTCTCTCTCAGAGCAGCTGCTGTCACCGGACGAGTCCCTCCTTCTCTTCCTCTTCTTCTTGGCTTTTTTTCCGGAGTGTTTCTCATCCTCCGAGCCGCTGCTGCTGTCACTGCTGTCAGATGAGCTGCTGGATGAACTCTCACCCTTCGCTTGCTTCTTTTTCTGCTTCTTTTTGCTCTTCTTTTTCTCCTTTTTACTCTTTTTCTTCTTCTCCTTTTTCTTTTCAAGACGGTCAAGTTTTCTAAAAGGAAGAAGGGGATAGAGTTAGAAGTATAATTCTATTTGGCCTCGGTATGGTTTTCTTTTTTCTGAAAGAAATAAACATTTTTATACAGTAAGGACATAATAAATTGACTGAAAGTAACAGTAAAGACATTTATAAAAGATATCCATCTCACATAAATGCTGTTTTTTTAAAAACTTTTTTATTTGTCGAAGAATCCTGAAAATAATAGGTTTCCACAAAAATATTAAATATTTTTCAACATTGATGTTCAAATGTATCAAACCAGCATATTAGAAGGTTTTCTTTTACAATATATTCACAAAGAAAAGTTATTTTAAATTGCAAAATATATAAAAAAAAAAAAATTCCTGTATTTTTTTAAACAAATAGATAGTGTGTTAGTGAGCAAAAGAGATTCAAAGAGTTTCAAAACATCAAACAATGTTACCGTCCCCTCATTTTTTAACAGTATTATATGGTATACTGTGTGTGTGTGTGTGTGTGTGTGTGTGTGTGTGTGTGTGTGTGTGTGTGTGTGTGTGTGTGTGTGTGTATTTTTTCCATAGAACTGTAACAAAAATGGCAGAGGCTGATGAGGTCACTACTCACTTTAAACAGCTATAGTTAGACTGAAATTAAGTTTATAAAGAATTTAAATGACAGATATTCTAATTCTTAATGTCTTAGATTAACAAAAAATTATGATATTGATAAAATTACAAAGATTAACATTAATTATATATTACACTTTACTGACGTAATGTATGTCACGCAGTTAGATGATCTTAGAAGTCGGGAGTTTAACTGGAGCATCTATAGTGGCACAAGCACCTGTAACCTTGGTAGGTGAAAATTAATTAATTTAACCTGATTTTGGTTCTTGGTTCTGGTTTAAAGGCACAGTATGTAATTTATGCCACTAGAGGTCGCTTATTCAAAACAAAGGCGTAGCTTGATTTCGCAGAATTATAGGAGTTGTTGTCTTCACCTCTACAGCCGGTGTGCAAGAATCAGACGGGACTCGGGCAGAAATCATATTCATGGATGAGCTAATGTATTAAAGATTAATTAACGTTACCATAGTATGAAGCAGGGTGGGGCTGAAAACCATTGGAGCGGAACGAGGCCGCTGGAGCGAATGCTGATGAGAGACAAGTGCGACACACGGCTCAAGAGCAGCGGAGCTTTTATTCTGCCACAGTCGCCGCGTCCTCTTCCACTCGTGGTATGTGTGGTAACGCAGCGCTGTTTATCATATTACACACATTTGAGTGTGTTGAAAGTTATGTTATAATGCTACTGTGCGTTCACTCGGCGGTGACTATGAGACACTTGTTCACACTGCAGTGATATACTAGATATTTGATTATTTGGTGTCCTTTTGGAGTCTTCAAGTGTCCTTTTTTGGAAGGACACCTGGGCCATTCCCTGTCAAATCAACCAAATTTGTAAAAATTACCCACATTAAACTTTACCAGTTTACTCATGGAGCCACATTAAGATCTCCATATCTCTGGGACTGAACCATCGAGTGCCTTTAATGAAGAAACCAAAAGGAAAGTTTGTTTAGAATCAGAATCTTAAAGGATTTTAAGATCTCTTTAATACTCCTTGAGTTACAGGCATTCTAACTAGAAGAACTGCTTTTTTCCCCATTTCTGAACTGTCACCGCTGGCATATAATGCAACAAAGATTGCTAAAGTCAATCGATTTAACTAATAGACCTACCAATCTCTGTGTAAAAATAAAATAATGATGCTGCCATCTTTCTGAAGTTGCAAATTATGACAAAATTAAAGTGTTAAACCATGATTAATCGCAATTAAAATCTATTGACAGCCCTAATTAATAGCAATTAGATGATCAATTTGATTATTATGAAGATATGTGGTAGTCTATGTGTAATAAATAAATCACACCTAAGCAGTTTCTGTTTCTGTTTGGTAGACAGAGATTTGAGGAACTCCACCTCAGGGTCGTCTTCTTCCTCGCTAGCCACAAACTCCTGAAGCACAAAAACACACATTAGCAAACACACACAGACCATACATACACAAGAGGCCAATCAGAAAGGTACTTTTGTGCAGAACCAGTGTGAAATCCAGCATGTCTCTACTCTCTTGTAATTGTAGTTGTTGGTCTCATCAGTTCTAGTCTAACCCTTCAACCGACGGGAATCGCTTGTGAGCCGCCTGTTCAATAATTGGACGTTTTTCTGCAATCACATGCTGAGCTCCAGACATGGATATCATGGGTCATATTTGGGAAGGGTCCAGGAGATTACCTGTGCTGGATCACTCATGGTGGCGTCCCTCCCAAGGACACATTTCTTCAGCGCAAACCCACTGTTACGCATCTCCGCCATTAACTCGGAGGGGTGCATCGACGGACCTGTTAGGACAAATCACTCTTTCAGAACAAATAATGTGTGATCATTCCCCCCCTCTGAGAGATGCACACTACCGGCTTTGTTAACACAAAGACACACCAAATCAACTCCCTTGTCTCCCAGCTGGGTGTACAGTATTACTCTGCCGAAACAGAGGGTTCATCCAATCAAAACCCCAAATAATAACCTTTTACACTTCAGCAACATACATATTACTCAGGAGACAAACCACATTGATCAAGTTCAATAACACAAACTGAGAGAAAAGTATCAAAATACACACACCTCCACCAACTCTAAGTTCAGGGGATAGTCCGCCACAAAAGTGAACATTCTGCAATGATTATTTTTTCACCCTGATGTTGTTCCAAAACTATGTGTTCATACAATGGGCTCCAATTTTGTTTTGTTCCCAACGTTCTTCTAATCACACAGGCTTTGAACAACATGAGGATAGTGACAGATGGGTATTTTTGGGGGTGGAGTATCCCATTAATGGTGATTTTATTCTTGAGTTGGGTTCAGATAATAGAGACAATATCTAGATAATACAAGCAGTTTGTATATGAAATATCCCATCATTTTCATCATCCTTCAAAAGAAGTGAATTTGCTATCTGTGGAAGCTTGTTTCCGCTACGGGATAAAAAAAAAAAAAAATGAAAATAAAAAAATTAATATGGTAATTGCAATTTTTTATCTCACAACTCACACTCTTTTTCCCCTCATAATTGCGAGAATAATTCAAAATTCTGAGAAAAAAGGTCGGAATTGCGTGTTATAAAATCAGTTCCGAGATAAATAGTTGCAATTCTGAGAAGATAAATGTTCAATATAATAACTCACAACTGTGACAAATAGTCAGAATAAAATTACCTTTATTTTATTATTTATTCCACGACGGAGACAAGCTACCCCAGCTATCTCTATAGTGATCTACTCTCAACAAGATCCCCCTGGTTTCACAGACTTAAGACTAAAATGCATGTTTGAGCTGTTTTAACTGAAAGCAGTATATCTTAAAACATGTCAGTGCCATGGTTTTGTCTCAGGATGCACATCAGTAATGTTTTTTCTAAGGCATGTTAATAAAAGCGACTTAAATGTCCTAATTGAACGAAGACTAATCCTGGCTTAATCTAAGCCCTGTCTGTGAAATCGGCCAAAGATTTTTAGGACCAAATGCCACATGCTTCGTGTATCAAGGCTTGACAGATTAGCATACTAAAAATTCTGGCTCACACTTTAGATTAGGGTCAAATTATCACTTTATCTAACTATTAACTATGACTTTTGCCTCAAACTCATAATTTCTGCTTATTAATAGTTAGTACGGTAGTTGTTAAGTTTAGGTATTGGGTAGGATTATGGGATGTAGAATATGACCATGCAGAATAAGATATGTGCTTTCTAACAGCCAATATACTAATAATATGCATGCTATAAGCAACTGGTTAATAGTAAGAATTGGAGTTTTGCAAGCAAAATTATTTACTAGTACAATATAAACCACAAATATTTTATTAGATTATAGAAGATAATCTAAATTCTTCACGTGTGACAGGCACTTTTATTTATGTTTGTCTACTAGTAACTAGGGGTTGGGGTGGTGTGTTCCACGTTTTCATTTGGGGCCAAAGGGATTGGGACTGGTCATTTAAAATGCAGGTGACTTGCTCAAAAACACCTGCATTCAGAACTTGCAAAGGAGCTTCGTCCAGGTATCATAAAAATTCTCTGTGTATTATTAGACATTGTCGCCCCCTACAGTTCTGAAAATGTATCTCAGCTCTAATAACTGGCAGAGAAAACCTGCATTAAAAGACCCCTGAGGTGAAAATCAAGTTTTAAATGTTGCATATATGTCTTTGTGGTGTTTTAAATATGCTTTAAGACAGGGGTTGCGAACCCTGCTCCTGGAGGGACACCTTCCTGCAGACTTCAGTTCAACCCTGCTCCAGCACACAGGCTGCGTCCAAAACTTAAAAACGCTGCCTTCGGAGAATGGAAGGCATCAAGGCACGAATCCAATGTCAGCTTCACTTCCTGTCTCCTGGGAGAACTCCGTCTAATCAATTTTTGAAGGCAGCATAGATGTATCCTTCTCTGAATAGAACGCACAGGATTTTGGGATATCAGAGGCCGTGACAGCTGAGCTAAAAAAAAATAAAGATGTCATCTGAAAGTTGCGTTTGCTGGTCAGTTTGTGTGTAAATGTACGTTTTCCACTTCTGATGTCATTTCCATCTAGAAAGTACTATTGTAGTAATTCGATATTTGCTTTGTTTTCACCAAAGTTCGCTCTATTGCTGTAGATCATTAAACTGTTAGGCTGGCTCAGATGTCTGTTTCATGAGGTGCCTTCGTGGGCAAATGCTGCCTACAAAGTCATTGCCTGATAAGGCAGCGAGACAAGTCAGCTGCCTAAGCTTTCGGACGCAGCCACTTATGCGTGCTACAGACTGTGTGATTTCGGCAATCTTATAAGATCAATACAAATCACACTGTACACCATGGATCTAATAAACTTGTGTACAACATGCATGTAAACTACACGAAGACGACACCTATTGAATCATAGGCTACGACGCAAGATAGTATAGGACATGGTCTATGGAAAAGAGGCCAACTTGGCATGTCAATTTTGTAAATAGAGGTTGAGGAAAATAGTTTTAAGTTTTAGCGCCATGTCATGTTGCATTTTTATTAGCTAGTCAGTAGACGCAGGTTGTAGCAGCAAACACACTGTGAGACGATCATGATAAATTTATGATACTGTCACTTATTTTTGCAGGCTATCTTTGGTCACATGACCATGTCAACGGCCGTCTTTGAACCGCTCTCGCTGTGCAACGTAGGACCACTGTTTAGGAGCCAGACCACAGAAATCTCTATGGCTGAATCTGAAATCGCCCCCATACCTTAAAACAGGACACTATTTGAGGGGACAGCCATTTGTAGTGGTGCCTCAAACCATAGTGGACGTTACTGAGTGCACTCATTCAATCCCTCAATGCACTGCAATAATGAGTGTACACCCTATGTACAATCCCAATTCCAAAAAAGTTGGCACACTGTACAAATTGTGAATAAAAACAGAATGCAATGATATGGAAGTTTCAAATTTCAATATTTTATTCAGAATACAACATAGATGACATATCAAATGTTTAAACTGAGAAAATTGATCATTTTAAGGGAAAGATAAGTTGATTTTAAATTTCATGCCATCAACACATCTCAAAAAAGTTGGGACAAGGCCATGTTTCCCCGCAAACGTCTGGGCACTGAGGAGACAAGCTGCTCAAGTTGAGGAATAGGAATGTTGTCCCATTCTTGTCTAATACAGGCTTCTAGTTGCTCAACTGTCTTAGGTCTTCTTTGTGGCATCTTCCTCTTTATGATGCTCAAATGTTTTCTATGGGTGAAAGATCTGGACTGCAGGCTGGCCATTTCAGTCCCCGGATCCTTCTTCTACGCAGCCATGATGTTGTAATTGATGCAGTATGTGGTCTGGCATTGTCATGTTGGAAAATGCAAGGTCTTCCCTGAAAGAGACGACGTCTGGATGGGAGCATATGTTGTTCTAGAACTTGGATATACCTTTCAGCATTGATGGTGCCTTTCCAGATGTGTAAGCTGCCTATGCCACACACACTCATGAACCCCATCCCATCAGAGATGCAGGCTTCTGAACTGAGCGCTGACAACAACTTGGGTTGTCCTTGTCCTCTTTAGTCTGGATGACATGGCGTCCCAGTTTTCCAAAAAGAACTTCAAATTTTGATTGGTCTGACCACAGAACAGTTTTCCACTTTGCCACAGTCCATTTTAAATGAGCCTTGGCCCAGAGAAAACGCCTGCGCTTCTGGATCATGTTTAGATATGGCTTCTTTTTTGACCTATAGAGTTTTAGCCGGCAACGGCGAATGGCACGGTGGACTGTGTTCACCGACAATGTTTTCTGGAAGTATTCCTGAGCCCATGTTGTGATGTCCATTACAGTAGCATTCCTGTATGTGATGCAGTGCCGTCTAAGGGCCGAAGATCACGGGCATCCAGTATGGTTTTCCGGCCTTGACCCTTATGCACAGAGATTGTTCCAGATTCTCTGAATCTTTGGATGATATTATGCACTGTAGATGATGAGAACTTCAAACTCTTTGCAGTTTTTCTCTGAGAAACTCCTTTCTGATATTGCTCCAGTATGTTTGGCCGCAGCATTGGGGGAATTGGTGATCCTCTGCCCATCTTGACTTCTGAGAGACACTGCCACTCTGAGAGGCTCTTTTTATACCCAATCATGTTGCCAATTGACCTAATAAGTTGCAGATTGGTCCTCCAGCTGTTCCTTATATGTACATTTAACTTTTCCGGCCTCTTATTGCTCCCTGTCCCAACTTTTTTGGAATGTGTAGCTCTCATGAAATCCAAAATGAGCCAATATTTGGCATGACATTTCAAAATGTCTCACTTTCAACATTTGATATGTTATCTATATTCTATTGTGAATAAAATATAAGTTTATGAGATTTGAAAATTATTGCATTCCTTTTTTATTCACAATTTGTACAGTGTCCCAACTTTTTTGGAAGCGGGTTTGTACACACAACGGCTGCCCGAGTTCACTCACTCGTTTTCATTCACACCTTCAAGTGAACTATATTAGTGGACTAACGTAGGGAATAGTGAATGAGGGTGTAGGGAGCAATTTCGGATTCAGCCTATGATTAGTCAGTCAGACCTTGATTATCTGGTACAGGTGTGTTTGATTAGGGTTGGAGCTAAACTGGTAGCCCTCGCGGAACAGGGTTGGAGACCCTTGCTTTAAGACAAACCATGTGCAAATTCATCAATCGTTGCTGAGTATTTTCTCCTTAAAATGGCAGTGTACCAAATATCGTCTAAAATGTGGTTTAAGACTTTCTATCTATGATGTTCAAAACGTCTGACTCCATTTTCAACAAAAAAAAAAAAAATAGAACTAATAGAAGGAAAACCTTTTATTACACATTAGCCGTTTGATAACGTAGTCAGGCCAAATGCTAATCATATCAATTACCATTATGTGTCAGACGCTGCAGAGACCATTCTGACACGTCGACTTGTAAACGAGCCTGTATAAATGTACTCTTCCTCTCCTGAATCAGTTTCTGGTTCAAACATACGTGGCTGAATTAAACCAGTATTTCCATTGTGTAGTGCTTACCACAGCTGACCGAGCTGTTGTGAGTGAGTGGAGGCGGGGATAATTTGCATATTCATGGTTCCGCAATGAAGCAAGGGTGCTGGGTCAAGCTATTTTAAAGGCATGAAGAAACTATCCCCTCGGTTGAAATTGCAAGGGCCTTGTGAATTGTCACCACCTTTCTTGCCCTAATCGTACAGAATATAAGGAAAGAGCAGCATACCTGCTTCATCACTGGCCATGGAGCTGGCATTGATCCCAGACAGACCGAAGAGGGGACACTCGCGATCCGTGTTCACATGACCCCACTTATGACACTTAATGCAGCGCACATTGCGCACCTAAGACAATTGAAGAACAAGAAAACAAGCACAGTGACCTCATGTTCACCGCATTCAGACATTTGTGGATGAGCAATAATATACAACAGTGTATACCACTAAATGAAACATCACCTGAATGCCAAAAGGCTGATCTCGAATATTCATGTCATCCTTTGCATACCTGATGAGTAAAATATCAGTAAGAAATACATAATAAGTGCAAATTCGAGATCAAGCATCACTTAGCAACTAGTCAACTTACTTTTCACGAGGAGCCACTTTCTGCCACTCAAACTTGTACTCAGATTCTCCTCCCTAAAGAGGAAAAAAGCGTGAGGTTGACTTAAGTGACAGTTTCATTCAGAGGCACAAACTAAGCAAAAAATATGCAATTTGCCAAAAAGAGAAAGAAATTCTCATGCTTGTTATGCAAATCAATGAGATTTTTATAACAGTATAACAGAAAACGTACATAAAATGCATATGATTATCAGTAACCACTGTATATCTGTCCATAATATGTCTTAGTAAGATGATATTTAAGGATTAGTTTTAGGATCAGAGCGCTGCAGTTTTAAAGCAATGCAATGCAATAAAATGATGATTGAGAGATGAACAAACAGCCCTTCCTCAAAAGCCTATTTGATACACACATTTCATGAGTTTAACATGATTTTTCTGAAGAACACTCAATTAAGTCCAAGTTGCTTCATTCCAGAAAATAGTAAATCTTGAAATATTACTAGTTATTCTTTTTATGTTTACTTGATAAAAGAAAAGCTCTCACAGCAGAGACACACGTGAACCATGAGCTTCTGAAGGTGGACGTTTGTACAATTATACGAAGCGGCTTTTTCACAAAGTATCAACTGTCAATTTGTCAGCAAAGTAACAATTCAGACGCCTTAGAAACGTGCACACCAAATATGATACAGTAGGCTTCATATAGTTAAAAACACAAGTTTAATAGTCGCATTCAAACGTTCGACAGCAAACTTTAACATGTAAATGAACTTTACCTCTTTAGTCTCCTCTGCAGGAAGTTGGTGATGATAGAAAGAAAGAAAACACAAGATTTTCTAACCATTTTGACTGATCTTGTATGTCTTTAGGTTTAGTCATGATTTGCAAGTGAATGACATTATTTTAATGACTTATTTTACAGATTTTGTTTTTGGTCCACAACCGGAAAGACATTTTTCTAACCTTTAGATGCTCCAGGAGGTGCTTCATACATAAAATTAAGGCCATTTTTAACACGATCGTCTCCCATCAACAGTCTGGAACACAAAACATCCAACAGGACCATTTCAATGAAGGGTTATTTCCACAGCATCAGCACACGTGACTGGGGGTTTGGGACACTGGGATCCAGCCCTGACCTGTTGTTGTATGTGTCCTGCTCCTTCAGGTAAGCCTGCATCAATTCCTCCTGCTGCTTCTTCTCGAAGGTTAGCTTTTGCTCTGCGATCCATACCTGAGGAAGAATCAAATCAAAGTGATGAGTTTAGCACCTCAGATATTTGCCTCTCAGCATTCAAAAATAAAGCAGCGTTTCTTCCTCTGGAAACACCAAACTCTGCTTTCTGCGAGATTAACCGAGCAAACCATATAATGTGTTAGTGAATAAATATACGTGCATGTTCACAAATAGCCAAACATACCGTGAGATATGCTACATAAACAGAAGATCTGAACTAACAACACCAGAGCAATAGTAGCTTGCTAGCGAAAACCACCCGCTTACCTTCTTTATGTTGGATTTTGATGCAGGATGAAAATCTTTCTTGCACATGAAATTAGCAAAGGATTTCCCCATGTTTGAACCCCGGCGTAACGACCAAAATGTTATTAAAAACCGAAGTTAGCGTCTTCCGCCGTGCAACATCAAAACACCAGCAGCGGCGCTTCTTTATGACGCAATCAAACCAGCACATCCGGGACTTTCCAAATTATAAGCCAAGAAGCCTTCAAATTCAACAATACCTACAAAATAAAGTTTGGGAAAAGAAAGCTGTAAAGTGTGTTAACATTTGTAAATATTTGTATTTATCTTATTTTATTTATTTATTGTTTATTCTAATGCACCCATGGCTTTATTTGTAAATCTTTGAAGGCAATTAAAAATGACAAAACGTACACATCGTACTTTGAAAGACTACTTAAATAACTGTCAAATCAAAAGACAGTCATGCACTTAATTTTTTATAATAGTATTTCATTTATGTAATTGTATTTTCACTCCTGTAGTATTTGTTTTTATAACGTTTTTTATTTTATTTATTATGTTTCGGGCCTATTTTATGATCCGTTAAAACAGTAAAAACAAATAGCCAATCAAAAATGCTACTGCACGACCACGTGACTCGATGCGGCCTGAAAGCGCCGCGGCCACGCCCACTTCTCCGCTGAATACACACCCATGCGGATCGAAGTCTGCTGGCAGTTTTGTTTATGGAGAAAGGAAAAGGAAAGTAAACAGATGCTTAATCTCGTCCTGACGTACGTACCTGGCATACGCTGAGCTGGACAAGGTAACAATATTATTTAAAGCATACTAAATGCCAGAGCTACTGCAAATATTTGAATCAGCTTTATGAATAGATGCGTATTAGTGGATAATAATGTTTCATGCAAAGGCCTGTATCTTACTAAGAGTTCATCCATGCTGTTGATGTGGTGTATTTTGTGTAGAACAACATTCTGATTTCCTGTTACTTCAAGCTCAGTGTTTGTTTTTAATGAATGAATGATTTCCATGTGATCTATGCATGAATATAGAGATATTGGCATCATTTCTCCTATCATAGATTGTTCAGCACGTGAACACTGGATACTCAGATTTACATGGAATGTTTTGTTTATTTATTTCAGGATGTACCCAACCTCCTGCGACACATTTGTGGCTTTGCCTCCATCTACAGAGGGCCAGCACCGGATCATCTTCGGCAAGAACTCGGACAGGCCCTGTGATGAAGTTCAAGAGGTCATCTACTACCCCGCAAAGGACCATGAACCTGAAGAAAAAGTTGAGGTATCTCAAGATGTTCCCCAGTCAGCAGATTTCCTTCTGCATAGATCTGGCCCAAATAAACGTCTGAAGTGTGTCCCAGATTCGATTTTAATGATGTTGTAGCCAGAACTGAACCAAAACAGTGCCATTTTATTTAGAGTTAATTAGAGTTTGTTTAGGCTGTTGTAAAGAGAGAGCAAAGAGGTAAATAACGCAAATATAAAAAAAGGTAATTATGACTTTATAACTCTCAATTGTGAGTTTATATCAGAATTTTGAGATAAAAAGTCGAACATCCCGTTTCCTATTAAAATATGGTTCCCTAAACGTTCTGAGAGCATCCTGAATGTTTCGTGACGGTCCACCAAATAATGTCCCCCAACCCTTTAAAGAACTCCACTTCGTGACCGTCTCGAAACATTCTGGGAACGTTATTAGGCGCCGCCCCTTGGCACCAGCGGAGACGTTCTGGGAACATCAAACTTCCTATTAAAATATGGTTCCCTAAACATTCCGAAAACATCCTGAATGTTTCGTGATGGTCCACCAAATAATGTCCCCCAACCCTTTAAAGAACTCCACTTCGTGACCGTCTCGAAACATTCTGGGAACGTTATTAGGCGCCGCCCCTTGGCACCAGCGGAGACGTTCTGGGAACATCAAACTTCCTATTAAAATATGGTTCCCTAAACATTGCGAAAACATCCTGAATGTTCCGTGAAGGTCCACCAAATAATGTCCCCCAACCCTTTAAAGAACTCCACGTCGTGACCAGCTCGCAACATTCTGGGAACGTTATTAGGCGCCGCCCTTGACACCAGCGAAGACGTTCTGGGAACATCAAACTTCCTATTAAAATATGGTTCCCTAAACATTCCGAAAACATCCTGAATGTTCCGTGAAGGTCCACCAAATAATGTCCCCCAACCCTTTAAAGAACTCCACGTCATGACCAGCTCGCAACGTTCTGGGAATGTTACCAGGTGACGTCCTTGACACCAGCGGGGACGTTCTGGGAACATCAAATTTCCAAATAAATAAAACGTTCAGAGAACGTCCTGAATGTTCCGTGAAGGTCCACCAAATAATGTCCCCCAACCCTTTAAAGAACTCCACGTCGTGACCAGCTCGCAACATTCTGGGAGCGTTATTAGCGCCGCCCCTTGACACCAGCGAAGACGTTCTGGGAACATCAAACTTCCTATTAAAATATGGTTCCCTAAACATTCCGAAAACATCCTGAATGTTCCGTGAAGGTCCACCAAATAATGTCCCCCAACCCTTTAAAGAACTCCACGTCATGACCAGCTCGCAACGTTCTGGGAATGTTACCAGGTGACGTCCTTGACACCAGCGGGGACGTTCTGGGAACATCAAATTTCCAAATAAATAAAACGTTCAGAGAACGTCCTGAATGTTCCGTGAAGGTCCACCAAATAATGTCCCCCAACCCTTTAAAGAACTCCACGTCGTGACCAGCTCGCAACATTCTGGGAACGTTATTAGGCGCCGCCCTTGACACCAGCGAAGACGTTCTGGGAACATCAAACTTCCTATTAAAATATGGTTCCCTAAACATTCCGAAAACATCCTGAATGTTCCGTGAAGGTCCACCAAATAATGTCCCCCAACCCTTTAAAGAACTCCACGTCATGACCAGCTCGCAACGTTCTGGGAATGTTACCAGGTGACGTCCTTGACACCAGCGGGGACGTTCTGGGAACATCAAATTTCCAAATAAATAAAACGTTCAGAGAACGTCCTGAATGTTCCGTGAAGGTCCGCCAAATAACGTCCCCCAACCCTTAAAAGAACTCCACATTGTGACATTAATTCTGTCATTAATTCCAATGTCATTCCAAACCTGTAAGACCTTCATTCATCTTCAGAACACAAATGAATATAGTTTTGATGAAATCCGAGAGCTCTCTGACCCTCCATAGACAGCAACATTCTGGGAACGTTACTAGACGACACCCTTGACACCAGCGGGGACGTTCTGGGAACATCAAATATCCTATTAAAATATGGTCTCCTAAACATACCGAGAACATCCTGAATGTTGCCTGAAGGTCCGCCAAATAACGTCCCCCAACCCTTTAAAGAACTCCACGTCATGACTGGCTTGGAACATTCTAGGAACGTTACTAGACGACATCCTTGACACCAGCAGGGACGTGAACCATAAGTTGGCATATTTCATGGTGTGCCATAGCCAAGCCACATATGATAATCAGTTCAGGGTTCGTACAGATACTGTAAAATGAAATTCCAGGACTACTTTTTTGGTTTTCAAGGACTTTAGAGATCTCACTTATCAAACAATATCTTTAATATCTTTCAAATTCTGAAAAAGGTGAAAAGCTGTATTAAATACTTGGAAATATATGAGCAATATTACGCTCATAGCCATGTGAAATGGCATATCTATACCAGATGACCTGCAGCTTTAATTCTGCGGGAAGAGACTGAAAAATCTAATTTCATATATACTGTCTGTATATTATTTCCTGACGTCTTGTTGTTGACCAACATCCACTTCACAGGTCAGTTCCAGTTCTATGGCTAGTAGCATGACAGTTTGCATATGAATTATTTGTATATATTGTTGAGATAATTATTAATTTAACCAGTGTTTAAGTCATTATTTTTACTGCTTCGAAATACATGCTGTTAACACTGTTGAATCATTTACAATTACGAATAAAAAAGTATTATATATTATATAAAAGTATTATATAACATAACGATGTAACCACAGTGAGTAACGCATTAAGTTAAAGCATCTGTATTCAGATTTCAGAAGAATCACTGTGACATTTGTAATATAATGGTAAATAGACTGCATTTATATAGCGCTTTCAACAGACCCATGGCCACCAAAGCACATTCACCCATTCATTCACTCATTCATACACCGACGGCGGTGTCAGCCATGCAAGGCGCCATCCAGCTCGTCGGGAGCAGCTGGGGTTAGGTGTCTTGCTCATGGACACCTCGACACTTGGTCAGGTGGAACCGGGGATGGAACCACCAACCTTCCGGTTCGTAGCCAAACTACATGAGCCACTGCCGAATATAATGCTGAGGTGTCTCATCCGTGTCTCATAATGAAGAGGAATGTAACTTTTAATAAACAGGGGAAATTCCCATTTAAATGTTGAGGATGTTTGCATTGTAAGAATGAACAGGGAGGCTTCGGATATAAAAATGCTGACTCGTTAGGTAATGTTTTCTCATTAATAGAACGTGAGGGAATAACAATATGGCTTCACTATATGACGTCATGAGCAACACAGTCATTTATATAGATCAGTGGTCTGCTATATTTTCCTGAGATTTGAGAAACATTGTCTGAATGCTGAAATTCTTTCAGGTGTTTTTGTTATTTCTCTTTTTCATGTGATCAGTGTACATATATAGAAATAGAGCAGGTGGCTCACACGTATGCAGTGGTGCTGAGTCGCCCCGCCTGGCTGTGGGGTGCGGAGATGGGGGCAAACGAGCATCAGGTGTGCATCGGGAATGAGGCGGTCTGGGGCAAGGAGAGTGCGGATGATGAAGAGGCTCTTCTGGGCATGGATCTCGTCAGGTGATGCAAGAAGCAATTTTTGAATTCATCTTGACTGTAATTTATTCAACTACTACAATTCTCAGAATTATATTGTAGCTTCAATTAAAAAAAATGTAAGGCAAAAAGGCAATGTATATGTGTGTTTATATGGGATAAACCTTTTTATTAATTGAAAACCAAGTGTATTGTTCAAACGAAAGCACATATAATGGCAGGGTTATATAGAAAAACACTGAAAATCTATTGCAATCTAAACTATTGCATAATTCATATTGCTTTTAAGTTTTTACTTTTAGGGCACATTTACACGACAACAATGTACTAAAAATTGAAACGTTTTTCCTTTGTAAAAAGTTTTTTTCCGTGTACATATTTACATTTATGCATTTGGCAGACGCTTTTATCCAAAGTGACTTCAAGGTACACATTTTTACATTTTTGTCAGTTCTTGCTTTCCCTGGGAATCGAACCCATGACCTTGGCATTGCTAGCGCCTCGCTCTTATTGTTTGAGCTACAGGAAAGCTGTACATATGACAAAATATTCCCTGTTCACACGGATCCATGTAAACTAAAGGATAGTTCACCCAAAAATGCAAATCCTGTCATTAATTCCTCACTCTCATGTTGCTCCAAACCCGCAAGACCTTCGTTCATCTTTAGAGCACAAATGAAGATCTTTCTGATGAGATCCGAGACCATAGACCGCAATTTAATTAACACTTTCAAGGCCCAGAAAGGAAGTAAAGACATCATTAAAATTCAACCTTAAATGTTATGAAGCGACGAGAATACTTTTTGTGTGCAAAAAAAACAAAAATAACTATTCAACAATTTCTTCTCGTCTGTGTCAGGCTCTTATGCTTTTGCGCACATTTAAAGGTCTTAAATGTGATTTGAAACACTTTGTATGTAGGCTGGCTCTGGAGAGGGCTGACACTGCTGAGCGGGCTGTAGATGTGATAACAGAGCTGCTGGAAAAATACGGCCAGGGAGGGAACTGTATGGAGGATGAGTGTGGATTCACATACCATAACAGCTTCCTCATATCAGACCGCACAGAGGCCTGGGTGCTGGAGACTGCTGGGAAATACTGGGCAGCAGAGAGAGTGGAGGGTAAATACTGAGTCATGTTACATTACAGCTTGACATTGAAATTAATTAAAGTGTTTAAAAGCTAAGTCACATTTAGGTATATGACGGTTTATAAAAGCAGCTCTACAAAAGATAATAGTGTCATTATTCAGCTCAATTTAGTTCAGTGTTGTTTCAGTTCAGCTCATTAACTGTAGCTATGTTTCTATGGAAAGTTGCGACTTTAACTTATGCGCAAAATTAGAATATCGCATAAAACACTGGAGAATAAAGCAACGTTTCCATCCCATGGGTTCATGAGAAGAAAATCGACACTTTCTGGGAAATTGGTGCAAAATATCTGTAATAAAAATGGAAGTTGCTGCAATCTGGGAAACCTCTGTGGCTCTTTTATCCTTCATCATAAATGACTTGCGTCTCAGAGTGTGTGACGAAACACAATAAACGCTGTCTTGTTATATTGCGTTCGGATGCTGGCGTTTATTTGAATGCAGTCATGTGAGCAATTTTGGGAGGGGAATTAAACCAAATCTTGATGAAGACAAACTTTGGTTCAAGCATTTCAGAACGATCAAACCAACATCTGAGATGCTGTGGTGTGTATCCAATCACGTCCTCTGCTGAGGCAAAGTCATGTAAAAATGATGACCGTTTTGTAGCGCATCAGTGGATTTATTCGGTAAATGTGTTTCAATCGTAGTTTATGTGCATGATAAATGTATCCGCCTCAATTGAGCATATATTTTTGTGCATTTTTAGAATTTATGCGCATCTTGGTGTTTCCGTCCAGCGTTTTTATGCAATATCCCAAAATGCACATTAAAATAGGTGGATGGAAACATAGCTGTGGCGAGGTAGACGAGCGAGAGACATGGGAGGAGCGAGTCCTCTCATGAGGGAGCTCAGAGGCATATAAGGACGAGCGACACCAGTGAAGGGCGAGAGAGGACCAGGCCTGGACTTTATGTTGCGTTTTATTTATGTTTTGTTATGTGTGTGCGTGGCAGCCGTCCGTGAGGGGCTGCCTGCGGTTTACTTTCATTTAGTTTATTTATTAAAGTCTTTCAAATGTTCGCCGGTTCCCGCCTCCTTCTTCCCATACAAACAAACTACGTTACAATAGCTAATGTTGCAAAGTTCATCAATTATGAAACTAATTTAATTCAGCTATAAGCAGCTCTGCAGAGGACAATAGCATCTTTATTCAGCTCAAATCGGTTCAGTGTTGATTTAGTTCAGTGTAGATGTTCCAAAGTTCATGTCATCATCTAGATCAGTTCAGTTTTACAATACTTGACAATATTACTGAATATTAATAGTCTTTTAAATTGCTGACGCTGTTTCTCTCTCTTAAAGCCGGCTATCGGAACATCTCCAATCAGTACTCCATTACTACTAAGATTGATAAGGAGCACCCGGAGTTGAGGAAGTATGCACGAAAGCAGAGCTGGTGGGATGGAAAGGCTCAGTTCAGCTTTGCTGAGGTCTACTCCTACTCAACCACAGCCCGAATCGAGGCCGCAGGGGGAAGATACTGTGAGGGACGCAGATTTCTGCAGAAGAGTGAAGGTTAGTTTGGTGGTGGAAAATTATTAGCAAATTCATGCAAAGTTCACATCTCAATCTCAATCTCATCTCATCTCACACATTCATGACGATATAATTGGTTGACTGTAAAATACACTACCAGTTAAAAGTTTGGACACAACAGGGCTTGACATGAAGGACTGTCCGATGGCCCGGGGCCAGCGTGAAAGACACTCGGTCACCTGATCGGGCCAGTGCTGCATCGTCATGGAAGTGTTTTTAAGCCGTGCCATCTTAAGTATACAAGCGCAAGTAGACACAAAAGTACCCGCGTCTCTCAGTTTGGAACTGTCGAGTTCGAGTTCTCACAGCGCGCAAATGCTCTCACATCTTCCTGAGCTTGAATGGACATATTTGCACACAATTATGTCAAAATGCCTGTCTTATCGAGTATCACTGTAAACGTAGTCGGTTACGTCTTAAGTGAGTGTAAACATGTGAGAGATACGATGCCTGTGTATCAGTATATTGGATCCGTGCAGCTCTTAAAGTGACAGCAGCCTAATATTCCTGCTGTTAGTCAAAAAAATCACTCACTGCTCTTGACTGAATACCTATAATAAGGGTTAATCTATATTTATAGTCAAGACTGTGCAGTGATATTTTACAGTTGATTACTATTTCTGTACCCGAAAATCTAAGTAAAGATTTAGAGTGAAGCAAGGGTGTGTCTTCGCTCCCACCTTGTTTGGCATCTATTTCTTGGCTGTGCTGCAACGGGCATTTCCGGATCCGGGTGGGGTTCTGCTGCACACCAGATGTGATGGCAACTTCTTCAGCCTGGCTCGTCTGAGGGCCAGAACCAGGGTGAAGCGTGTCCTTGTGCACGAGTTGCTCTATGAGGACGACACTGCCTTTGTGGCTCACACTGAACAAGAAATTCAGGAAATGTGCAATCCTTTTTCGCTGCCTGCACAGAGTTCGGACTCACCATAAGCCTCAGTAAGACGGTGGTGATGGCTCAGAATGTTCCTGCTCCCCCTCACCATCAATGGCACAGTGCTGTCGTTTGCTAAGAAATTTGTCTATCTCGGCTCAACCCTGACAGCAAACAACAGCCTTGATGCTGAACTGAATACCAGGATCGGTTGCACCTCAACAACCTTTGGACGACTTCAGTCTTGCATCTGGAACAACAGCCGCCTTTCTCTCAAAGTAAAGGTGCACATATATGAATCCTGTGTGCTCTCCGTTCTGCTATATGGAAGTGAAATGTGGCGGTTGGAGCACAAGCTTAATGCTTTTCACTTCCGTTGTCTACGTCAGATCCTTGGCCTGTCATGGCAGGATCGTGTCCCGAACACCACCGTGCTGAAGCTCACTAACAGCAGTGACATGTACACCGTGATCCAGAGGAGACGTCTCAGATGTATCGGCCATGTACGCCGTATGAACGTCTACCATCTTCCATGGGGAGTTAGCTGTGGGACACCACACTCGTGGCCGACCCAAGCTCTGCTTTAAGGATGTCGTCAAGCGGGACATGAATGTCTTCATCATTAACCCTGACCGATGGCATCACCGTGCGGAAGACCGGGCAGCTTGGCGGTCTGTGCTGGCAGAGGGCACGATTCTGTCATGCCATGCTTACACCAGCATTTGCACAGAAAGGCGGCATGTTAGACACCGTTTAGATCGGCGCTTTGTTCTGTTGTATTTATTTGTGCTATTGCTTGTAATTTGATTATTTGTTCTTATTTCAGTTCGACTAGTAGGTTTTGGTGTCATAACCTTATTTATCAAGGTTACATGGATCAAAAACAATTTTATTTATTACTTTTTTTGTGGTAAAAAATAAACAGTAGAAAAAAGCCCTTAGCGAAGTGAATTTGTGCTTCTTATTCTCTTAAACGCATGATTCAAGATTCAAGATTCAAGAGTTTTATTTGTCACATACACAGTTATATACAGAATATACAACCGGCAGTGAAATGTAAACAGGTCCGCTCCATGGACAGTGCAAATTCACAGTTAAAAACACAAGGAAGAAATTATAATAGAAATAGGATATAAAAAAAGTACTATCTATATATATATATATATATGTCTATATCTGTAGAATTATAAATAATCAAGTCAAGAGAAAAAAAGGTAACAAATAAGGATAAAGTGGAATAAAATAATTGAAGTAGACTGTGCAGTGAGTAAACTGTAGACTTATAAATATGTGGTTAACAAATGTATAAAGAGTATAATGTGCAAACAGGTTTATGACAGGTTGTTACACAGTAACAACGAGAACAGAAAGTGCAGTGCAATGTCAGTGTATCGATGTTTATCCTGGACGTGAAGTCACGTGATGTTAAGTGACTGAGTTCAGGAGTCTGATGGCCTGGGGAAGAAGCTCCTCCTGAGTCTCTCAGTTTTGGCCATCAGGCTTCGGAAGCGCTTACCAGATGGCAGCAGCGTGAAATGAGGGTTTGCAGGGTGATTAGAGTCCTTGATGATCTTGGTAGCTCTACCTTTGCAGCGTTTGGTGTAGACGTCCTGCAGAGACGGGAGAGCTGACCCTGAGATACGCTCGGATAAGCGCACTACTCTTTGCAGGGCTTTGCGGTCATGACTGGTGCTGTTCCCATACCACGCTGTGATGCACTGAGTTAAAACACTTTCTATCGCCCCTAAATAGAAAGTTTTCAGGATAGCTGGTGAAACCCTGAATTTCCTCAGCTGGCGCAGGTGGTACAGTCTTTGCCTGGCTTTTTTCACCTGTGTCTGAATGTGAGCAGTCCAGGTCAGGTCCTCGGAGATGTTTACTCCCAGGTACTTGAAGCTGATTAAAAAGCTTTTGCTTGCATGCTTGAAATTAGTTTTGTAGACTGATAATAATAGTGCCTTTCTTTACAAAACTAAAGCTTATTTACAATTGTTCTGTTTTTTCTTTATTTTTGATTGCATTAGTTTATAATTAAAAATATGTATATATTTAATTGGATTATTGGGTGTTTTTTAATAATGGACAGAATCTAGACAAAAGTACTTCCATACTTTTATGGAATAACATTTTGTGATATTTCATAGTTTTAATGACTTTACTATTATTTACTTTTGGAAAATAATAATAATAATATAGAACAAAACGATTTGTCCAAACTTTTCATTGGTACAGCACATCACTGTATATTATTATTTATAATTGCAACTATAGATCATTTAATTTACAGCTTTATTGAATTCTAAACAAAAAAGTTGTTAGACAGTTATGTCATTATAACATTGTATTTACAGGCCACATCACAGCAGAGACAATGATGGATATTTTGAGGGATAAGGAAAGCGGGATCAACATGGAGGGAATGTTCGTGACCACAGGAAGTATGGTGTCAGTCGTCCCTAAAGACCCACATTTACCTGGTGTCCACTTCTTCACGGCCACTCCAGACCCTGAACGGTACGCCAGGCTAGCTGATATTCAGAAGTCTCAGCTGTAGTACAGGGCTGCTCTGACTAATGCTTTTCTTCAAAACATTTTTATGCATGTCATATGTGACTACAGATTAGACTTATTGTGAATTGTAATAATAATATTATGATTTTTAATTATATTTAACCATTAGTTAATATACGCTACCAGTCAGTAGTTTGGAATAATTAAAAGTACTAGGGGTGTAACGGTATACGTATTTGTACCGAACCGTTTGGGTACAGGGCTTTCGGTTCGGTGCACGTGTGTACCGAACGGTTCTGAATGCAATCTTTAACAGTTAACATTCGGCTTGTTTTAAGCGTGGAACACACTTCAATCCGAGTTCCCACGCGAACATATTAAGTATTCAGTCCAAATGCCGTTTTGGCGCTCTGACTGATCACTGTATAGGTGCGTCAGTTCAGGTGGCGGATCATCTCTTCCTAATGAATAAACACAAATTAATATCTCTTAAGGTATGCTGAAGATACATTACAACTTACTGAAACGCATCATATGTTGTGTCATAATCGCTCAATCGGTGTTTCAAATGCGGAAAGACAATAAAACAGCTTGTAAACAATGTCACATAGCATCACATTTACCTCAGAAGTCATTCAGTGTCGACAGCTGTTAGTTCACTAGAGCAATCAACTCTTTCACTGAATATATGACCTATATTACCCTATATATTCATTATATTATACTGAACCTGTTAGTGACGTCTTGTTTATTTAATGTAGGAATGAATTTCCTACATGAGGAATCCTAAATGAAAATGACAGCCAAAATGAACAAGTGTGAGTTGTTCAACACTAAATATGCAGTTGTCTGTTGGCCTCTACATTTTACATGGCCCAAATTTTCTAGCCTCGAGCAATTGTGTGCCTGAGCATGTGGCTCATAAAGCAGTCTTTGTCCGCAAAATGTGCAAAGTCAGTATTCAAACAGCCTGCTAGTGGCAGTATTAAAGTGCCTCATGATGCTTATTGAATGTTTCCTTTCATGCAGTGTGTAATAGTGCTGTTTGTGAATGTGAAAGGTCTGCAAAGATATAAAGATCAAAGCACATGACAAATAAAGTTATTGTCTCCTAAAAGAAAGAATCGATTCTGACTCCAGAAATGAGTCGTATTTCCAGTCTCACTTCGACCAATCACAACACACGGTCCGTCTGACCAATCAGAGAAGAGTAGACCAATCACTATACACTGGGCCGTCTGACCAATCAGAGAAGAGTAGACCAATCACAACAGACTGGGCCATCTGACCAATCAGAGCAGAGTGTATAAATGATTATATTTCAACAATGAATTGAAGAAATATATTAGATTTAGAAGTTAATGCAAAAACTGCCTTATGTGAAGCTTGTGAGTGTTGATTATTATATAAAAAATTAAATAACTGAATTTAGGCTAATACACTCACCTAAAGGATTATTAGGAACACCATGCTAATACTGTGTTTGACCCCCTTTCGCCTTCAGAACTGCCTTAATTCTACGTGGCATTGATTCAACAAGGTGTTGAAAGCATTCTTTAGAAATGTTGGCCCATATTGATAGGATAGCATCTTGCAGTTGATGGAGATTTGTGGGATGCACATCCAGGGCACGAAGCTTCCGTTCCACCACATCCCAAAGATGCTCTATTGGGTTGAGATCTGGTGACTGTGGGGGCCATTTTAGTACAGTGAAGTCATTGTCGTGTTCAAGAAACCAGTTTGAAATGATTCAAGCTTTGTGACATGGTGCATTATCCTGCTGGAAGTAGCCATCAGAGAATGGGTACACGGTGGTCATAAAGGGATGGACATGGTCAGAAACAATGCTCAGGTAGGCAGTGGCATTTAAACGATGCCCAATTGGCACTAAGGGGCCTAAAGTGTGCCAAGAAAACATCCCCCACACCATTACACCACCACCACCAGCCTGCACAGTGGTAACAAGGCATGATGGATCCATGTTCTCATTCTGTTTACGCCAAATTCTGACTCTTCAACTGTCCAATTTTGGTGAGCTTGTGCAAATTGTAGCCTCTTTTTCCTATTTGTAGTGGAGATGAGTGGTACCCGGTGGGGTCTTCTGCTGTTGTAGCCAATCCGCCTCAAGGTTGTGCGTGTTGTGGCTTCACAAATGCTTTGCTGCATACCTCGGTTGTAACGAGTGGTTATTTCAGTCAAAGTTGCTCTTCTATCAGCTTGAATCAGTCGGCCCATTCTCCTCTGACCTCTAGCATCAACAAGGCATTTTCGCCCACAGGACTGCCGCATACTGGATGTTTTTCCCTTTTCACACCATTCTTTGTAAACCCTAGAAATGGTTGTGCGTGAAAATCCCAGTAACTGAGCAGATTATGAAATACTCAGACCGTCCAGTCTGGCACCAACAACCATGCCACGCTCAAAATTGCTTAAATCACCTTTCTTTCCCATTCTGACATTCAGTTTGGAGTTCAGGAGATTGTCTTGACCAGGACCACACCCCTAAATGCACTGAAGCAACTGCCATGTGATTGGTTGATTAGATAATTGCATTAATGAGAAATTGAACAGGTGTTCATAATAATCCTTTAGGTGAGTGTAGTTTGGGCTCTGTTGTTAACCTTTAATAATGTGTAAGTAAGGGCTCCCTGTAGTTTACAGCTTATAGTTTATCTTCAAGAAACTTTAGTTATAATTGAATTCATTTAAGGACAGACACAATTTTTTCAGTAAACCACAAATAAATAAAAAGCAATTTTGTAAAACTGGTGTACCGAACCGTGACTTCAAAACCGAGGTACGTACTGAACCGTCAGTTTTGTGTACCGTTACACCCCTAAAAGGTACACTATGTAACTTTTGGCCCTCTAGCGAAAATTGTTTTGGTAGTGCTTCGGCTCTGCGTGACTGTGCGGATGAATATGGTTATCATACAGCTCATAAAACATTCTCTACTAGTCTTGAGATATAACCAGTTTTGATAGAAAGGATCTCAAGCTGACTATCTGAAGACGTTACTATAGAGCTGTAGAGCATTGTAGAGCATTAATAGACACACTACTTCCTTAAAAATAAAATCTAGCACAACACTCATAATGAAATGAGCCTTCACAATAGACAGTGCTTTACAGTGAACTCTGTTAGAGAGATACATATGGCAGTTTATCTGTTATAAAACAGAGTAATAAAAATGTGCCTCTGTGTCACTTTTACAGCATTTCAAATCTATCAGTTCTCACCATCTCCTAAAGCCAAGCCGATGTTGATTCTCGTTTTATTACGAGACCTTTCTATCTCCTCTCCCACTCATACAAAAAATCCCACCACGTGACCACGTGTACTGTGTCATGTTTATGTTTATGTTTATGTTTTGTTGTGTTTGCTCTTGTATTTCTGGAGAGCGTAGGGCGGCGCCTGAATAATCGGCTGCGGCCCGGAGGCTTGCTCCAAACTTCATTTCGTTATACTGTACTTGTACATGTGTAATGACGAATAAACTTCAACTTCAACGAGTAGGGTTGGGCATCGAGAACCGGTTCCAACTTGGAACCCGTTTAAAAAATAACGATGCCATTGGAATCGTTTAGAAAATTTGTTTTCGATTCCGCTCAAGTTTTGGTTTCCATAGTGGCCACCGGATTTCAGGAAGTGCTTGCCGCGCCTGCTTCTGTTCTGTTGCAGCCATGGATGCATGAGAAAATAAAGCACGGCGTGGGATGTGCTCGCGCTGCCGGACTCTGACCTGAAGCGCGCGCACATACCTTTCACTCAGACAGCATGCGATCATCAGACTCATCAGTTTCGTGGATTATTGGGTTTAAATTGTCAAAAATATGTAAAAATTCAGGTATTCAGGTAAACAGTCAGATGTGTCTTTAGTGAACGTATACAGAGTTGAGTGAGAAATCGGATGTGTTACAGTGTATTGGGTCTATGCAGCTCTTAAAGGGCAAGAGTTAGCCAATCATAGAGTGAAGACTATGCAGTTTTTTTTATTTTTATATATTTGATTTTTTTTATTTCTTTCTTGAATGCTCCTGTTAAATAGGCCTACTATAGCTAAAAATAAAACACTGTTTTGTCATATTGTTTGTAATTTTTTCTTATTTTTTTTAAAAACGAAGATAAAATGAAATATCTATATTGTAATTATAAAATTACATCGGTCAACCCTGCACTAACCAACGTTATTAACGTTACCTCGTTACAATCAGGTAAGTGATTGTAGTGTAATAACAAAGCCCTTGACCGATTGTGGTGAAAAACAATGTTACTGAAATATTTTTTTTGCCCTCGTAGATGAATGTGGCGTTACGCAAATTGCCCACGCTAGTAGCAGTCCTAATATGACTGCTGCTAATGCTATTGCTAAACCGGTGGAGACTCGGTGTGAAACTCCATTCACCTTTAACTCCCTAAGCTAAAACTCATTGAATCAAAATAAAATTTTCCTCTGTGAAATGAGCCTGTGACATGTTTTGACTCCACCCCAATCGGTATCAAGAATCGAAAAAGAACCGAAAACGAAAGTAAGAATTAGAATCGTTCAAATCAAAACCGATGTCCAACCCTAATTACGAGCTCTGTCTCGTTCTCTTTTCTCCAGCAGACTCTCCTCTGTTCAGCGTTTGTTTAAAACAGGTGATTTAGCTGCTCCATGTCAACCTTTCTCGCTCGTTGTGACAACTAACTTAGCCGGAGAAACCTTTCTCTTTTGAAAAACTTTTGAAAAAAGGGTTTTAAAGTTTTGAAAATACTGTTATCATCTCCATGTAAACTAGGGTGATGTCATGCACATGCATATTACATGTTTAGTCTATAAGCATGTAGTGTTTTTTACGAAGTGACATCGCCTGGCAGGAGAATACAGCGTTTTTGGTCGTTTCGCGGAGCCGTGTGAATGGGGATCATTTTGCCAATGTTGTCGTTTGGACTCAAAAAATGCAAAGGAAAAACATTTTCTGTTTTTAGTACATCGTTGTCGCATGAACGTACCCTTATAATGGGCTCACCATAGTGAATCAGGGTAAGACAAAAATACGTTTTGGTAGAAGGATTGATAATGTATTGACTTATTCAAATTTTGTTACATAGTGTACCTTTTTTAAAAAAAGATATATATTTTTGAAAGAAGTTTCTCATGCTCATCAATCACTGCATTTAATTGATATTAGGATTTTGATCATATTATCATGTGACACTGAAGATTGAGTAATGATGCTTTTGAAAATTTTGCTTTGCCATCACAAGAATTATTTAAAAAATATATATTCAAATAGAAAAGTAAATTATTTTACAATATTACTATTTTTACTGTATTTTAGATCAAATAAATACAGCCTTGGTGAACTTAAGATACATAAAATTCAAAACTTGATCAGTAGTGTAGTTAAGTTAATATGCTATTACCAATACTAGTTGCATTTGCTTTGGCAAGCATTGTTGTTATTATTGCTCATAATTTGTATGCTATTTTTTATGTTATTTTGGAGGACAATATAACATTAAAATTGTCTTCACAAACCTTTTTTTTATTACTCTTTTATGAAATTCATGCAGCTGTAAAACTGCAAATTTCATGTTTTTTTTTCTTCTTCTTTTCCACAGGTCTGTCTTTAAGCCGTTCATATTTGTAGCAGACATAAAGCAGCTGAAGCACACATGTTCTCCATGTTTTGGAGAGGAGGATCCTGTGAAGAAGAAACCCCGCTTCCAGAGCAAACCGAACCGCAAACACCCTCTGTTCCTGAAACACGAGGTGGCCGCCGCCATCATCGACAGCACCAGTGTGAGTTGTTCAACACTAAATATGCAGTTGTTTGTTGGCCAGTTGTGTGCCTGAGCATGTGGCTCATAAAGCAGTCTTTGTGCGCAAAATGTGCAAAGTCAGTATTCAAACAGCCTGCTAGTGGCAGTATTAAAGTGCCCCATGATGCTTTTTTGAATATTTCCTTTCATGCAGTGTGTAATAGAGCTGTTTGTGAATGTGAAAGGTCTGCAAAGATATACACTCACCTAGAGGATTATTAGGAACACCTGTTCAATTTCTCATTAATGCAATTATCTAATCAACCAATCACATGGCAGTTGCTTCAATGCATGCCTGTTACAAACCAATGTAACAGTGTAACAAATTTGCATAATGCTAGTCTATGGACTTCATTGGCTGCCCGTGAACAATGCCTACTTTGAGCCTCAAACACTAGTTGTAGCTGAGACTGGAAGAGTTTGGATTGTGTTATGTCGAGAAGACGTGGTTTTCTACGCTGATACGATTGATGCGGTAAAACCGACGCCATCATTACTGTTCATATCACTGTGTATCAGGAGCTGAGGAAGAGTTGAAATTCAGATATTGTAACAGATGTTTTGTTTCCGACACGTGCTGTAAGCAGTTGACCAATCACAACACACGGGCCGCCTGACCAATCAGAAAAGAGTAGCCCAATCACAACAGACTGGGCCGTCTGACCAATCAGAGAAGAGTAGACCAATCACTATACACTGGGCCTGACCAATCAGAGCAGTTTGGACCAATCACAACAGACTGGGCGATCTGACCAATCAGAGCAGTTTAGACCAATCACAACAGAGTAGACCAATCGCAAGACTGTACCATCTGACCAATCAGAGCAGATTGAATCAGAGTAGAATCTCTGAAAGGAGGGGTTTAGAGAGACTGAATCCTTTATTGAGCTAATATGAGAATATTAAAACATTTTTTGATCTTGGCTACAAGGATACTTGCAGAATAAACGAGGAACCTGTAAAATAGCATAATGGTAAGCTTTACTACTAATTTCACATGCAAAGTGGTTAGCCAATCATAACAAAGTTCATTAACATGGAAATCTTAAAGGTACAGTTGCCAACAGTTTGCTTTGAAGAGATGGTGGGACATAGTCATGAAAAACTCAATTATAAATGTTGTGCAATATATGGCCTTTTTAATATGAGAAGACATAATGTTTGTTTGTTTGTGTGTTTGTTCAGGAGAGAGGACAGAAGATTATAGAGAATATGAGAGTTCTGGAGAAGAAGAAGTTGGCAGAGATGGAGAAATATCTCATGGAGGGGATTGAGGACTCAACACTGCTGGTTCATCTCTTTACAGACACTGCCACTGAGGAGCTTGAGATTTACAGTAAAGCCTGAGACTTCATTTAGGACTAATAAATAGTTTATAATTGTATTATTGGGGGTTTCTTCAACTATAGGCACTTTTGAACTGTGGATCCCTTTAAAACACAGTTTTACAGTTTCACTAAATTACAGATTGATTGGAATGGAGGCATACGTGATGTGATGTGAACACCATGTCTCAAATTCATCTCAAACTCTTCACTGACCCTGTAGTTTCTTTGGAAAACAAGTACACTAATTTTTTTAATAAAGTTTACATGCTTTTTGGTCCAATAAATTAAAACAGAATAAACTATAAAACAAAATAAACAAATAAAACATATTTCATAGGGCTCTAAGTTGAATTGTATAAATAAATTGCATGCACGGCCAAAAAACATTTTTTTGTTTTCCAGTACAAATATCTAAACATTTGTCTTGTTTTTCAGTGAAATATATAAAAGATTCTCCAATCAAGATACTTTTACTTGAGATGCAAGATGAAGACATTAATTATTGTTTTCTGAGAAACTGAACTAAATTCAGCTAGAGTAGAGTAGAGCTATTTAAACTTTAAGCTTGAGTTTTTTATTGTCAAATGAACTCAAAAGTAATGGAGGTCTTTTGGAAGTGTTGCTAATAGAATTGCGTGCTTCCTAGACATTTTGTGTTAAGTTCCCTTCAATTTATTCCTTACATTTTCTTTAACTGGTCTTAAAAAGGTTCAATTTAGCTTCATAAAACCTGCAGAAACCCCGTGAAGGCATATGGTTAAAAACAAGGCAGTTTTAAAGTAACGTTAATAACTTCACATGTTGAAATCTCAATCTCAACCCGTCATATCTAAAAGTTCCCAAAGTTGAAGAAACACCCTCGCACCTTTGCTAGTGGGAAAGATAATTTGCACAATCATTCAGGCACATCCTGTATGTTTGGATATTGTTTTAATAATCTACTCAAAACCATTGTCAAGTTAGTCTCATTGTTCTCATTACTGATATGGTAAATAAATCAAATTAATGCACTGCAAAAAGTTATCAGTTGACCTAACTTAAAAAAGTGAGGAAACCTGCTGCCTTAAAATGATTGAGTATTTCAGTGTAATTATATATTTAAGTACTGAGTAATATTAGTTAACTACATGTATTTACTGTAGGATTGGGGTTTGGTTGAGGGTGTAATTATGCATCATTTACTGTTATTACTGGAGTACATGTAACATATGTAACAATGACACTGTCAAATAAAGTGTTACCTAAACTTCATGCATAATTGAAAAAAATGAAGTGATGTGAACTTGTATGTGTTTATTGAATATTAAGGCAGCAGGTTTCCTCACTTTAAGTCAACTGATCACATCTTAGTGTGGCATGTTTTTAGCGTTTTAGAGTGCATGTCAAAGATCTCAAATGGGAAGTTTGAACAGTCGGTCATTCCTTACTGTCCATGTCTACTAACCGTGACTATGACACAGATATAATATGCAAACACTTACAGTTAAATAACAAATTCCAAAGGATTCACTTCAAGAATGTGTGAACTGGAAGCTGGCAGACCTTACTGACTGTCGTCCACTCTCTTTATGTGAAAAAGAAATAAAGATCAACACTCATTAAAGTCCATACCACAAACATAATGAGCTTGTCTTTATTATTATTATTATTATTATTATTATTTCATGGAATTCTGAATTGGCTCCAGTGACAGGCTCAATATTGTCACAGATGACCAGAGACTGACAGTAGTGTTCAAAGGAGAGCAGGTAATGGGTGCTTCTCAATACTCAAATCTGCTTCCTCGTGTGCTCACTCCTCCGTCCTCCAGCCCGTGACCCAGACACCAATCAAACTCAGCCATCTTGAAGGACATCAAGGAGTGAAGCGTCATGAGTGAGAATACACAGGTGTATCCTTCCCTCGCATCCTAAAGAGGTGGAGCTAAGATGCGAGGAAAGGAAACGGGGATGCACAAAGAAATGAATACACATCCCAGGATTCTCCTTCAATGACTTCACTTGTTGGGACTTTTCTGCGTAATCAAGACAAAAACTAAAAATGTCTGTCGCCCTCTTGTGGCTGTGAAATGAAACAACCACATCATTTGGAATTCAATTTATTTGAACAAAGAATTATTTGGTGGGCTAGTTATCACATGGCCTGTATCTCAATACACGTTATATTCAACTCAAACATGCTACTAAAAGCAGCAGCATGATGAAAATAAATGCATATCCGCCAGGGATTCTGCCACATATATCTGCCAAATGTTTTAAAACATAAATTGTCAATGAGCGCAGTATTGTAATACTTGGAGTTAAGGGGATGCATTCTTAATTCAGTGGTATAAATATAACTCCACCAGAAGTGCAATATTGTTATTAAACCCAATTAAATTACTGCAAAAAAATAAATACATTTAAATTCTGTTAAGGATAAGACTAATCAAATGTCTAGGGGAAATAAAAGCAGAGCAGCAGGATTTGGGGCTTCAGCACTCCCCGTTCAGTTCTGAAATGTTTAGTCCTTTTCCATCCTGTATGTGTGAGGTAGGTAAAATCATCAAGACCTCATTCTAACCAACGACTTTCACATCTGGTTATTGCTATTAGCGTCAGTACAACAAATAATTCACTTAAAGTGACTTCACTTAAAAATGAAAATGATCCAACCCAGTCTCACAGCAATTCGTACATATATTACCAGGTGGCTAATTCGTATGAATTTGCATGTCCTTACTCGTATGAATTCGTATGATTTTTGCCAAATTTGCTAAACGTACGTATTTGACGAGTTGGTCAATTTGTATGATTTTGTACGAATTACCTACCCCTAAAACCGCACAAGTGAGGTCGTACAAATTAGCCACCTCATACAAATTGGTCGTGAGATAGCGTTGAATTATCCCATGATTTACTCACCCTCAAGCCATCCGAGGTGTATATGCCATTCTTCTGTCAGACGAACACAATCTCAAACAGCTATATTAAAAAAGTCCTGGGTAATCCAAGCTTTATAATGGCAGCCCAAAATTTAAAGTCCAAAAAGTGCATCCATCCAAGGGGTTAATAAAGGCCTTCTGAAGTGAATCGAAGGGTTTGTGTCAGAAAAACATCCATATTTAACACGTTATAAAGTAAAATATCTAGCTTCTGGCGGACCGCCTTTCGTATTCAACTTATGAAGAAAGAGTAACGCCTCTCGTAATTCAAGACGCCTTTATGTAATACGCTGCGCTAGCTACGTTGAATACGGAAGGCGATCCGCCGGAAGCTAGATATTTTACATTATAACGTGTTGAATATGGATATATAAAATATATAAATACAATTTTGGGCTGCCATTCACTGCCATTAAAAGAGCCAGGACATTTAATATAATCAGATTGTATTCGTCTGACAAAAGAATGTCATATACACCTAGGATGACTCGAGGGTGAGTAAATCATGGGATGATTTTCATTTTTGGGTGAACTAACCCTTTAAATGTGCACTGTGTCATTGGCTAAAATGATGCTCCAACCATCGTGCATCCACCAGCCTTCGAAACGATCCGGCTCTTCTATGTGAAGCGGTAGTGTAAAGCTTCATCCTGGAAGCCTTGCTCAAGGTCAGTGATGTGCTGGATGACTCCGCCCTCGAGCAGACGCGAGCCGTACGCTAGAGCCTCGCCCTGGTCAGCGGCCAAGCCCACGCTCTGCAGCCAGCGAACCATGTCACTGCCCAGGAACGTGTCTGTGGTGCTCCTCTGTCCACACCTGCACAGCAGAGCACGCGTCACCCACTGCACCCAAACCACAAACACCAGCACAGAGCAAGAACGGCAGACGGCCAGGGGACGCAAGCGGGAGATGGACAGGAGAAAGAGATGAATAGAAAGCAAGGGAAGCGGTTTGAACCAAACGGGGGAAAAAATCCATGAGATTCATGCAAATGTGCAAACATGTTTTAATGAACAATCATGCTGTCATGACAAAATCATGATCACTAAATAAAACTATTTTTATGCATGCACCAAAAACAAATCAAACATGCGAATGAACGCGTAATTCAAATAATTCCATGCAAAAAAAAAAACGAGATAATATGACTTTCAATCATTCCCCGGATTTGAATTCTTCAGTAGATTTATACTAGTAACAATGGCGAGTGAGAATACAATTACAGACATCAAGAAATAGAGTTTTTACTAGTGGAAATTAAATTCTTGATATCAAAAATTCATATTTCCACGAGGGTTTGATGATGATTATTGATCATTGTTGAAATGTTGAAGTTATGTTTTTGGTATTTTTGTGCCTTTATTGGATAGGACAGTAGAGATTTCATCAGTAAAGTGTGGGGTGGAGAGAGAGGAAAATGGGATTGGCAAAGGACCTCAAGCTGGGAATCGAACTTGGGTCGCTGGAGGCACAGTTGCACTATGTCAGCGAGCTAACCATGGGGCTATCGGCGCCAACAGGAATTCAGCATCAGAAAATAATTCCTAATATAAAAAATGGCCATTGTTACTAGTAGAAATCTAACTCCTGATATCAAGAAATATCAGTTATTCAAAATGTATTTGTTGGTATCAAGAATTCATATCCTGGCAATGAATAAAAGTCAAAATGGCTTGCCATAGAGACAGCAGTGAAGAGTCTCTCACCTTTTCTTGTGAACGATGTCTTTGACGCACTGCTGCTTATGATATGTGAGGAACTGACGGCAGGTCAGTCTGATCTCCTCAGACGCCGCAGAGCCCGTGACCTCCTGACCCCAACCCCGCCACAGCCTCGCTAACCTTTACCAACATACACAAGACACCTAATCATTACCTCATTGTGCATACTGCAGTTATATGACATCTAATATTCACATTAAACAGGGTTTTTCTTCCTCTGTTTAAAAACAAGCTCTTTCTCCCATCCAGACCATTTATTGAAGAAAAGCCACAAAAATGGTTTAAAAAGAAGTTATGGAAATAAATAAATTGATAAATCAATAAATGCTCTTTTTGGAATGGCGATTCCAGAAAATAACAGTATGCTTTCACAGTGTCAGAGGATCAAGTAAAATTTGATTCATCATCATTTGAGCCCTTTAAAGCTTTGCAAGTTGTGTAAAAAGTGTAGTTACCTTTTTTTGAATGGAGAGATAATCAAATGCTTGTCAAGGCCAAAAAATGCAAATGAAATGAGGCCCTACAGTGGGAAGACAGAAAGAGACGCATGCTTCAGGAAAAGTGTAAGACTTCAGCACAACACATGTGACAGGCTCACACACTCACCTGCCCATAGTTGGCCACAACACAGAAGAACTGCAGCTCCAGATACAGCTGTCCTGGATCTTTATTAAAGAGCCACCACAGACAGCTGGAGAGATTCTACCACACACACACAGAATGAAGAGTGACTAGGCTTTAACTGTATTGTAAATAACGGTCAAACCCTGACCAAAGACACTTATTTAAGTCAGTGGGTCTCATTCACTAACCGTACTTACGCACGGATTTTGAACTTGAAGATCAAGGTAAAATGTACTTAATTTGTCTTCCGGGAAACATGCGAGTATCTTCAACAGTATATCAAAAATTTGATATTTAAACAAAATAAGAAAAATCTTCATCAAGTGTTCACCCCCGGCTCTTAATGCGTCGTGGAGCATCAGTGACTGTTTGGACCTTTTTTAATAGTTGTGTTTGAGTCCCTCAATCGTCCTCAGTGTGAAAAGATGGATCTCAGAATCATACAGTCACTGCTGGAAAGGGTTCAAATATGCAGAAGATGCTGAAAAACTGAAGCGTTTGCAGGAGCTGGAGGATTTTACTGAAGAACGTTGGGCAGTTTAACTGATCAGGACAAACAACGGACTCAAGAACAACCATCACCAAACACACACACAGCCGTGGATCATCAGGGAACCACACACAGTGTTAAGAACCAAGGGTTCATTAACTTTTGAAATATTTGAACTATTTTTTTGTCTTGTGGACTATATGTAAACATATTTTATGTAAAATATCTTAGTCAGGACAGTACTAAATAAAAAACAACATGCATTTTGTTTGATCCCTCTTATTTTGTTGAAATTATTCAGAGGCTGCATTTAACTTCACTTTTAGACTTACACTCGCAAACTTCCCTAAGCACTTCCCCTCTGGGAATCCCCACTGTCATTTTGAAGTGAGTTCAACTTCATCAAGGCACCCTAAACCCTCACGGTCTTCCTGAGTCCGCACTTTCACAACGCAATGCCGCTTTGACTGCCTCTGTGTCAGAGAAGTCCTCTGCGTAGCTCGCAAACTTGCGGGCTCAGCTGAAGTGCGCATCGAGGGCGCATAGCAGCTGCAAAGGGGGCGCTCACGAGCACCCTACTTTAAGCTTAAATGACAAATGGGACACCTTAAGGTCTTGTGGACTTAACGGACACATGCACACAGCGGCCATTGTAAGTCCACAAGGCCGAAAGTGCACATGAAGTGTGCCATTTGGGACAGGGCCAATACATACACTTCAGGCAGATCCATAGACCACAATGCACCATGACTGTGACATCACAGCAGAACGCACTTAATTTACCCCCACCCTACACAACTCTAGTGTATGATAATGGAGTTATTTTGACATTTCGTTAAATTTATGAATATATTCATATTTAATATTTGTTTATATTAAACATTTTTAACAGCCCAATCAAGCATACAGACTATAGAATGGTGCATAAAACAAATTCATAAGGGAAAAAAAGTAAATAATAAATCAGCCCCATATTGGATTCCAAGTGATCAAGTGCGTTCCATTCAAACACATTGCAATGGCTCCGCCAGTAGTGTGCACTCGTGCAATGTAAGCAATGACGTTCATCCGAACAGACCGAGGGAAGTTAGCAAAGGAAGGGGATAAAAAATGAGAAGTCGTGAGAAGTTCTCCTGTGTGAATAATCCATGCAATTATTAGTGAATGAGACCCAATGTCTCTATGAATAAATTAATACATCTTGACAAAAACAAAGAGTATCACACTATTATTAGCCTGGTACATTTCATGGCACCATTAGACTTTAACACCATTGTACTTTTTTTGTAAGAGGTTTTGTTTGAAAGTATAAATGACATATGTATTTTTGTGGTATGAAAAAAAGAGGGGATATTACATCACAATACCCAGCTGCATGAATGAGAGTGAATGAGTGTACTCACAGCGAGGAGACTGACGGTCAGTAACAGACACATCAGCACGTGTCTGGTCGACTGTATATCCGTGTTCTGTCTTTCCGCCCCTTTCTGTTCCTCTTCAGCCAGCAAACAGCTTGTGGATGTGCATTCCTGGCTACATTGACCTGAAGACAGCATTTAATATTATGCATATTTCACATTTCTTCCCACTTTAAAAAATTAAAATGCATTCCATTCAGTTTCAATAAAATGTTTTATTGTTGCATGAAGGAATAGTTCATGCAATAATGAAAGTTCTGTCACTCTGAATACGTTTTATTAATAGTGTGGCATCATTGATTTCAGATATTTCAACAGGTATTCAGAAAGAAACACTTCCTTATCTGTACATCTGCTGTGCGTCCTATTGAGCTCTAGTGGTAGCACTTCCTCAAAACTACCTCTGAACAATAAAGCAATTTCTTATCTACAAACCTGATTCCAAAAAAGTTGGGATACTGTACAAATTGTGAATAAAAACAGAATGCAATGATGTGGAAGTTTCAAATTTCAATATTTTATTCAGAATACAACATAGATGACATATCAAATGTTTAAACTGAGAAAATGTGTCATTTTAAGGGAAAAATAAGTTGATTTTAAATTTCATGGCATCAACACACCTCAAAAAAGTTGGGACAAGGCCATGTTTCCCACTGTGTGGCATCCCCTCTTCTTTTTCTAACAGTCTGCAAACGCCTGGGGACTGAGGAGACAAGTTGCTCAAGTTTAGGAATAGGAATGTTGTCCCATTCTTGTCTAATACAGGCTTCTAGTTGCTCAACTGTCTTAGGTCTTCTTTGTGGCATCTTCCTCTTTATGATGCTCAAATGTTTTCTATGGGTGAAAGATCTGGACTGCAGGCTGGCCATTTCAGTACCCGGATCCTTCTTCTACGCAGCCATGATGTTGTAATTGATGCAGTATGTGGTCTGGCATTGTCATGTTGGAAAATGCAAGGTCTTCCCTGAAAGAGACGACGTCTGGATGGGAGCATATGTTGTTCTAGAACTTGGATATCCCTTTCAGCATTGATGGTGCCTTTCCAGATGTGTAAGCTGCCCATGCCACACGCACTCATGAACCCCATCCCATCAGAGATGCAGGCTTCTGAACTGAGCGCTGAGAACAACTTGGGTTGTCCTTGTCCTCTTTAGTCCGGATGACATGGCGTCCCAGTTTTCCAAAAAGAACTTCAAATTTTGATTGGTCTGACCACAGAACAGTTTTCCACTTTGCCACAGTCCATTTTAAATGAGCCTTGGCCCAGAGAAAACGCCTGCGCTTCTGGATCATGTTTAGATATGGCTTCTTTTTGACCTATAGAGTTTTAGCCGGCAACGCGAATGGCACGTGGATTGTGTTCACCGACAATGTTTTCTGGAAGTATTCCTGAGCCCATGTTGTGATGTCCATTACAGTATCATTCCTGTATGTGATGCAGTGCCGTCTCTAAGGGCCAAGATCACGGGCATCCAGTATGGTTTTTCCGGCCTTGACCCTTACGCACAGAGATTGTTCCAGATTCTCTGAATCTTTGGATGATATTATGCACTGTAGATGATGAGAACTTCAAACTCTTTGCAGTGTTTCTCTGAGAAACTCCTTTCTGATATTGCTCCAGTATGTTTGGCTGCAGCATTGGGGGAATTGGTGATCCTCTGCCCATCTTGACTTCTGAGAGACACTGCCACTCTGAGAGGCTCTTTTTATACCCAATCATGTTGCCAATTGAGCTAATAAGTTGCAGATTGGTCCTCCAGCTGTTCCTTATATGTACATTTAACTTTTCCGGCCTCTTATTGCTCCCTGTCCCAACTTTTTTGGAATGTGTAGCTCTCATGATATCCAAAATGAGCCAATATTTGGCATGGCATTTCAAAATGTCTCACTTTCAACATTTGATGTGTTATCTATATTCTATTGTGAATAAAATATAAGTTTATGAGATTTGAAAATTATTGCATTCCTTTTTTCTTCACAGTTTGTACAGTGTCCCAACTTTTTGGAAGCGGGTTTGTATCTAGAGACAGTTTGAGTGAACATAAACTAAAAAAAAGAGTGAACCTGCTTGCATGGATCCTTCCTCTTTGGCGCTTGTTATGTCAGGCATGGTCTGCACACGGTCACACGCACACTCGCACATCTGACACTCTGACAAACACAAAGATTAGTCAACAGCCTCAGTCAACGTCTGTCACAGTCTTCATCTATCATAGAGCCATAGATGTTTCACATTCACTGCCTTTGTAAACTCAAAATAGCATACTACCTACCACTTACTTTTTTCATTCTCAGTAGTATGTATTCTGTACTCACTATAACACTTTGTTTATGGAATAACCAAATGACCCACTCCATTTCTAAAGTGTGCAGTGTACAACCATAGAATAGTGTGTGAAATACTGAATCCCACAATTCAATGTTCTTGACTTCCATATCCAGTGTGACAAATGCATTGGATACCATTTATGATTATGTTTTATCTCCTCGTCTCTTAGTTCACACAAAACTGGATTAAAAATGCAGAATAAAGCTATTTACTTCTGAGATTATACCCAGGCGTCAATGGCTGAACTGAATGCGATAATGAGATCATGTTTGAAAACATACTACTGTCTGAAACATGTATTGCTGCATACGGCATACTATTTCATGATAAAATACAGTACTACATACAGTACATTGATCAGGCAAAACATTATGACAGGTGAGTGAGTAAAAGTGAATAACACGGATTATCTCTTCATCACCTGTTAGTGGGTGGGATATATTAGGCAGCAAGTGAACATTTTGTCCTCAAAGTTGATGTGTTAGAAGCAGTGTTGGGGTAGTTACTCAAAAAAAGTAATTAGTTACTAGTTACTTCTGTAAATTGTAATGAGATTACTTTACTAGCTACTGCATTTGAAAAGTAACTTCACTACTTATTAGGGGTGGCACGGTACATGGAAAAAATATCCGAACTGTTCGGTTCGCTTGTCTCAGTTCGGAGCGTGTGTGTCGCACGGTTCGACGCATGCGCAATGTAGCCTCGTGCCCGTATGTTACCCCAGACAGTAGTCGTCCTTTTCGCGCAAAATAAGAGGTGTGTGTGGACATACGTAAAAGACAGTAAAAGTGGAGTGCTGCAGGTCACGTCACGTGTAGAGAGTGGGAGAGATAAGAAAGGCTCCCCGGAGTTAGAGGATGCACCAGCGTCGTATAACGCCGGCTTCACACCGAACGCGCAAGCAGTGCATATGGAGAGCGGGAGCCACCCGCGCCCATTGTGCATTCACACTGGCAGCGTTTGTCTCGCGCAGCCGAACCGCGGCTCGTGTATTGCAAATACAGATGAATATCGTCCAATCTGTCACATTTCCCGGTGTTCTCCTCCGACCCGTCTGTCTCGTTTGATTTATGATGGGCAGCAGATATCTGCTGCAAATGCGACCGTGTTCCCCTCTGTCCCAAACACACATGCATATAACATGCTGTATATAAGTAGTTCACATGATAAATGTAACATTAAAGTTAAGTTCTAACTTCTAGTTTTAATCATTTAAACAGGCCTTTGAAATATGGGCAAAAAGTTGCTCACGCTGAATTAAAGCCACAGTGCATCAATATTGACATGAAATATGTTACGCCAATGTGTTGGTCTCTGTAGACAGTGTAAGCAGGAGACAGCCAGTAAGGAAACAACTTCTACATGATATATATATAAAAAAAATAAAAATAAATTATAATGTATCCTAAATTGTGGATAGTTAAGCTATATATCATATGCTGAAGTGAATTTCTGGAGTGTTAAAGATTAAAAGAAAAAACAACAAGAACCTTACAGAACCGAAAACCGTGACCCTAAAACCGAACCGTGGGTTTTGTGAACTGTGCCGTGCCACCCCTATTACTTTTTAAAGACTTTCCTGTTTCTCAATTTACTGCGTGTAGATACATGGACAAACATCATAGCCCTATCATCACTTAGCCTGTCCGCATAGTGTTTATTGTATAAACGTATACAAAATGGCATGTAAAACCATATGAAAGAATAATATCCCTGTCTGCACAAAAAAATATGCCTCACTGTAAAATCCACAAACAACAGGATAAAGGAGGCTATGGTGGGGTCATTTTAAAATGGGGTCAGCACACAAGTTTCAAAACACAGGCTTTGGGAAACATGAGAACAAACTGTAGCGTATGGACGGTGCTCATAAATGATCAACGGACCAATACTTTGATTATTTATAATGACTCAAGCAAGACTGGCGCCGTGAAGTCTACAGACTGACAGGTTAACGGCCCTAAAAGAACACAAAACAGCCTCCACCAGAACAGAGACTATTATAAATAACAGCCCCCACCTTCACACATACCAAAGGACATCCGAATAGATTATATGACTTTTAACTTAGTTATTTTTCATTTTAGGTGTGTTGTGGTCCCTGTATGTATGCATGCTTTTTGTTATAACCATTTTAGATGTGTTTGATAGGTTAGAAACTTATAGCCAGTGAATGCGTAAGGAAGAATGACGTCAATCCTCGCCGTTCCTTTAACTCCTAAGTTAAGCTCCCCATGCTTGGTCTCGAAATCTTTGTCTCGCAATTTGTAGGCCGGCTAGGTATGTTGTGTGGTACTATGATGCATCAAACTCTTTCTTTCATGCCAAAACCCCAAAGTCTGCGTACCAAAACCCCCAAGTCTGCTTCTCTAAGAGAGCCATAAAACATGTTAATGAGGCGAGACCCAAGACAAAGGAAGATTTCCCGCTTCTGAGTTCCTTCGCTCTGATTGGCTGTTCCGACAAAAGAGGCGTGCCCCGTCAGGCACCTTTAAGACGGGCTACAAACGCTTCTTCGGCCTCTTCTTTTTGCTCTTCTGCCATCTCTTCTCCTTCCTCTTCTTCTTCGCCTTCTTCGCCATCTTCCAACGGATCTCATCACACAAAGGAACCAAAGTTGAATTTCCCGCGGACTCCAAGGACCCACCCTGCAAGATTCAAACACGGACCGGATCGCGGAATTCCCCTAAACGCACAAACTCGCGACCCAGGAAACATATGCAAGTATCCCTTAAGCTGTCGTTATAAAGTTTTGAGCTTATACCAATAAGCTGGACTGATTTCTTGCTTGTGCTCAATAGGTTGTGTCGATAGTATCACCGTTGCCTTGTCTCTCTCTCTCTCTCCCCCTCTCTCTCCCTCCTTCTTTCAGTTAATTTGTGTATGTTTGTTTATTGTTTGTTGATTTATTAAAAAAAAAAAAAAAAAAAAAAAAAAAATATATATATATATATATATATATATATATATATATATATATATATATATATATATATATATATATATATATATATATATATATATATATATATATATATATATATATATATATATATACATATATATATATATACATATATATACATATACATATACATATACATATATATATATATATATATATTCACACGTGATTGCGCTTTGGTTTGCTCATACATAGGTCACTTTTACGGTGAACCGACCCTGTTACAAATTAAAAGAAAGCTACTTCTCCTGGCCAGAGAAACGTGTTTAAGAGTTATTAAAAGGGAGATAGTTGGTGGACAATTATCCGTCCTTTGAACTCAATTCTAGAATCAAAGACATTTCTAAAAGTTGAATCAAGCCCTAGATATTAATAATTGTTATAATCCGTTATAATCAACTGTTAATATCCAAATTCCCCTCTGTGCCAATTTATGCACGTTTGATCGTAACACGATTAAACGCATGCATAAATCCCGCACCATTTCCCCTGGGGCTCGATATCGCTACAAAACTCTTCTCCTGAGAACAAAACCAGCTTTTTATTAGATTCATAACAAAAGAGAAAATGAAGTAGTCAATGAAAAATATAAAAATAAAGGTCAAATTAAAACTTAAGCCCATAAAAAGGAAACAGAAAATGCAATTAATTAAATAAAAAGAAAATTCACGTCATCCCAAAAACATTATTTTCCCCTTAGCTCGCTCTCCTCTGCCTCCTGGAGATGTGGCTGCCAGATGCGGTAAGTTAACATACCAAGTCACAAACTCAAGTTCTTTTGAGCTTCAATTCCATGTCGGAATAACACTTGTCCAGGTAGTGGGAAAATGTTTTCCTGTCGGACGTTGGCGTGTTGTGGGTATTTTATCCAGTATTTTTCTAAACCTGTGCAATTCAATGGTCGAACCCTGCAACTAGCCTTTCCATTTCTTTTTGTGTTAAAAGCTTAGCTTGTCTAGGCGGGGTCGACTGCTGAGTGACTCCTCCAAATGGATCTTTCGCCACAAGTTTTGTATTGCCATGCTGGGCTGACAAATGCTTAGACTGGTTGCTCATTGAGTTGGCAGCAGTTGAAAGACACTTGTCACCTGGGCATAGAGTGCATTTCACACAAATATTTTTGTCCTTTCAAGCAATAAACTGAAAGTAATGTGAATATCGCCACTGGCCGAAACCTCCTGCCTCCGTCTCCATCTCATTTCCCTCTCTCCTTCGCACCAGCAGCTACATCACTCAAATCAATCTCTATGGCAACGGTGCCCATGCTAGCACACACACAGGCAGCATGCATACACGCAGCACTTAAACAGATCAGAACTTTACACACAGGCAAACACTGCTTGGGTAACGCAGGAAAGCGAGTTCCTATAGTCTAGTAAAGTAGTGTAGTTACCAATATTTTTTGTGTAATGCATTACTTTACTTCATTACCCAAAAAAGTAATATCGCTACTGTAATCCGTTACTTTGTAACTCGTTACCCCCAACACTGGTTAGAAGCAGGAAAAATGGGCAAGCATAAGGATTTGAGGGAGTTTAATAAGGGCCAAAAGTATGATGGCTAGACGACTGGGTCAGAGCATCTCCAAAACTGCAGCTCTTGTGGGGTGTTCCCGGTCTGCAGTGGTCAGGATCTATCAAAAGTGCTCCAAGGAAGGAACAGTGGTGAACCAGCCACAGGGTCATGGGCGGCCAAGGCTCATTGATGCACGTGGGGGAGCGAAGGCTGGCCGTGTGGTCCGATCAAACAGACGAGCTACTGGAGCTCAAACTGCTCAAGAAGTTAATGCTGGTTCTGATAGAAAGGTGTCAGAATACACAGTGCATCTCAGTTTGTTGCGCATGGGGCGGCATAGCCGCTGACCAGTCAGGGTGCCCATGCTGACCCCTGTCCACCGCCGAAAGCACAAACAGTGACACGTGAGCATCAGAACTGGACCACGGAGCAATGGAAGATGAATGTGGTCTGGTCTGATGAATCACGTTTTCTTTTACATCACGTGGATGGAGAGGTTTGTGTGTGCGGCTTACCTGGGGAATACATGGCACCAGGATGCACTATGGGAAGAAGGCATGCGGGCGGAGGCAGTGTGATGCTTTGGGCAATGTTCTGCTGGGAAACCTTGGGTCCTGCCATTCATGTGGATGTTACTTTGACACGTACCACCTACCTAAGCATTGTTGCAGGCCATGTACAACCTTTCATGGAGGCGGTATTCCCTGGTGGCTGTGGCTCTTTCAGCAGGATAATGTGCCCTGCCACAAAGCAAAAATGGTTCAGGAATGGTTTGATCTCAATCCAAGAGCTCAGCTCTCAATCCAATCAAGCATCTGTGGGATGTGCTGAACAAACAAGTCCGGTCCATAGAGGCTCCACCCAGCAACTTACAGGACTTAAATGATCTGCTGCTAACATCTTGGTGCCAGATACCACAGCACACATTCAGGGGTCTAGTGGAGTCCATGCCTCGACAGGTCAGGGCTGTTTTGGCACCAAAGAAACCAACACAATATTAGGAAGGTGGTCATAATATTATGCCTGATCAGTGTATAGTGACTACAGTGGCATAATAATCGATTTGGTTGTAAAATGTAGGATGTATTTGCAGATTTGCTCATGCAACCCCAAAAAAGAGAGCACATTTGGAATAAACTACGCATGTATTGCATTAAAATAAAGTAACGAGGAACGTCGCCCAGCGTAACAAATTAAAAAGACAGTTTTTTAGTTAGAAATGTCCTCAAGTTAAAGTAAAATTACCCACGTTACTACCCACCTCTGCATTAGATGTTGAATTTTGATGTTAAATCCACTATTGTTTTATATGGAATTGTTCTATAGTCTATACCAGGGGTGGCGAACTCCGGTCCTGGAGAGCCACAGTCCTGCAGAGTTTTGCTTCAACCCTAATCAAACACACCTGAACAAGTTAATCAAGGTCTGAAGGGTTACTAGGAAGCTACAGGCAGGTGAGTTTTATCAGGACTGGAGCTGAACTCTGCAGGACTGAGGCTCTCCAGGACCAGAGTTCACCACACCTGGTCTATACAGTATTTAATGCAATTACATCAGAAGTAACTGTAATTAAATTACAAAAAATTAAGTTATACCTTACTTTACTTTTTCAAGAGAAATGTAATTAAATGACAGTCATTAGCCCACTTCGTTATTAATTAAACCAAACACTGATAGCACGTTTTATAATGACATTTAATGGAAGAGAGTCTTTGTGTGTGTAAACTCCGCCCCCTTTCAGAGGCACCACCCACTTTCACACCCCGTTTTGGAGTTCTCCCATGTGCATCTATATCTACTTGACTTTTTCATGAATCTGGCCCCACAGTTTTACAAATAGCAGAGGGTTTGTCAGTGTCATACCTGTGTTGATGCTGCCTATAGCACAGGGCTGCTCAACAGAGCTCTGTGTGTTTGAGTCGTAGGGAAGGCTCACATCCTCCTCACTGTCAGAGACCAATCCATGCTCAAGGGTGTGATAGTCTTGTGTTCGTCTGCTGAGGAGTGCGAGAGAGATTCCACACAGCATGATACTCACGGATAACACCACAGACGTGCACATCACCTACAACAACACAAACAATCGCAAAAGCATTACAGCAATATTTCAGGACCTGTAGTGAAAATGTAGTCGTCATATAATTACTTGCACATTGTGGTTTATCCATTTAGTATGAGTACAGGCCCATTTTCCCAGAACTGTGTCAGCTTTTAGGAGAATCCTAGCATCATAACCAGTGTTGGGGGTAACGCATTACAAGTAACTCGAGTTACATAATCAGATTACTTTAACTAACGCATTACTTTTAAATTCACAAAATATCTGAGTTACTTTTTCAAATAAGCAACACAACATGTATTGACTGAAATATATTACGTAAATGACACAAATATACTTCATGCATTTAATTTCACTTATTAACCAATATTAAGCAATGTCTTTGCTTCTGACCTTCGAAGATCCACTTCAGCCATGCTAAGAAGCAAAAATGACTTTAAATAAACTGTTATTGCTGAAGCATGTTGAACTTTCTTCTCCTGCTTTTTTTATTTTATTTTATTTTTACTGTGCCCTCTAATGTACAGCCGTGAATTTGCATTTCTTTCAGCCTGAGGCTTTTCATTTCACATTTTTGGTGTGAAAGGGACTTTACATTTGCCAAAAATAGAAAAATGTTTTGTTATTAAAAAACAAACAAGCAAGCCCACAAAAAGTAACATGAAAGTAATGTACTGCATTACTTTCCATAAAAACGGAGAACAGAGAACAGTCTTAGTCTGGCATTTGCCATCTAGTTGTAGCCAATATACTGTTTGAAATATCCTGTGCATAGCACTTCATCTTTTACATCAAGAGATTTTGGCCAAATTTATTCAACAACAAGAAACACTGAGCACCACAATAAACTTTAGAACCTGCAAGTTGATGAAAACGTAATGTGATGCACTTACTGCCTCAGATGAGGCCGTTCTAATGACGGACAAAACGAATATTTCAGTTACTCACTGGTCAAAAACCAACTCCAAATGATCATGATTTTTATCAAATGTTAATATTATAATGACACATGTAAGTGTCTGACCATAATACCACGATACCGACTTTGACAACACAGTGTTTAATTTAAAGGGGTCATGAATTGAGAAATCAACTTTCCCTTGAGCTTTTAATATATAAAAGGTCATGGTAATACAAGAATATCCTGTAAGTTTCAGATCTGAAAACTTCCTTGTTAGTCAAAGAAAAGCCTTTATTGACACCAGGTCCAGCAAACGCTGGATCTCAGAATGTGCCACACCTTGATGTCATCGTGTGATGAAACACCGCCTCAACAGAAAAAGTACGCCTGATTCTGTAGCCCCGCCCACCGACTTGTGCCTGACATGATAAATAACACAGGCCTACCTGGATGCCGCATAAGCTTAATTCAGATTCCAATATTATGAATGCATGGATGAACTTTATTTGTAATGAAGATCCAGCTCACGTGGGGAAGACATTGTGCGTTTGTTCCTTCATTTCACCACGGATTCACTTGTAAAACTGGATTTGCAGACAGGATGAGATTACATGAATGAATGAAGCAACACACTAATGTGAGTACATTTTTTTGATATATTTGATAGTATTGCATTGACACAGATCGTTTGATATCTATTGATTATGTGTACGTGTCCAACTGAACATAACTTAGCATGCTGTCAAAGGCTGGAGAATCCTTTATTTGAGGTGTAGTTGGTTCATTGTGCTGCAATTCGGGATCAGACTCGGACATGTAAGGGCCAAGGCTTGCAAAGCCCAACGTCCTGGGGTTATGTGTTTTCCAGACGGGCTACCAAAATGTAAGCCCGGCCTGCCGATGGGCTATCTTAAATAGTGAAATAACATTCTTGATGTGCGTTGTTCACTCTCTTGATGATATTTGAAGGAAAAATACAAGTTGATCATGCTGATTAGATAAATCATTGTGTTTGTTTGATTTTCTGAACCCTATAGTGCACCTGCACCATGCGCTTTAGACCATGTGCTCAGATTGTTAAAATAGGGGCCTTTATGTGGCCTCATGAGTTGATGATGGACATGATCAGAGGCAAACTTTCATGTTTTTATTCTGCTTTTTGAGAAGACAGTATCTCAACATCATGCATTAGTAATGCATCATTCCTAAAGAAATCAATGCTGACTATATTACCTGAACAAACAGATCGGACATGCAAAGTAACAGTACAGTCAGTCTTAAAGATGGCATTTTAAAAACTGTGGATTGTGCACAATATGAATAACACTTTCATCGGATTTGTACCTGCGTCTTTCCATAAAAGAATGCGGAGTCAATAGTGTCTGGCATTCTTTCCCCTGACAGGAGGAGGACACTCACAGCCAGAACAGGTAAACTGAGAGAGACAATGAGAGAGAACAGCATACATCAGTGCCTTTAGCTCAAAAAGATTCGATTTCAGTTGTCTAATGCAGCGCAACAGTCCCTGCACATTTCATCAGCAGCCTCTGTTTCCTGAAGCATTTTCCTCATTCTTTCAGAAATTCTTCAATAAAGGATGCTGGAAGAGACTTTACAGAGTACTGGACTTTTGCATTGCCAATACAATGACCAAAAATTACGGAAATAACAACACAACATTTATTTCCATCAAGAGGTCCATCAATTTTTGCTCAAGATCTTGTATTGGCAATGCAAGAGTCCAGCACTCTGTAAAGTCTCCTCCAGCACATCCCAAAGACTTTCAATGAATTTAAGCTCTGGACTCTGAAATGATTCTTCATGCTCCCTCCCAACCATTCTTTCACATTTGAGCCTGATGAATCTTGACATTGTCCATAAATCCTGAAAAACATGAAAAGCTACACACTCCTTAGAAGGTTAGAAGAACTGTTGCCAAACATATATCATGCTAGAAACATCATAATCACTGCAATAATGATCTGCAATGCCTCATAGAAGCGTCAGGTCACTGCTGAGCTCTTATGCTGCTGTTCTCCTTTTTTTTTATCATGGATACACTCTTAATAATAAAGGTTGCAAGGGGAACTGAAAGATTCACTGAAAGCTTCCCCAAAACTCATTTTAAAAAAAGGTTTTAAAAATTGAGTGTTCATCGGAGTGGTCTAAAACCCTAGGACATTTGTCGTACTTGAACTACGACAAACACGAACACGCAAATTATTGACTTGTTTTGTGGTTGAAATTTTAAAAAGTAACAAATCCTTCCCTCACGGGTCAATTTGAATGAATTGGAATAGGAATGAATGGAACGCGAGAAACACTTCAGTACACATAGAAAAACCTAAAAATGCCCAAAATTCGATTGAAAAGAAAATTCTAAAAAAGATTTTATAATGTCAGGATGTGTATCTGAATGCATACTGAAGAGAAACTGACTTTAGGACCCAGCAGAACAGCTCATCCGCTCCATATAGAGCTGTAAGGCCATCTAGTGGCAAGAGTCATGAAATATCATGTTATATTATCATTCGTTTTTCCACAAGAGGTCGGCAAAGACACCCAATGTGAGATATTCTGAGCTGAATTAAAAGAGTTATGCATGAAATTGTGAGTTACTTTGGATTTAAGTTGAAATAATGTGAAGAATGTGCTTAAATTACTATTTTTATTAATTATTTATTGATAAAATCTAGTAATTTAAAAGGTAAATAATTTTGTAAACCCTCATTTTGAGGGTTTTAAAAGAAAAAAATTTCTAGAACATTTTAAAAATCTTTCACTATAACAAACCTTCTGTGGAATGGAAAGGTTCTATGGATGTTAAACGTTCTTCATGAAATAAAGAATATTTATTGTGTAATTATTTGTTTTTAATAACTACCTATTCTATTGCTGAACAATCTCAGAGCTCATAGTGGGTCTTTCTTGAAAGGTTTACACTGCAGTAAATATTCAACATGTTGAGTATGAATGGGTTCTGTCTTGTTCAGTAGTATAACACTCAATACTGGTCATGATGTAAACGTGTCGACCGTGACACTCACCCCCAGCCAGCGATCACAGTGAGTCCTGGCCTGAAGTTCACCTCCTCGCTTCTCCTCATGAGGAGCAGAGACAGAGCGATCAGACCTTCAACACACAATACAAACCATTAAAACACTTTAAACCCAAGCCCAAAAGTCTGTTTCTATGACAAACGCATACTTTTATTTTTCAGTTTAACGCACTGAAAATATTTGACGCAATTAATGCAGCATCCGTTTTTTTCCCATTATCCAGTGGCCGGTTTGTCTTAAATGAAGTCTTGAATGAAAGTAAAGAGTTGTGAGAAAATAGGATGCATGTCAGATCCGTGTGATGTTCGTCAGCTCTTAAAGTGACAACAGCCTAATAAACCAGCTCTTAAAGTGACAGCAGCCTAATCAACCTGCTCTTAAAGTGACAGCAGCCTAATAACAACCTGCTCTTAAAGTGACAGCAGCCTAATCAACCTGCTCTTAAAGTGACAGCAGCCTAATCAACCAGCTCTTAAAGTGACAGCAGCCTAATAAACCTGCTGATGTCTGTCATTAATGTCAATCAAACAACAAAAGACAAAGAGAAAATCACTCGCTGCTCTTGACTGAATAACCTTTATATCTTTTAAAAGTATATATGTGTGTGTGTGTGTGTGTGTGTGTGTGTGTGTGTGTGTGTGTGTGTGAGTGAGTGAGTGAGTGAGTGAGTGAGTGAGTGAGTGAGTGAGTGTATGTAAGTTATAATTTATGCAGTGAAGACTGTGAAGTGTTTGATAACATTCATATTCAATTCATATTCAATGTCTGTATATGTACACCTGTTGGACATATCTAAAAATCTTAAAGCACTGTTTACAAGGTTACATGGGTCAAAAACAAAGAAAACAATAACTTTCAAGGGCATTTTGACAGGGTAAGTAAAAATCTGAACTGGTCTGAAAAATTGAGCCCAGATATATAGATTTTTTTAATAATGGGTTTACATGAAGATTGTTTCAAGTTCACTTAAATTAAAAGTTTTTTTAAGTAATAAAAGTTAAAATTTAAATTTTCAACTATACTGTAATGCTGAATGGCTATAATTAATGGTTAAAACTGATTTAAAAAATAATAATAATATAGAGATCAGTATCTGTATTGGTGTATCGGTGATACAAGACTTCTTTCATAAAAAGATGCCATGACAACAAATATTTAAATATATAGGTTACTGTCTTTATGTTGTTTCTATATTCATTTGGAGATTAAATGTGAAATTATTACAATATAAAAATACATGAAAATCTTGAGCGTTAGGTATGAATAATCGCAATTAATTACAGAAAAATGTGATTAGTTTTAATCGATTGACAGCACTAGTGATAATCAACATACCCATGTAAGAAGTGTAGCTGCTTATATTACAGTTTGTTGTACTTCTTATAAGCATAACTACAGTAGCTGCATTACAAACTCACACCTGATTATAGTAAACCAGCCAGCTGTGCATTTTGCACATCCGCTGTTTTTTGTAGATATTATTCATATAAAAACTCATTTACAAAGGGTACAATTAAAATTTTCATTTAATATGCACAAATTTTGTTTTATATTTTCATGTTACAATATTGAAAAATCCATATCTAGCAGTTACATGCTAATTAAACTTGTAAACAGCATGGTTTTTAATGCTGTTGTGTTGGAACAGGTAGTATTTAAAGGTTTTTTGGGATGGGTCATGTTTAGTGACATTCTCTGATGACTCACCAGGCCAAATATAGGTGCTGTAGAGAGAACCGTACAGTAGAGTAAAGGTCAACACCTGACCCAGGAAGTGATTCTGTGCTGCCACGAATTTCCACGCTATCATGCCAACACAGGCTAATAACTGCAAACACAGGACAGTATTAGTTTATGCAGAATGTGTGGAGGGAAAATCATCAGGTTGCATTTTGACTGTACTTTCAACAATTCAGCTTTTATGTTACTCTATGAGTGTGTTCACACTTTTAGTTTGGTTCTCTTGGGTCTTTTGAGTCGGACCAAAAAAAAAAGTCCTGGTTCGCTTAGTGCTCATACTATCATTTTTAACACCAAACCTAAAGACACACAAAAAAAAAGACAGCCTTTATGACATATATTTTGCGACTGAACTTACCAAACATCCAAAATAAAGCTGTGGGCTAAATGCACTGGTTTTAAATGCATACATATGATGGTGTTTTGACCAGCTGAGAACTCACAAAGAGCTTATAAAATGTGTAAAGGAGTCAAAACAGTGGCAGGAATCCCTTCGTTGCACACAAATGAAGATCTGCTGCAAGAAGACAGCGGTTCTGATGTAAACAAACCAAAAACATATATGTCTTTGGTCCGTGTTGTGTTCATATTTCACTGGAACTGCACCAGGGTTCGTTTTAATCCAACCAAACATGCCAAGTGTGAACACAGCCTTAATTTTCTGTGTTTTCACGGTGATATGGTATGGGGTGCTATTCTGCAATCTCCAGATCAAAACACAGGGAAAGACCATGCAAAAAAACAAGCGATCGTATACAAGCAGATGCATATGTAAAATAATGTGATCATCAACATTAAACAGCATATAAATCAAAACTATATTCATACAACAAAATATTCTATGGGCCATTACATTTTTGTAAAAATGATCAAAAACCCTGGCGGTGGCTGGCAACCTTTCTTTTTTTTTTTTTTTTTTTACGCTGGCGGGGAAAGAGTTCAAAGTAATGCATTACAATATTGCGTTACACCTAGGGCTGTAAAAGTCTGAGAATTTTTAATTGGAATTAACAGGAATTAATGGAAATAAACTGGAAATTCGCAAAATTGCAGCTTAGCCTATAATGGGATTTAAATGTAGTTGAAAAAAAAAAAAAAAACATCTTGCACCATAATCTTGCTTAAAACAATAAGATTGAATGGAAATTCAGTTGAATGTCTACCCTGCTCATTCCTCAATCACATGCAAACACTGCAGGGCTATTAAGGCCGCTATTCGTTCCAGTGAAATCACAAAATAAAATGCACACAAACACGTCCCTGCTCTTGATATAGAATCACTGATGAACACCTTTGGTTTTAATGCCGAAAAAAAACCTATACGATGACAGATTAGAAACCCAGAACCTCTGACATGCTAAACAAAAGGTCTACCACCATTTATTCTCTGTAAATGTGGCCTTAAGTTTGCATTTCACTGTTTTAATTCATTTTGAGGAATATTGAATCTGTTTTTGTGCAAGTGAGATGAGTAAATGCTCTCATTGAGTCTAGATCTACATTAATCATCATGTTCACACACAGACACACAACACCTCTGCACTTACTCTCAACATGAGGACAGGAGAGACGTCAGTCAATACATGGGGAAACAAACTAACTCAGATATTTTGATGTAAATTTAAAAGTAATGCAATACTTTACTAGTTACTTGAAAAAGTAATCTGATTATGTTAACTGAATTACTTGTAATGCGTTACCACCAACACCGTCTATGATATTAATGGAAAAGTACAGTGTCTAAAACCCAGCAACTACTCAGCGAGCTCACCTGTGCCACAAAGAGGTTTATGGTGAAAATGTGAGGAACTCTGTGAAACTTTCTGCTCAGTAGCATGACTGCAACACTCCACACCTGCAGGGACAGGAAGGACATGAACAAAGCGTTTCAGAGAAGGTTTAGGACACTTTTAGCACATGCTCCATCACCACCGGTGAAATGTGAACGTACACTTACAGTAACAACTTCTCAAAACCAGCTGAACTGGTTCAGAGAGTCCAATGTGCATGCGTGTGCTTGAATATGGTCATAACCAAACTTCTGTTTCTTGTCTTTGTTTTGTTTTTTCCAAGATAAAGCGAGAGCAGAAACGCAACAGGAAGGAAGTGTCAACAGATGCATCTGAGAAGAGCATGACACCATCTGACCTCTCAACCAACATCCACACTAGACATGCAAACACAGAACCTGCTTGAACCTAAACCTTGATAACAACTTAAGATGGAAATGAGTGTTTACATGCGATTGTGCTTAACAACCCGACGACGTGTGTGATCATGCAAACACTGAGATATTTTCTGTGGAAAGATTTGAGTAGTTTTCTTTTGTGATCTGTGCATATCGATTTTTTTGTCCCTTAACCCAATATTACTTTTACTGGCATCCTGGTGCTTATTCAGTGTGTGCACGTCTTTGCACACGTTTTGATGGCAAAGCCAAAGAAAAAAACGTTTTTATAATGAGCTGTTTTAATATCAGCATTTTGTTGTGCAGGTGAATGAACTGATTCAATTTGATTCAGCAGATTTCCCTGAATAATTTGATGGTTTAAAATGCATGTACCAATAAATGTACTCTTTGTATGCATTTTATATGGTTTTGAAAACCTTATATGCCCTTTTAAAAATAAGTTTAAATTTAACGACTACAATAATATATTGTCCTTCTATACGTCTTCAATACATGCGAGTGCACATCTCATTTATATATTTTAAATATATTTGTATTTATTAAACTTATTAAATAATCTAATAAATTATTTATTTTAATAAATAATAATACAATTAAATATACAGTACGGTCAAAAGTTTGGAAACATTAAGGTTTATGTTTTTTTAAAGAAGTCTCTTCTGCTCATTAAGGCTGTATTTATTTGATCAAAAACACAGTAAAAACAGTACTATTGTGAAAAATTATTACAATTTAAAATAATGGTTTTACATGCGAATATACTGTAAAATGTCATTTATTCTTGTGATCAAAGCTGAATTTTCAGCATCATATTATTAAATGTTGTGCTGCTTCATATTTTTGTGGAAACTTTGATGGATTCTTTGATTAATAGAAAGTTAAAAACAGCAATTTTTATAAATAGAACTTTTTGTAATATTTATTAATTATTAAATGTATTTACCGTCTTTTTTTGTTGATCAATTTAATGTGCCTTTGCTAAATATTAATTTCTTTTTCTTTTTCAAGAAATCTTACAACCCAAACTTTTGAATGGCACATCATTTTTTATACATTAAAAAAACATTGATAATAATAATAAATCATCATATCAGAATGATTTCTGAAGGATCATGTGACACTGGAGTAATGATGCTGAAAATTCAGCTTTGATCACAGGAATACATTACACTTTACTGCATATTACAGTAGAAAACAGTTATTTTAAATTGTAATATTTCACAATATTACAGATTTTACTGTATTTTTGATCAAATAAATGCAGCCTTGATGAACAAATGAGACTTCTTTAAAAACAAAAACAAGGCTTTTTCTTCATTGATGATATCAGGACAGTTGTTTTTATTTTTTTTAATAAATGCATTTTGCATTTTTAAATAAATGTATAGATCCAGAAAAATGGGCATCATGTCACTTTGTAATCTAGTCTCAGCGGTCCAAAAAACCCCAAAACATTAGTCTGACATCACTACAGATTTCCCACAGCGTGTCCACATTTAATTTCTGGTTTCCATGACATCTCCAGCAATACTGATAATAACATGGATTTACCTTCATCCCATAATAATCCCCTGCAATAGAGAGAGGCAACACAAACAAACATGCACTGCATATGAATATCAGCACACTGTAACAACTGATGTCTTTAAGAGGAAGCAGAGAAAAGAAGAAAGAGGAACGAAAACTCGAAACTCACCAATGCAAAAAGGCTGATAATGCTGATGTTGAAGCTAACGTTCTGTAGCGCTGATGCTAGTGGCGCCGGGTCCATCCACGGGATGGTCAGCAGCCAGGCAGACACGTACATGATGGGAGCCGACAGAAACGTGCCGATCACCATACCTGAGGTCACCTGACGGAGAGGATAAGGATAAAAATACTGTGGTGGTTCTTTGATAAACTACATGAGCCATTTAAAATGTAAACAAGGTTGAAAATAAAAGAAGGGTATGTGCAAGTGCTAAATAATGGCAAAAAAGGTAGAATATCATCAGACACATACAACCTAAGCTGAAAAATTCAGTTTAAAAAAAATGGGGATTGAAAGACATCCAGAAGCGTACACTACAGTTCAAATGTTTGGGATCGGTAAGACTATGTAATGTTTTTGAAAGAAATTCAAAATGCTATTTGAGATGCTTCTTCTGAGACAAAATTTAAACAGCATCTCCACCTAGAGCTTTCAAGCTACAACCATTAAACTCAGACCTTCAGACTGTTCTGACTCAACGTGCTGTATCTTTTCAAACTGATCCGACTTACGGTTTCAACTTTTCGTTAAACGGACGATCAAAACTACTTAGACTTTCACTGAGGGGGGTCAAGACTTTTGTATATTAAAATATATAATAGAGTATTTAAGCTGTCTATCACTAGCAAAACTTGTGACTACCCTAGGACAACATTCTAAAACATGCTAGCAACGTTCGAGTTCATGCTAAATCATGCCAATTCATGTTGGAAACATGCTAAAGCATGCTAACACCATGCTAAATCATAGTAGCAACATGCTAAAGCATGCTAACAACATGCTAAATCATAGTAGCAACATGCTCATTCATGCTGACAAATAAAACATGCTAATTCATGCTAGCACATGCCAATTCATGTTAACAACATGTTAATTTATATCAGTAATGGTCTGGAGGGCCACTGTCCTACAGAGTTTAACTCCAACCCGGTTAAGATCACCTACCTGTGATTTTATTGTGATCCTGAATACCTTGATTAGCATGTTCAGGTGTGTTTGATCAAGGTTGGATCTAAACTCTGCAGGACAGTGGCCCTCCAGGACCGAGTTTGAGGAACCCTGTACTAAAGCATGCTAGCAAAATGTTAACATGCTTTAGTGACATGTTCATTAATGCCAACAAATAAAACATGCCAGCAAAATGTTCAGGTTAACAAAATGTTAAATCATGCTTAAAAACATGTTAATTCATGTCAGTAACATGCCCAATCACACTAGTGACATACCCAATTTAACAACATGCTAATTCCTGCTAGCAACCTGATAAAACATGCTAGCAAATTCAAGCTAGCAATGTGCTAAAACATGCTAGCAAAATGCTAATTCACGTTAGCAGTGTGTTAAAACATGCACAATTATGCTAGCAACCTGTTAAAACATGCTAGCAAAACACGCAAATCCATGCTAGCAGTGTGTTAAAGCATATCAATTCATGCTAACAATGTCTTCTCTTTCCACTTCACTAAATGTAAAGCTTATAAAACTTTCATGACTTTGTCAAGCCAGCATCAACGTTTGTCCCAACAAACTTTACCCATCTACTTTATTCCTGTGATTACTCCAGTCTTGTCACTGAAATCATTCTAATATGATTTGATACTCAAGAAAAATACATTTTTCAGGATTCTTTGATGAGATTCTTTGATAGAAAGTTCAAAAGAACAGCATTTATTTGAAATAGAATGTAAATATCTTTACTGTAACTTTTGATTTAATGCATTTTAATGCATTTAACATAAAGGGCAAACTTTTGAATGGTAGAGTAGGTACAAAAACACATCTACACAAAGTACATACCACCTCCAGCTCCATGTTGTACTGCGATGCGTATATGGCCACACTAGGGGCCGTGGGGAAGACTCCATACAGAAAGGCGTAGTTTGACAAACTGGTGTGGTTCATGGAGCTTCTGTTTCCACAGTCCAAAACCTCAACCATCCCTCTACAAATCAGAGGCATCACCAGCCTAAAGAGACCAGAATGAGTTATGCATAATGTAATGAAACTGTCAAGAACCCAAGATCATCAGATTATTACAGGAACCCTTTTTAGCAATGTCAGAATTAGACTTTGATCTCGCTCATCGATAATGCCTGGATGCATTATAATAGAGAGGTAGAGTTCAGTAAACATCCAGGTAAAACAGATCAGTTGTTTCAAACTGAGTTTTTGTCTTTAGCTAAGCTTGTGCGTTTAAAGCACTTGGGTTTACTCTGTTGATGCTCTGAGAAACGTTCCCATTGGACCCACACAGTGTTGTACTGTTGCCAAGTTACGCTAGAAGCAAATACCTATTAAAATACTCCAAGGGTATGAACATTAAATTTGTTTTCTTGCCTTAGTAAAACATGCAAAGATCAGAGTGAGTGTCTAGAAGAAATTTAATGCATTACCAATGTATTGACAATTCACCCAAAAGTTGGCTCTCACATCTTATTTACTCTTGTGCACGTTTGAATCTTGGACCAGTGCTGGGGGTTACACATTGCAAGTAATGTGCATCACATAATCAGATTACTTTTTTGATGTAATGAGTAAAAGTAATGCATTACTTTTTGTCCTGCGAAAAGTTTTGAAAAACGTTTCCCCTAGTGGATAAAATTGAAGATTTGTTTTCGCATTGTAGTGTGGACTGTGAAAACGGAGGTATTTGAAAACTATGACAACGGTGTACTGACTGCCATAAATATAACAGATACAAAGTTATTTAAGTTACTTAAGTTGTTTATTCGTTTTATATCGTGCTTGTGGTCACTTAGGGCAATGTTAACACTTTTAATGAGTGTCAAGTAAATAGTATTGGTCGTATTTTCCGTAATCCTGCCGATATAGGATGATGACTAAGCATTTCCTCAGATACACAGAGAACCCACGATCCTCGTTATATATGCGCTTTGTGTGCCATCAAGCGGTTAACTTAAGTAAAATGTTAATTATATTGATTGGTAGAATGTAGACATGTATATCACTATTATGCATGTATATTGTAATTATTCATTGTAAGATGTTATTCATTTGTTTATTTCAGACCACACTCATACTAAAACAAAGTAAAGATGAGAATATTCTGAATCCTGTGATGTGTTTTGATTGACACCCTGGGGCGAGCACAATCTCCTGATCAGCTTCTTAGTACAAACTCCTTTACAGGGGGTCTTCGCATTCCCCTGCTAAATTCGCATTTCCGGGGGTAAATAGCACATGATTGGGGTCGCTTCAACCCTTGGACATGAAAAACATCCCACGGCAACAGTGTTACTACGCGGACTTGGTAGTCTGTTCCGTCAGTATCATCTCAGTAAGCGTTTATGAGGTTTTACCAAGCAGCAACCTCCTCCAGTTTCTTTTGAAGTCAATACGTAAGTGACTTAAACTGCAATTCATTGACTGGCCACTAGGGACAGGCTTCAGAATGGAGCAGAATCTCATTGAGCTCCATGTTAAAATGCCCAACTTTACAGCAGAAAAAAACATGTACAGCCTGGTACAAATTGTAGTTTTGGTCTATACAGCTAATTTTGAGGATATTCATTTTAATGATTGCGATCCGGCCTTGTAGTGAGGCTAGAATAACGTCCCATCTTTGTAAATCTTGTCTGATAGTAGTAAATAAAGAATTCTAATTTTCCTTAGAAATAGAAAATCTGAATTCCTAAATATTTAAATGACTTCCTGATTGGGCCGGGTGAATCGATAATGTTCAGAAGGCGTCGCACGTTATCCGTAGCAAAACGTTCCTTAAGAAATCCTGTCTGGTCATGGGCAATTAGGGAGCTGGCGACTATTCCCAAACGATAGGCTAGAACTTTAGCGTATAACTTGACATCTGTACCAATTAGTGAAATCAGCCTGTAGCTAGAGCGGAATAGGGTTTTTTTCCCATTTTTCAGCAGCAGAGAAATAAGAGCGGTGTTCTGATCTCTATGGAAACAACCCGTATCTATATCAAAATTTATAGAGTCGAGGAGGAGTGGTCCAATTAGATCCCATATTGCCAGATACAGCTCCGGGGGTAAACCTTCCAGAACAGGGGCCTTCCCCTTATTCATAGCCTATAAAGCCTCCTTCAATTCTTTTAATTCTATTGGAGAATCTAGAAAGACACATTGCTCCTTGGTTAAATGGGGAAGATCTAAATTTAACAGGAATTCAATGACTGGTTGTTCATTCGCTCCCATTTCTGGTCTGTAAAGATGCTCATAAAATTCCTTAAATATCCTGTTTACATCACCCAGATTTAGAAATCAGAATGTAATCTAACCTCGAGAATGATTTGTGGCGTGCCGAGTAAAAAGTATAGTCGTTACAGTTCTTATTCTTCACCCTCCAGATATTGCATAAATCGTTATTGACAATGAGCTCATTTAATGACTGCGAAGCCTGATCGACGCGAACCGAGGGAAGGGATCTATCAATTAAGAGATTACAAAACTGCATTAGCATCCATACCTACTATCAAATTGTAGTCGACAAAGTTAAGAAGGAATTTGGTATGAGATGGAAAAAAGTCTACCTCATAATTATTAGGGGAGTATACTGAGAAGAGAACCAATTTTAAATTATTCCATGAACCTGAAGTATATGTAAACTGCCCGTTTTCGTCCCCTCCCGTTTTCTCTATTGGAAACGGAATCTTCTGTTCTGAAGTATAATAACATCTCGGTTACGTATGTAACCCTCGTTCCCTGAAGGAGGGAAACGGAAATGCTACGTCGGAGTACCAACGAATAGAAATCTCGCTCGCGAGAGCCAATCCTTTGCTGAGGAGCCGAGTAGGTAGACAGGCTCCCCAGCAGGGTACAGAGGACATGGCGACGGGACGTGGCGTCTCCATTCCCTCCTTCAGGGAACAAGGGTTACATACGTAACTGAGACGTTCCCATTCAGTCGGTCACTCTTGACGCCACGTCAGAGTACCAACGAACAGGAATCCTTACCAAAATGCCATGGCCTCTGCCCCCTTCCAGTGCCCTGTGTGAGTCACCTGAGCTCTCTTACCTGATGAGACGGGGCTCACACCGGGAAGTCCATAAATGCTGTTCCGCATGACCCGCTCAGTGACTATTGGATAACACTGGGAAAGCGTGCCCTAGAGAAGGGGACGCTGCGGAGCCCACATCGTACCCCGAAGGAGTTATGTGGAGTACAATGCTGAGCCGTAGCCCGCAATGGAGGGGGCTCAGTCCCAGTGACAGGAAGGCTCTCCCAAGGGAAAGACACAGGCTTTCCGTAGGAGCAATCGTGGAAGAATATATAGGATCCCCGCAGGGTCACTCATATAACCCCAGCCCAATACCGGTTCTCAAGGATTCAGCGGCAAGGGGCCTGATGCCAGACGTCCCGCCACGTCCTGGCACCGAGGGTGATGGAGGACTCACAGAGTTTGCTTCTGGAGAATATGAGCGCCGGGGCAGCCCACAGCTCTACAGATGTCTGACAGCGAGGCGCCATGTGCCAGTGCCCAAGAGGATGCAACACTTCTAGTAGAGTGTGCTCGCACCCTGAGTGGACAGGACACACCTTGTGCTTGGTAAGCCAAGGTGATGGCATCCACTATCCAGTGGGCCATCCTCTGCCTGGAGACAGCCTTCCCCTTCTACTGGTCTCCGTGACAGACAAAGAGCTGATCTGAGGTTCTGAAGCTTTGAGTTCTATCCACGTAGATCCGCAGAGCGAAGACGGGACAGAGCAAAGCTAGGGCTGGGTCTGCCTCCTCCGGGGGCAGCACTTGCAGGTTCACCACCTGGTCCCTGAAGGGAGTGGTAGGAACCTTGGGCATATAGCCAGGCCAGTCTTAGTACCACATGGGTATCACCCGGCCCAAACTCTAGGTATGATTCGTCAACCAACTCAAATGGGGCATTCTGAAGTGCTCGGAGCACCAGAGCAAGATCCCAAGAGGGTATGGAGGGTATGGGGGGTTAGGAGGATTTTACCAACTCGCCCCCCTAAGGAACCTGACGACCAGGTCGTGCTTCCCAACCGTCTCACCTTCTACGTGGTCGTGATAGGTGGATATTGCAGCAACATAGACCTTGACGGTGGAGGGTGACAGCCTACACTCCAACCCTTGTTGCAGGAAGGAAAGCACAGACGCAATCGAACATCTTTGGGGGTCTTCTCGGCGAGAAGAACACCACTCAACAAACAGGTTTCACTTCAAGGCATAAGCCTGTCTTGTAGATGGTTCTCGTGCCGAAGTGATGGTGATAACTACCTCCTGGGGTAAGTCACCTAGAACCTCCGCGGGTGCCACAGGGTGCCCCGTCTCGGAGTCAGAAGGTCCTTCCAAATCGCATATTTGCACAGCCCCTGGGGCCAGCTGTGCGCAAGGGCATCCATGCCAAGTGTACCCTCAGTCAGCGAATAGAACCACTGGCAGTGGGACGTTTCTGGGGAGGCAAACAGGTCGACCTGTGCCACCCCAAACTGTCTCCAGATCAGCTGAACCACCTGGGGGTTGAGTCGCCACTCCCCTGGGAGTGCAGCTTGTGAAAGCTCGTCGGCCACATGGTTGTGCACACCAGGGACATGAATGGCCCAAGGCGACCTCAGACACTTCTGACTCCAGAGGAGGAGATGGTGAGTGAGTTGCGACATGCGACGGGAGCGCAGACCACCTTGTCGGTTGATATACGCAATAGTCGCAGTGTTGTCCGTGCGGATCAGTACATCTTTGCCCTGCAACCGCCTTTTGAGGCGGCTCAGAGCAAAATGTACTGCTAGCAACTCGAGGCAATTGATGTGCTAATGCAGGTGTGGGCCCGTCCAAACCCCTGACACTGCATGCCCGTTGTACATGGTTCCCCAGCCCATGGCAGAGGCATCCGTGAAAACCACAGCGGGTCTGGACACCTGTTTCAGGGGCACTCTGGCCCGAAGGAACGAGGGGTCTGACCATGGACTGAAGGACTGGCGGCAGGACTGGCGGCACCTCAGCCAGTTGAAGACCCAACTGGCTGTGGTGTCTGAGCACCAGGTCCCTGTGTTCACACAACTGATCCCTGGACTGTGCTAGACTGAGCCAGTGGTCGAGATAATTGAGGATACGAACGCCCTGTTCTCTCATGGGCACAAGGGCCCCTTCCGTGACTTTCGTGAAGACACGGGGGGACAGGGACAGCCCGAAGGTCAGGACTCTGTACTGATATGCTCGACCCTCGAACGCAAAGCACAGAAACGGCCTGTGTCGAGGAAGGATCGAGACATGAAAGTACACGTCCTTCAGGTCGATCGCTTCAAACCAATCTTGGGGACGGATGCATTTGAAAATGCGTTTCTGCGTAAGCATCTTGAACGGTAGCTTGTGAAGGCTCCGATTCAGGACTCGCAGGTCCAAGATTGGCCGTAACCCAACGGTTTTCTTGGGTACAATGAAGTATGGGCTGTAGAAGCCTTCTATATCGGCTGGAGGGAGCGGCTCAATCGCGTCCTTCGCCAGCAGGACAGCGATCTCCGCACGCAGGACATGGGCGAACTGAATCGCATAGCCGAGCCTGATGGTCTGAATGAGCCAGCGAGACGGACTGGGGAGCGCTAGTCAGGCTCCTAGCGACCGTACAAGCGAGATCATAGGGACCACCAGCGTACCGACCGTGGGGCAGCGAGGTGGAATTCAGGTACCGGGCTGGGGTGGCTGTCTCGTGGAGGCGGCCCGCAGCGAGGTGTGAGTGTGCCGTGCAACACTTACCTGATTCCACAGGTGGGCAGCAGGAACGTGAGGAGGTCGTCCACTGCTGCCCGCTGGTGAAAAAAGAGGATGAGTGTGGTCCGGCATTTGCCCGGCCACAACTCTCCGAGCCCCCTGAGGACCCGGAGATGGAGGAAACTGCTCTTTTATTGAAAATTTGGGTACAGAAACAAAACGGAACACAAGCTTCTCCTCCCGGCCTTCCTCTGGGGCATGGAGTGGTGCGGTCACCGTCTCTCACAAACGAGATTCCTATTTGTCTGTATTCCGACGTGGCATCGAGAATGACCGACTGAATGGGAACTCCTCTTGAGGCACTATTATGCGATGAGGAGGCTATCAATTTAAAATGTCTATTCTGAAAGCGGGTGACGTCAGAAGCCTTGAGATGCGATTCTTGATGAGGGCAATGTCAGCTAATTTGCGATGCAAATAGGCTAGACATTTGGATATTTTTTATGGGATATCACATTAAAGTCCCTCATTCTGTCACAATATAATTAAACGTGAGACAGAAGTAACCATAGTAACCAAACACATCAATGAGAATTTCACCCCCATGAAACATAAATAGTGATATAACAAAAACAGCAAACCCTGGTAGTTTTAACATTATAATAAAACAGCAAATCAATTCAAAAAACAAATTACTATCGGCAGCTTGCAGAGAGGAAGGCTCTTATCTGCCTGGAAAATAAATCTACTTGAGGCCATGCACTCGGACTTGAGGGGTAACAGTTACTCAGACATCAGCATCTCTCACCTGAGTGTCCATCACAGTGAAAATTAAACCTATATCCCTATTCAAGTAATAGAATTCAAAACCAAGAAGGCCGAATTTACTCTTCAGACAACCCTGTAGACGCGGCGGTGTCCATCTCCGTAGTGACGCTCAAAGATGAGATGAAACGCTCCAGGTCTCCGGGGGTATTGAAAAGCAAGTGCTCCTGGCCGTGACGCACTTTAACCGACGCAGGGTAGAGCAGGAATGACTAGGATGCCTAGTAGTTGGAGGCGTTTCCTCCCTTCAACCATAGCTTTCCTTTTTTGGGACATTCCCTTGCTGAAGTCAGGAAAGAATTGCAAATTACCCTCTTCGTAGCTCAGAGGTGATGCGCTCCTGGCTCCCTGCAGGATTGCGTGTCGGTCGTTATAGTGAAGGAGTTTGAAAATCAAAGTGCGTGTTCTATTCCTGGAGGAATCCTCTTTCACGTACAAGCGGTGCGCCTGCTCGATCTCGATCATCTTCCCTTGTAGAGCTGGAATCCACTTGGGAATATGGGTCTGCAAGAACTGAATTGCATTCCCTCCTTCAGCTCCTTCCCGTAGGCCCACCAACCTTAGGTTATTTTGTCTGGACTTATCTTCATAAAGAGATAGTTGCTCCTGGAGCTCCTCTAAGCAGGACTTGCTAGCAATCGAGTCCCTTTTAACATCCCACACCGTAGCCTGCATGTTGTCACATCTATTGCCAAACGATTTGACATCCTTTTCCAGCGCGTCCAATCGTGCTGTAATCGTCGATATTTCCTCGCAAACGATCGTCGTCATGCTTAGCTTTAAGGCGCTCAGTTGCTTATTGAGCATTTTAGCACTGGCGTTGTGAAGACGGTCAACGTTTTTATGATTTTCTTCACCGGGGAGTGGATTAATTTTCATTTACATGCCATCTACACTCACCTAAAAGATTATTAGGAACACCTGTTCAATTTCTCATTAATGCAATTATTTATTCAACCAATCACATGGCAGTTGCTTCAATGCATTTAGGGGTGTGGTCCTGGTCAAGACAATCTCCTGAACTCCAAACTGAATGTCAGAATGGGAAAGAAAGGTGATTTAAGCAATTTTGAGCGTGGCATGGTTGTTGGTGCCAGACGGGCCGGTCTGAGTATTTCACAATCTGCTCAGTTACTGGGATTTTCACGCACAACCATTTCTAGGGTTTACAAAGAATGGTGTGCAAAGGGAAAAACATCCAGTATGCGGCAGTCCTATGGCGAAAAATGCCTTTTTGATGCTAGAGGTCAGAGGAGAATGGGCCGACTGATTCAAGCTGATAGAAGAGCAACTTTGACTGAAATAACCACTCATTACAACCGAGGTATGCAGCAAAGCATTTGTGAAGCCACAACACGCACAACCTTGAGGCGGATGGGCTACAACAGCAGAAGACCCCACCGGGTACCACTCATCTCCACTACAAATAGGAAAAAGAGGCTACAATTTGCACGAGCTCACCAAAATTGGACAGTTGAAGACTGGAAAAATGTTGCCTGGTCTGATGAGTCTCGATTTCTGTTGAGACATTCAGATGGTAGAGTCAGAATTTGGTGTAAACAGAATGAGAACATGGATCCATCATGCCTTGTTACCACTGTGCAGGCTGCTGGTGGTGGTGTAATGGTGTGGGGGATGTTTTCTTGGCACACTTTAGGCCCCTTAGTGCCAATTGGGCATCGTTTAAATGACACGGCCTACCTGAGCATTGTTTCTGACCATGTCCATCCCTTTATGACCACCATGTACCCATTCTCTGATGGCTACTTCCAGCAGGATAATGCACCATGTCACAAAGCTCGAATCATTTCAAATGGGTTTCTTGAACATGACAATGAGTTCACTGTACTAAAATGGCCCCCACAGTCACCAGATCTCAACCCAATAGAGCATCTTTGGGATGTGGTGGAACGGGAGCTTCGTGCCCTGGATGTGCATCCCACAAATCTCCATCAACTGCAAGATGCTATCCTATCAATATGGGCCAACATTTCTAAAGAATGCTTTCAGCACCTTGTTGAATCAATGCCACGTAGAATTAAGGCAGTTCTGAAGGCGAAAGGGGGTTAAACACAGTATTAGTATGGTGTTCCTAATAATCCTTTAGGTGAGTGTACAGTGCCACTAGAACAAGGGATTTGCATGAAATATGGCCAAAAACTTAGTAGGGATAGATCAATTTGAAAAATAGACAACTATTAAGCAGCCATCACCGCCCGCTGCGCATGCGCATCAATTTATTGTTTTCTGCCATTTTAGCGTGAATGAGAAACTTTTGGAAAACGTTTGAAAATTATGAAACACAGAGTGTTTTGAAAAAAAAAAAACGCTGTTTTTAAATGTATCCAGATGAATGTAAAAGTAGCCTTAAGTGGTCAAAATATGATGATTGTTGGGCAAAGTTGCATTTAAAAGTTATGCATTACTACATTGAGTTATACTGACTCCATAAAAAAAATAAAAAAATTAAAAAAAGTAAATAATTCCACTAAGTTACTTTTTATGGAAAGGAATGCGTTACATTACTTTTGTGTTACTTTGGCATTACTTTTTCTCATCTATGCTGGGCCTGCTTGTTTTTTAGTAAAAAAAATGTAATCAATTTGGCAAATGAAAAGGCAGTTTCACACAAAGAAAGAAACATAAATGTGATGTTTATCTAAAGTAATTTTTGCTTATTTGTATGGTTGAATTGGATTGTTGAAGGTCAGGTTTTTGTTAATTAAGGAATACTGAATCTGTTTTTGTGCAAGTGAGATGAGTAAATGCTCTCATGTAGTCTAGATCTACAGTTCAATAACATGTTTACACAACTCCTCTGCACTTTACTCACTATTTCTCTCAACATGGGGACAGCAGGGCTGGATCTAGAAGATTATTTATAGGGTGGCATGAGGACTGCGAGGGGTGGCAACACCAAAACAACCAAGCATTCAATTATCTATAATCTATAATCTACAGTGAACATTCAGATCTGCATTGCTGCTGAGCCAGAGAGAGCAGTTATCATGTATAGATATGAAACAGCTTCACAAACAGTCTCTTCAACCACACAGTATCATTATTTATGTCTTACAAAAAAATCAAATGATCACAGAAGACCTGGGATAAAAGTTTATAGTTTGGATATAAACACTGATGTCTACGGTAGCTTAAAACTGTTAACCTGTTTGATTAAAAGAGAGAGAAAAATCCTGTATAAAATGTTTACTGTCATAATAAGGCATGTGATCATAATATATGTGGTGTAGGTGTGGACTTATATTCAACATTTAAATTTAGATTAATCACGTCATAGGATGATAGAGGACAAGTTCAAATGAATGTGAAGATATTCATTAAGGTTTTGCAGCTCATAGCCTTATTCATCTTAAAACCAATTTCATTTTTATCATTTATTTCTATAATATGTATTGCCTTCTAACCTTATGCTTGCAGGTTAGGTGTTTGTTTTATTATTCACAGTACAATAGTAAATAAGTGTGTCTTTACAGAAATTGTATAATATATATTATCTTAAAAAGACAAATAAAACTGTAAAATGGTCATGTCTGGCAACTCACGTTACTTGTAATGTGCTACCTCCAACACTGAATATAATAATATTATAAATATGTTTTTGAAAGAAAATGAAGGTCTATGTCATACAGGCTATGTTGCTGAATGCATTACTATGTTAAACATTTGCAAAAAGAACTTAAGTAAAAACACACTTGCAAGGCCTGGAAGAGAGCGAGCCTCTGACAGGTGAGAAAAATCAATGCAAACATAACACATTTTTTTCCATACTTAGTTACTTTTTTAGGGTGTAACGCAATATTGTAACGCATGGCTTGAAGGTCTGAATGTGCACAAGTGTGAATTAATATTGAGAAATAATGTGAATGGAAAGATCAGTAAATAATTACTCAAAAAATCGGTACTCAAAAAATCTAATATATTACTCATTACTAGTTACTCCTTTCAAAAGCAATATTATTACTTTACTTATTACTCCCGGCCAACAGTAAGTAATTACGCAAGTTACATTACACCTCAAAAAAATGGCATCATTTTTGTTACAAAAAGTATCATTAAAGTTAAAGATAAATGAAGAGTAAAACCAAAATGACAACCTCCGATTGAATCCAACACGCAAGTGACTTAAACTGGCCGCTAGAGACAGACTCCAGAAGAGAGTCAAATCTTTATCTCCCCCATGTTAAAAAGCCTGGTACAAATTTTGCCTAATTTTGTCCTTCATGACAACTGTGAGGGGGGGTGAATCTTTTTAGAACTCATCAATTTAAATTATATTAAGCCTTAAAGTTATGAATAATTAAGGGCATGGCCGCTTGAGTGACCGGTGGATTGCCACTATGATCGAGATAGGCGGCGTGGTTTCAGCAACCAGTCACCTCAGCTCCAGCCACGTCCCGCCTCATTTTCAGATATCCAGGAGTGATGCGTGGCGACGCGCCGCCAAGATGGCAACGACCGACTTTAGGCTTCAAAAAGTCTCTTCAGAAACCTACGGGTGACGTCACGGACACTACGTCCATATTTTTTTTACAGTCTAGGAGTACAACTGGCTCAAACTGATGATAAGCCACAATTTTTGAAGCAACTTCTGTTATTTAATAAAGCAGCAACATGTTTTTTTTCCAGCCGCTATATGATATGGGCTTCTCCATCTTCCGATGAAGCGATCTTGCTGCATTGGTGGCGTCACATGCGTACACGCACAACAGCGATTATGAAAACTGATAGGGATGATTGGATTTCAAATCATTAGCGATTGTGACAAAAAAGTAACTAGTAACTAGCTGTTTTTTGGATGGTAACTGTAATATTATTACTTACATTTTATTAGTAGTTAGTTACACTACTAGTTACCAGGGAAAGTAATTATTACTGTAACATGTTACTAGTAACTAGTTACTGCCCAACACTGTACAGAAGTACAGAAGTCGTATGAACCATTTTTATCATTTTTTGATGGTGTTTTTTTTTTTGTCCATTTCGCAGCTTGACAGTCTGAAACGCTGATTGAGAAAAGAGCAGCATGGACATTCTGCTAAACTCTTCCTTTTGTGTTCCACAGAAGAACAAAAATCTATTTTGGAATGATAAATGACGACAGAATATTCCATCTTTACCTACTAACAATTTGCATGATAGACTTACAGTTTTGCCGTGATGAGGAGAATGAGGGCTACCACAGTAGAGCGGGTAAGTTTTTTCAGCTGACCCACCATTGACAGACCCAGATAAAACAGTGCTGCTCCCCCGAATGAGTTTGCCAGACCATCTACAAACTCCTCCATGAAGGGCGGGATCTTCTGGCCCAGCAGAAAGTGAGAAATGAGCCCGATCACCACCATAAAGACAATGGGGTTCTTGACAACCTGAAGGACCACCAAACCCAGCACTTGCAGCTTACTCTGTTGGTGAGGTTCTCCAGTCCTCCACCTCTGCACCTCACAGAACGCAAAGCCTAGCGGGTTTAGGACCATGAGGGAGACGGGAGCGACCAGGTAGATGTACTGAAGGTACTCAGGATGGGTGTTGCGGTACAGAGCTTCAACTGTGTAGGACGCAAAGGATCAACATTAACAGAACATGAAAATAATCATCCATTTACTCAAGTAGGCCTGGACATTCTTCAAAAAAATGTCCTTGTGGGGAAGAAAGAAGATAATATGTTTTTGGAACGGCATGTGCTGTCGATGGATAAAATGAGAAGTTAAATTCCCTCTTCCTGTTTAGGATAATTTTTTTTCAGTTCCATCTGACCTTTGCTTACTCAGTTTCTGGGTTTAAGATTTACAGAACACCATTTACCTTGTACACAAACAAATATATATTGGAATCACTTTCAGAGCGCAATAGAAAAAAACATTGACAGCCAATCAGAATCCACTTGACTTTCAAGCGCTTGAGCATTTAAAGTGACAGACCACTGCAAAAAAAAAAAAAAAAAAAAAAAATATATATATATATATATATATATATATATATATATATATTCTTAGTATATTTGTCTTGTTTCCACTCTAAATATCTACAAATTCTTAAATCAAGAAGCATTTACTAGACGAGTAAAATTATATAAGATATTATGTATTGTTTTCTGGGAAATAAATCAAAATTAATTGCTTAAAACAAGCAAAATGATCTGCCAGTGGGGTAAGAAAAGTAATCTTGTCTCTGTTTGAATTAAGATTACTTTTCTTACCCCACTGGCAGATAATTTTGCTTGTTTTAAGCAATTAATTTTGATTTATTTCCCAGAAAACAATACATAATATCTTATGTCATTTTACTAGTATTAGTGTTAATTTTGACATCTAGTAAATGCATCTTGATTTAAGATTTTTCGATATTTGGACTGGAAACAAGACAAAAACAGAGAACATTATTGTGCATTGATTTGGACGTTAATATAGCTATCGTTATAGTTATTGTTAAAGGGGTGTGAATGGGCCTTAGGGCACATTCCTTGTATTTATTTCTTGCAAAGGCATGAAACAATAAAGCATTATATATATATATATATATATATATATATATATATATATATATATTCTACATTCATTCCCAGGAATCAATGTCATGGTTGAAGGTTGAATCACAGGTAAATTTTGTTTAATTTCTGCAAATTATGACACAGTGTTGTTTCAACATCTTGCTTTTCACCATAGGTGATTTTAAATTTAAACACTGAAGTATTTGTACTTCATTAACATTTTAGTTGTCAACCATTTAGAAATAATGTTGTTTCAGTGTTTTTAAATGTTGAAATAACTGACATTTTAACTGGCTGAGGTATTCTGTGAATCACACCAGTATTATGTGCAAAGCACTGGAAATAGTGCATGCAAAACAATGAAAATGAATCTCAAACTAAACTAAAAGCCTGTACAGCATATGGATTGTGTTTCCTTATGCATGGTGAAAACATGGTGAAAGTGAAAGAAAACGAGCATACAAAGTCAGAAATATCAAGTTTTTCATAATCTGTGGGTATTTGTATTTGTTCTATGAACCATAACCTGAGTTTTCTTATGTGACAGGTTTATGACACATACTGCATATATTCCTTTAGGGAATACTCACCTATAGGGAACCCCAGGGCAAAGTCATTACTCTGTGTGGCAAATATCGAGAACAGGCCAGCTTTGGAGAAACGGCTCTCTCTGTTTGCCACCAAAAGTGTGAGTACACACACAAAAAAGAACACGGTCACTTTTGCCACCAGAATACTAAAGAAAAACGGCCAGATTACGTCCCCAAAGTCCAGCAGCACCATGTTTTTGAAAAGCAGGGCTGGAAGCGCAAACCTAGACACAAAGCTGCCTAGTCCTTTGGCTTGTGTAGCTGGGATGATGTTTGCACGGCCTGCGACGTATCCGCAGAGAATTATCCCGAAACATTCGAGCAGGGCTGGGAGGAGTTTGTCAATTGACATGCTGGGTGGGACGAGGGGGGGGTCAGATCCATCCCCGCTGCTGAAGATGGACATATTAATCGACAGATCATCCATCCTGAGTTTGACTACAGGCCCGTCAAAGGCCTAAAGTAACTAAACACTCTGAAAAGTAAAGAAAAAGAATCATTAGAATACAAAATATAACAGTCATAATACATATCTGGTGAATATGTATGGAATATGTATGTATTTTTCTAACTGAACGCATAGTGACTATTTGAATATATCAGGGTACTCAAATGGCTCTGAATAATTACTATATGTATGTATGTGCCATGGTATCATGTTACCAAGTTAACTATGCTTTATAACAGTTGATAAAGAAAACAAATGTGCATTAGTATATTTGATCCGTGCAGCTCTTAAAGTGACAGCAGCCTAATAATCCTGCTGCTGTCTCCGTTTTTAATGTTAAATCAAACAACAACAACAAAAAAACTAATAAAAATTGAAAAACTGAATAACATTTGTAATTTTAATAAGGATTAATGAGTTTAATTCTGTACCTGAAAAGCAGTTATTACTGACCATTTAATAGGCTAATGTTTTAAATTGATATTAGTTAGGCTAGTAGTTTTAGCTGTTGTATCAAAATTGAAATTGTGAATATTCACTGGTATCTAAAATGTTGGTGTCATAACTCTTTCATTGTGAGTAAAAAAATATTTATGGATGTTTTAAGTCACTGGCCATTGGCAGGTGCCTACTGTATCATATTTGATACATACATTTCTAACATCATTAAAACTTGAAAAACCTTTTGTACACAATCTACTAAATGTCTTCTGCCCTTGTTTATAGCTTGTACTTTTTTAGCAAGTAAAAAGTCATTTAATATAATAAAAAAATAAAAAATCCTCCATCAGGTCGTGATACTTTTTGCTATCTTTACTGATTTTTATATAACAATATTTTAATATAACAATAACTTTTACATTGTTATTAATTAAGGATGCACGATATATATCGCCACCATATCGGTATCGGCTGATAAATGTTCATTTTTAATGTTATCGTTATCGGCCCGATAAGAAATCTTGGCTGATATATTAAAGCCGATAAATGATGGATTATTTCCATCATTGCGCACTGTTCACCATGATGGCTTTGAATTGCTTGAAATATGATTTGAATCCCTTCAAATGGGAAAATACGGTTCAGTGCAACATGTGTCTGTCATATAGGCTACATAAAATTACACTGAGAAGAACATTATAACAGTGTTCTTGGAACATGTGTTTAATGGTGAGTTTTTTGTTTTTGTAATCAGGCTCTCAAAATTATTACATTACTAAATTATCGGTTATCCATATCGGCCAAAATTTTCATATCAGTGCATCCCTATTATTAATAATTTTACGATGAACATTTAGGGGAGCGCGGGGCACAAGCTAACACAGGGTTAGTTGTAACACGCATGTTTTTTGCACCAAAAAAGGAAAAAAAACTGCACCAAAATTAAGAAATCTTTATATCACCGAACATTTATTTAACCATAGCAAAAGTACTGTACATTTCTTACTTGTGTTTATTTCTCATCTCTATTTTTTGTGTTTATTTAAAATAAGACCAATCTGATATTACTGTAATCTTATATCTGTTATGTATCAGTGGAGATGTTCTTTAATGCTGATCTGACAGCAGAAGACACGAGCCGGTTTAAATCCCAGTGGAGCGGGCGGGGCATGTTGTCACGATGAGCCCCTATTAGAACTACACTATTATATTCTATACTTTCATGAATTCTGCTGAGAAACCATGAGAAAAGGCTGAATACTGACTGAGAGTCAATGTGCAGAAATGATTCATTATTATTATGTTTTGAGCTCTGCTGTAGAGCTGTGTTTAGCCATGTGTGTGTTGTCAAACTCAAATTATTTTATTTTTAATTATTAAAAAATGCCATTATTTTATTTAAAAAAATTAATAAATGTATTTTATTGACAAAATGTTTTAGTTGGTCTTGGATATGTTTTTGATTATATCAGGTATCATTTTAAGCTGTCATTGGTCATGTTACAGTGTGTCCCACCTATGGGGCATGTCGTCACATTTCACTTCCATTCTTTCGGGGGAAATCAAGAGAAAAGTATACACTGTGTTAATGAAACAAAACCACATATTTGTACTAGACATGTGGGAAATTAATGTGGGGAAAAATAAATACTGGATTTACACTGGAAAAGCGTTCGGTTGTGCCCCGCTCTCCCCTACTGCACTCTTTTTAATTGATCAAATGTAATTAATTTCAAATATGATCAATTGTGAGGAAAGTTTTTTGGGTTCATCTGCCAATCAGCATTTTATTGCGTTGCATTATATGTTTTAAAGCTAAAGAGCTTTGATCATAAAACTAAGCATTTAAATATCATCGTACTAAGACTGATATTTATAAGCAGTTCATGTAAGTATTGTGCTACTTTTATATAGATCTCATTGACTTACATCAGAATTAAACAACAGGTTTTTTTGTTTCCTTCCTCGAGTATGAGCTCCACATATTCTTACTATATCTCACCAAATAAGCCTGAAGTATCAAATATGATACAAAACATAAAACACATATTTTTAAATATTTTGTCTAATAATATTATATTTAGTCTAAACTTAAAGTTCGATACTGACCCTTGAAACAGAACACTGTGACATGATTCTAATCTAATCAAGCTTCTTGTTACACAGACAGACACGTGGGCACTTTACCAGTGATAGCATCAGATTTATGTATTTACTCAAAGATAATATCATCATGGTCTTGCCTGTCATGCTACCAATTAACCATACGGTACTAGTCTGAATTGTACACAGTACGTATAGTGCATGTACGTACCAGGCAACATATAATTTAACGCGAACAGCACAATGTGTTTTAGATGCACTGTGTTCTGTATGTACAGTGAGTTGTTGACAGACTCACCGGATCAGCGGTCCTGTAAATCCGATCTAGTGTGTGATAAACACACACACACAAACACAAGCACACTTCCATTTATGTTGCGTCATTCAGATGACTCTCGGATCCGTGACTGCTCTTCCGCGTCGCCTCTGCTCTGGCTTTGCGCTGTATGTAAGCATGTCTTGTTATCTCAGTACTAACACACACCGCTGCAGTGAAGTTATCGTCGAGAGTGTGCGCATGCGCACAAGAGCCCAGGGACTTTTCACGTGGTGCTTTGCATAAGAGACCAAAACAGACTTGGTGTGGACAGCTCCTTAATTAAAATAAAAGATATGAAAACTCTCAAATCTATGGGAACAAGACTTACATTTCATGCATTCAATGTGTATTAATTCTGAACAATTAATTCTGAACGAAATACTACCAAGGCAGTGGTCGAAAGAGGGCAGCATTGCTCTAAAATAAGGACTCAGAAATGTGCAGAGAATTCAAAATGTTTGACTTCAGGAATATTAGTCGAACCTCATTTTGGCCGTATGAAAGAGAACAACGCAGGCCTTAAAATATGCATTTAAGCTGCTAAATAATGTCCTGGGACAATGAGCATCTTTCAGTGATTTGATGTCACTACTTATTGGGAAATATTCCTTCCACCTAAGAGAAAACTGTGTATTTTGAAATGTGTGTATTCGATGTGCTTTTTTTTTTTTATACAATGTGGAATGTAAAGAACAGCGTATTATACAGTTATTGATTTTATTAGGAAAATACTATACATACAAAGAAGTGGGCTCAATGCAAACCATTTCCTGGCAGCTAATGTTAATGTGACACTGTGAGTATGTAATACCTCTTGTTCTCATGGCTTTGATTAATAATAAAAAATAAAAAATTAAAAAATTCCTTCTACCTCACTGTATCAGCCTTATTATAGTTTTTCACAATTGCTAAGACACTAAACTCAGTTCTCTGAAGCGAATTCTCAATAGCCTAAACCAATGTGTCGAATAAATCACTATTTCTGTAAAACCTTAAACAAGTTCAGGCAGTTAGACAAATATCTTTTTGCACAACTCACTCAGTATTTGAGTGAACATGCTCTTCATTTAGAGTTTTACTTGACCTTTCCGGCTTTTGCAGTTGGACTGCAGTAAATTTACAGTATGCAAGTGCCGAGCCTATTCAATATTCAGAACAATACAATAATTGCTGTACAGTTTACAATATATACTCCTCAGTTGCAATTACTACTTTTTTATGTAATTGCAAAAACTGTATACAATATTTATTTTTTCTGTAACATTCTGGATGCTGTGTCCTCCATTTTTTTTATGTTGTGTCTAATGAATGATCAGTAGTGCTTATATTTCTCAAAACCATCATCCACTTTCTCAAAACCTGTCCGGCCTCAGGACTTTGTCCACATCACAGGCAATGTCGTCTCTTGCCAGGCAAAAGGAAAAACCCTCTGGTGTGCCGGATCCAGCCGTGGCAACATTCTCCACACCTTTCTCTTTCTCATCCTCAGCTTCCTTGTTCACCTCCTCTTACGTACTCTTCCTCAGACTGTTTCCATCCATGTGTGTGTGTGTGTGTGTGTGTGTGTGTGTGTGTGTGTGTGTGTGTGTGTGTGTGTGTGTGTGTGTGATGGGTAGGTTTAGGGGTAGGGGCTTGTTAGAAATTTGAATCTGTTACTATTGTGAAGCTGCTTTGAAACAATCTGTATTGTATAACGTGCTTTAGAAATAAAGTTGACTTTCTGACATGTATGGCTTGTATGCATTTCTGGCTTGTATGCATGTTCAGTGTGTGTGTGTGTGTGTGTGTGTGTGTGTGTGTGTGTGTGTGTGTGTGTGTGTGATGGGTAGGTTTTAGGGTAGGGGCTTGTTAGAAATTTGAATCTGTTACTATTGTGAAGCTGCTTTGAAACAATCTGTATTGTATAACGTGCTTTAGAAATAAAGTTGACTTTCTGACATGTATGGCTTGTATGCATTTCTGGCTTGTATGCATGTTCAGTGTGTGTGTGTGTGTGTGTGTGTGTGTGTGTGTGTGTGTGTGTGTGTGTGTGTGTGTGTGTGTGTGTGTGTGTGTGTGTGTGTGTGTGTGTGTGTGTGTGTGTGTGTGTGTGATGGGTAGGTTTAGGGGTAGGGGCAGTGTAGGGGGATAGAATATATGGTTTGTACAGTATAAAAACCATTACGCCTGGAATGTCCTCATAATGATAGGTGCACCAACGTGTGTGTTTGTGTGTGTGTATACACTGATCAGGCATAACATTATGACCACCGTCCTAATATTGTGTTGGTCTCTTTGGTGCCAAAACAGCCCTGACCTGTCGAGGCATGGACTCCACTAGACCCCGGAAGGTGTGCTGTGGTATCTGGCACCAAGATGTTAGCAGAAGATCCTTTAAGTCCTGTAAGTTTCAAGGTGGGGCCTCCATGGATCAGACTTGTTTGTTCAGCACAGCCCACAGATGCTCGATTGGATTGAGATCTGGGGAATTTGGAGGCCAAGTCAACACCTCAAACTCGTTGTTGTGCTCCTCAAACCATTTCTGAAGCATTTGTGCTTTGTGACAGGACTTCCTGCTGGAAGAGCCACAGCCACCAGGGAATACCGTTTCCATGAAAGGGTGTACATGGTCTGCAACAATGCTTAGGTAGGTGGTACGTGTCAAAGTAACATCCACGTGGATGGCAGGACCCAAGGTTTCCCAGCAGAACATTGCCCAAAGCATCACACTGCCTCCGCCGGCTTGCCTTCTTCCCATAGTGCATCCTGGTGCCATGTGTTCCCCAGGTAAGAGACGCACACGCACCTCTCCATCCACGTGATGTAAAAGAAAACGTGATTGATAGATACTGACCACTGCAGACCGGGAACACCCCACAAGAGCTGCAGTTCTGGAGATGCTCTGACCCAGTCGTCTAGCCATCACAATTTGACCCTTGTCAAACTCGCTCAAATCCTTACGCTTGCCCATGTTTCCTGCTTCTAACACATCAACTTTGAGGACAAAATGTTCACATGCTGCCTAATATATCCCACTCACTAACAGGTGCCGTGATGAAGAGATCATCAGTGATATTCACCTCACCTGACAGTGGTCATAATGTTATGCCTGATCAGTGTATACACACACACACACACACACACACACACATACATAAATATACAACATACATACATATATGTAAATATATACATATTTACACTATAAACAGAAATGCAAGGGGGTAAAAAAATTATTCATTTATGAAAACAAAAGTGTTTTATGTGTAAGTGTTTTCACACATGACCGTTGGCTGTAGCTCATCAGTAAATGAGTGTGGCATTTAAATGTCAGTGTTTTCTAAAGGAAGAGCTGTTAGTTTTGATGTGTCTAATGTAGGGAACTGAGTTTAGAGTTTTTGCTAAATGTTTGTTCTACAAATGCAAACTGACTCTAAAGCAGATAATGTGCTTGTAGTTTTGCAGACTTGGTCTGAAGATTATGAGTGAATGCTTTTACTGAGTGGCGTCAAGTACAGCTTTTAGTGTGTAAGCATTTTTAATAAACTGTATGATCTGAATGGACTGTTTTGATTTTGAGTACAGGTGAAATGGTTTTGAAGCAGTTTTTTGACTTTGCCAGAAGAGTCAATGGTTTAGTGAGTTTAGTTTAAAATTTGGAATTGTGTTTAATGTTGTGAGAAAATGAGTGAAGATTTTGTTCGGCTTAGCAACTGTGAAAAACTGTAACACAACACGTGTGCCCTTTCAGTCAATCAAATGACATCTTCTTTTGACAGAAGTTAGCGTCGCTTAGCTGTATTCACTTCCTTGCTAACCCTAACCCCCTCTCACTTGTGTGAATTCGATATTTCCTATATATAGCCATTTTCAACTGAGAGGCAAAATGTCCTCACTTCAGTTGTGAACTTTGTTGTGTACTTTTCTCTCTTTCCTCACCTGTTTTGCAACTTCACTTTTCTAGCTGTGTAATATTATGGTTTACTGTTGAAATATGTGCTACTTTATGATAAATTGCTCACTATTTTCCTCATGTTAGTCAGATAAATGTGTCTGTTGAATAAATAAATGTGAACATAATTTGCAGGACAAGGTATTTTTGTAATTAGTGGAATGTATAGAACAATGATGCTACAATAATAATATAATTTATATATTATTGTTATTATAGCATCATTGCTACACCATTATGTGCATGATGAAGAACATAATATTTTGCAAGATGGTTAATTTTGTGAGTAAGATTTTAGGATTTTTGGTCATGTCTTGCAAATACACACACACACACACACACACACACACACACACACACACACACACACACACACACACACACACACACACACACACACACACACACACATACACACATTGGTGCACCTATCATTATGAGAATATTCCATAGACGTAATGGTTTTTATACCGTACAAACCGTATATTCTATCCCCCTACACTACCTAAACCTAAACCTCACACACACACACACACACTACCCCTACCCTAAACCTGCCCATCACACACACACACACACACACACACACACACACACACACACACACACACACACACACACACACACACACACACTACCCCTACCCTAAACCTGCCCATCACACACACACACACTACCCCTACCTAAACCTGCCCATCACACACACACACACACACACACACACACACACACACACACACACACACACACACACACACACACACACACACCCCTAAACCTACCCATCACACATACACACACACACACACACTACCCCTACCCTAAACCTACCCATCACACACACACACACACACACACACACACACACACACACACACACACACACACACACACACACACACACACACACACACACACATACACACACCTATCATTATGAGAATATTCCATAGACGTAATGGTTTTATACCGTACAAACCGTATATTCTATCCCCCTACACTACCCCTACCCTAAACCTACCCATCACACACACACACACACTACCCCTACCCTAAACCTGCCCATCACACACACACACACACACACACACACACACACACACACACACACACACACTACCCCTACCTAAACCTGCCCATCACACCACACACACTACCCCTACCTAAACCTGCCCATCACACACACACACACACACACACACACACACACACACACACACACACACACACACACACACACACACCCTACACTACCCATCACACATACACACACACACACTACCCCTACCTAAACCTACACACACACACACACACACACACACACACACACACACACACACACACACACACACACACACACACACACACACACACACACACTACCCCTAAACCTACCCATCACCATCACACACACACACACACACACACACACACACACACACACACACACACCCCTACCCTAAACCTACCCATCACACATACACACACACACACACACTACCCCTACCTAAACCTACCCATCACCCACACACACACACACACACACACACACACACACACACTACCCCTACCTTAAACCTACCCATCACACACACACGTACACACACACTACCCTTACCCCTACCCATCACACACACACACACACACACACACACACACCACTAAACCTACCCATCACACATACACACACACACACACTACCTCCCACCCTAAACCTGCCCATCACACACACACACACACACACACACACACACACACACACACACACACACACACACACTACCCCTAAACCTACCCATCACACATACACACACACACACACACTACCCCTACCCTAAACCTACCCATCACACACACACGTACACACACACTACCCTTACCCCTACCCATCACACACACACACACACACACACTACCCCTACCCTAAACCTACCCATCACACATACACACACACACTACCCCTACCCTAAACCTACCCATCACACATACACACACACACACACTACCTCTACCCTAAACCTACCCATCACACACACACACACACACACTACCCCTAAACCTACCCACACACACGCACACACACTACCCCTACCCCTAAACCTACCCATCACACACACACACACACACACACACTACCCCTACCCTAAACCTACCCATCACACATACACACACACACACACACTACCCCTACCCTAAACCTACCCATCACACACACACGCACACACACACTACCCCTACCCCTAAACCTACCCATCACACACACGCACACACACTACCCCTGCCCCTAAACCTACCCATCACACACACACGCACACACACACTACCCCTACCCTAAACCTACCCATCACACATACACACACACACACACACACTACCCCTACCCTAAACCTACCCATCACACACACACGCACACACACACTACCCCTACCCCTAAACCTACCCATCACACACACGCACACACACTACCCCTGCCCCTAAACCTACCCATCACACACACACGCACACACACTACCCCACTACACAGGAAATGTCCTCATAAACCACATGTATATTGTAATACCCGTGTCATTATACAAATTTGTGTCCTCATAAGTCACATAAGCACACACACACACACACACACACACACACACACACACACACACACACTTGGACCTCACAGTGTAAGTTAAAGCTGTACATACACAAAATGTCTTCATTTCAAACTGCAGATGAAATGATTAAAAAAATACTTTGCGAGGATGATGCCAGAATGCACTTTAATTGCCATATATGGACATACATTTTACTACGATTTGAAATCTCCCAAAAGAAATAAAATGCAAGAATTTTTTTTTTTTTATAAAAAATGAGTTCCTGAGTCTCATTCAGCCGATGAAAATCCAGCTCATACTATAATAATGCCAAAACATTTCATCTGGGAACTGGTGGCAAGGGTGGCGCCCCTCTGTCTCTCATTACTGAAAAACAAATAGATATAAACTGATTATTCTGACATTAAAACAGAAATATGCAATTCAAATATGCAAACCCTTAGTATGTCTATTCTAAAAGCAGGAAAACAAAACCAATCATCAAATCCACTGTGGGTGGAGATTAGCATCATACTAGATTCACAACAACACACACTTTTAAAGAACTCTCATTGAAATTCTGCACAAAACCCTGCAGTGCTGACCTTTGTCCCCGGCCTTGCTGGGGTAAGACTTAGAGAAGGAGACGTACGGCTCTGGTGGAGGTAATTCAGACAGAGGATGGAAGGAAAACCTCATCCCCCAATCATCTAGAGGAAAAGAATACAATACGGCCAAACAGAGTCAGTCAATAGCAATTATATTAGCACATTTGATTCATTTTCATAACCATACGTAATGCCACATCTGCTGTCAATAGATATTAAAGGGAAATTCCACCCACACGGTTTTTTTTCTGTTAAAATACTTTGTCATATCCAGAAAACCTACTTCATTTTCAGTTCTGTTTTTATAATGCAGAAATGTCTCTCTTCAAGTTTAATCTCACTACCTTTTTTATTGCTGACCTATAGGCTGTCATTTTCTCATAATCAAATATAAGATGCAGGTTCCAGTCTTAAAGGGATAGTTCACCCTACACTGTCAGAAAAAAAGGTACATTGCTGTCACTGGGGCGGTACCCTAAGGTACAAAACCAAAAAGGTATTAATATGCTCTCTTAAAGTACTGATATGTACCTTTTAAGGTACTAATATGTACCATTTAGGGGTGAGTAAGGTACAAAGATGTACCTTTTCACTTTTGCACCTTAGGATACCACCCCAGTGACAGCGCTGTACCTTTTTTTCTGAGCGTGTACTCCCTTTCATGTCATTCCAACCCGTAAGACTTTCATTCATCTTCAGAACTCAAATGAAAATCTATTTGATGAAATCTGAGAGATTTCTGTCCCTCTATTCACAGCTACGAAACTGACACTTTCAAGCCCCAGAAAGACATCATAAAAAGTAATCATGTGGAGTTTTTATGAAGGGACACGAGTGCTTTGTTTGCACCATTTTATTTACAAAATATTAATCCCCAACTCATCAAATTGAGGTTAAATCACTGGAGTCCTGGATTACTTTAATGATGCCTTGACTAATTTTCTTTGGCTTGAAAGTGGTAGTTGCGTAAACTGTCAATGAGAAGACAGAAATCGCTCAGATTTCATTAAAAATATCTTTATTTGTGTTCCGAAGATGAATGGAAGTCTGGCAGGTTTGGAATGACATGAGGGTGAGAAATTAACAACAGAATTTAAATTTTTTGGTGAACTATCCCTTTAAGACCGCAGAGATCGTCGTACCTGTGGCAGGAGGTGGAGGGCACTGGTAGCCGTTAATGGTGTTGGGGGGCGGTGCGGGAGGGAAGCTGGGCACTCTGGGAGGGTCCTGGGGTGGAGGGGGTCTGCCTGACCCACCGGGACGATTCGGAGGAGGTACGGGAGGAGTCATCCCACCTCGGATTCCTCCTCCTGTGGGTGGAGGTGGAAGAGAACCTGGAGGGGAGGTTCAGTCACATAATGAGGAATCCACAAAATAATAAAACAATGTCTCGTTTCTAAACCTCATAACACATGAACACACAGTGTGTATGTAGGCATCTCCAAATTCACATTTCACATGTCTGAAAAATGGGGGAAACTTTAAAAGCATATTACAGTGCAATATTACTAATTACTCCTTTGTGGTCAGTAAGATTTTTTTAAATAATACTTTTATTCAGCAAGGATGCATTAGATTGATCAAAAGTGACAGTAAAGACACGTATGTTACATTTCTATTTTAAATTAATACTGTTCCTTTGAACTTTTAATTCACTAAAGAATCCTGAAAAAAAAAGTATCACGGTTTCCACAAAAATATCAACAATGATAATAATCAGGAATGTTTCTTGAGCAGCAAATCACTGACAACTGGAGTAAAAGCTTCTGAAAATTCAGCTTGGCCATTACAGGAATAAATTACATTTTAAATTTAAAAAACAAAGCAGCCCTGGTGAGCATATACTTTTTCTGTTAGAAACATTAATTTTACCAACCATAAGCAGTAATTATGAGTTTGAGGCAAAAGTCGTAGTTAATAGTTAGTTAAAGTGAGAATTGGACCCTAAACTAAAGTGTGACCTGAAACTTTAACATCATAATTTGTATGAAACAATGTGTATTGTGAAAAGTGCCATACAAATAAATTTGACTCAATAATGTGACAAGCAAAACAGAGATCACCCTACACATACCTGACCGCATGGATGGGCTCTTTCCTGATGGAAACGGCTTCTCATTGGACGGTGGCGGCAGTGGGCTGGAGCGTCCAGGTGGCGGTGGAGGAGGAAGGCTGTTCCTTGGACCACCTCTAGTGTTGGGCTCTTCCCTTGTGGATGGTGGGATGGGTGGCGGCCCCGCTCTTCCTGGAGGTAAGGATGGAGGCAGATTACCCATAGGCCTCTGAGAACTCAATGGTTTACCCTCAGATGATGGTGGTGGTGGTGGGAGTGGGCCATCTCGAGAGAATGACGCTCTGTGTCCTCCAGTGGGTGGTGGAGGGGGAGGGAAGTCATCTGAGGGCCTGCTAGGGATCGTGGGTAATGGTGGCCGGGCGCATGCAGGCATTGGCGGTGGAGGAAAAGAAGGCTGGGACTCCCTCGGTGGGGGAGGAAGGCTTGTACGTCTGCCCGGCTGGCTTGGGGATTGTACAAAAGGTGAGGAACCTGACGGTCGGCTTCCAGGTAGAGGTGGTGGGCCGCTAGGAGTGCTGTGCTGGGATGAGCGTGCTGAGGGTGGGACAGGTGGTGGTCCGGCCCTCCCAGGAGAAGGTCGTCCGGAGACTGGGACTGGGGGTCTGCTTCCTGCTGTGTTGTTGGGCGCTGGGAATCTCCCGGTTGTGGGAGGCATTGGTGCTCTTACTGTTTTAAAATAATTTTAAAAATATGAAGAAAAGTTAAGTAAATTTTGATTTCAGTTTTTGTCAATGGAAAAAATAATAACATAGTATAGTATAGTATAGTATTTTGTATCGTATCATCAAATTTTGATGTGTAGTATAGAACGCCCCAGAAGCCCAGAGATGTGTCGGCGCTACCCCCCGCTGAAGTCATCAGCCGTTTGAACTTGGCGGGTTATGTGAGCGATCTATTTGGAGTAAGCTATGGCCACTGTGGATGACGGGCTGCATTCTAATGAGCTTCGTGTGCATCCTGATGTCAAGCCGGTAGCTGACAAGCTGTGTTTTTTCTGTGTTTCTTTTGATATTCTTGTTGGTCCGTGTTTTTGTTTGTTTGTTTAAGAGTATTTGTGCCAGTGAGTTGATTTTGATTAATTTCACCAGTTGCCTAAACGGTGACACGTAAGTGCAGTGGTATCAATAAATAGTTAAATTAGAGCACTTTGAAAGCGGGGTTTGTAACAGTAGTGCATACAGTGCATGATTGTATTTTGTATGTATCGTGTGTGTGGTGTTGTTATGGCTGGCGGCGTAGGGTGTGTTGATCGTTAGTGAAGGCCCTGACTGAAACCCCATGGTACGCTACTTAGTATAGTATAGTATAGTATAGTATAGTATAGTATAGTATAGTATAGTATAGTATAGTATAGTATCATATCGTATAGTATAGTATAGTATAGTATAGTATAGTATCGTATCGTATCGTTATATCGTATAGTATATCGTATAGTATCGTATCGTATAGTATCGTATCGTATAGTATCATATCGTATCGTGATCGTATCGTATCGTATCGTATAGTATTGTATCGTATCGCATCGTATAGTATCGTATCGTATATTATATTAAAAAAAGTTAAGTACATTTTGATTTCAGTTTTTGTCAATGGAAAAAATAAATTAGGATTATTATTATTATGGTACAGTAACAGTACAGGATAGTATAAACACATTTTATTTCATTTTGTCATAATGCAAAAAATAATAGGATCAAATTATAAATAAGATATTATTATTAAATTATAATAATAATTTTATTATTATTATTTTTAAATTATAAATAAATGATTATTATGTAATATTTATATTTATTTATTTTTATTTTTAGATTTTTACCCCTTCAATTTAAGGCTTGAATGTAGTATTAAATAATAATAAATATGATGATTACCGTTGTTGTCTTTGTTTCCTGATGATCTCAGTCTTGGCATTCCACCCTGAAACAGCCCACCCATTCCACCTGGAGCTCCGCCCCCAAAACCTCCACCTCCACCACCACCTCCTCCTCCGCCTCCTCCGCCTCCTTTGGGCTCTGTGTAAATAAAAAATATCAATGAATAATTATATAAATTATTTGTTTTTATTTGCTTATATAAAAGATATGAATGTATTCCTCAGAATGTCTTTGGCTTAAAGTTACCATGAAATCAAAATTGACAATTCATATTTTTTTTATGGAATATAGCAGTATTTGTTCTAAATGATTTATCTGTGCACATCATTATGAAAGGAATAATTGACGATGCGCTGTTGAATTATTAGAAAATAATGGACACCCAAGGTGGTAATGTTCTAGTATGTTTTCTAGTAATTCAAAAGAGTCAATTATTCCACTTAAACTACGGTTACCACACCTCAAAACATTGTTCAGATGATGTATTTCAAGACATTTGTCAGCTTTTTGTCCTTAAAACGCTCTAGTGTGTAGGACTCATTTCTTACACATCTCATCTCATGTCTTGCAGTTATTAATGCAGTTATTAGAGAGAGAGAGAGAGAGAGAGAGAGATTAAGCATCTCTACTGTAAGTTTATCTGCTTCAAGAAGTTATTACCTCGCTAGTGAGAAATGGCATGTAGCTTTTAAGTTGCTAAACTATTTTACTGATAAAATCGTCAGCTGACAACAAGTTTCTGTGTGAGTGTGTGTCCATAGCTACTGTATGTGTGTTGTGTTTGAGCGGGAGAAAGAGAGTATGTGTTCGTACATAATGAAACATAAATTTGTGGCAAAACACATGAAAATAATTTGTAGTTTTTATCCTATTTCTTAGAATGTTTTCTTTTTTTGTTTGTTTTTTTTTCTTCTTCATATGCCCTCTGTAGTGCCTGAGACAGGTCAGACACACAATTATTTGTTATATTGAATAAATAACCCACAATAACTCTTATCCAACAAGCCAACACGTTCTCACTCCCAACTCGTCACATATTAATGCTTGGTCAGGACCCCTCAGCATCACTTTTTAACACACAGGGTACCCCTTTAGCATAATTTTTCGACCACCAGGTTGTGGCTTAGTCTTTCGAATCCTCAAAGACCTTCTGCATGCACTTAGAAAGTGTTGGATCAGTATTTGGATATTATTGCCTATGGCCAAGAGAGTAATATCCTGCTGGTCTATAGACGTTCTCACTAAACATTAACTGGATGAGTGTTGTTAGGACATTTAAGACTCGCATCGATTTTGTCAGGCATCCCGTCAGGCATCCCGCCTAACATTTCTTCTTGTTCGAGAAGCTGTTTCACTCGGATATACCTGTACATCACAATAGAGAAGTAAAGACTATTGCAACTTCTGTTTAAAATAAAAGTTTCCAAAAAGGGGATTTCATAGAACCACTTTGGTTCCCCAAAGAACCTTAAAAGAACAGTTTTTCTTAGTTTGAAGAACATTTTGTGCAATGGAAGATTCCATGGATTTTAAAAGTTCTTCATGGAGCCATCAATTTTTAAGAGTGTAATACGTATATTGCACAAAACAAGCTTAACTCACTGTCCAGAAGTGGGCTGCTCCGATCATTGGTGATTGTTTTCTTCAGTCGAGCCCCTTTGCTGATATCTGATAGTAAAGCATTTCTCCCTTGCTGCTCGTTTCTGTTCAGATTGGGCTTCTCTGTGTTTGCCTAGTGAAAGTAAATGTAAATTAGAAATGTTACATAGACAACACACATGGCCATCAACTCAAAATAGATGTTGAGTCTTGAATACCTACAACTTTGAATATACAGTGTGTGCTACATTATTAGACCTTATATAATGCCCTATTACATGTGTGTGTTTGTGATCACATGGTTTAACAGAAATAAGAAAGTACAGTCTTTCATCAGTATTTAATTGATGTCATCAGGCTCAATATGTCACTTTATTTATGGGAAATAACTGACACACTTTTTTTTTCTTGGCATAAAAATGTATACAATGTTATCTGTTAGTTATTAGCTGTAATGTTCAACGGTTGAAACAATAAACAATGAAAAGAATTTTGATATATTCAAAACTCTCTCCAGTGCCCATTTAAATTGTATAAATTAAACTTACTTTTGGAACTGTAGTCTAATCCCAGGAGGAAGAAGGTAGATGAAGTAGATCCAAATATAAACGTGATTTATTAATATAAAGTATCTCAGGCAATGTAATATCAACGAACACAACGAAACAGTGTGCTATGCACAAATAGCACAGACAATACCGGACAATGAATGGGAACTAAATAGGAACTTAAAGGGATAGTTGACCCAAAAATCATAATTTACTCACCCTCAAAATGTTCCAAACCTGTATGACAGACAGTTGATGCTTGCCATTGACCATAGTATTCCATAGTAAGGTTTGGAACAATTTGAGTGTGATTAATTAATGACAACATTTTAATTTTGGGGTGAACTATCCCTTTAAATACACAGTGATGATGAATCAAATACAGGTGTGCTTGTTAATGCATATCCATTGTAACAAATGACTGGCAGCTAAGAAACTAAGCAGACTTGTGAAAAAGAAAACAAAATAGAATAAAACAGAATGTTCACGTGACAGAAATATTGTAGTGCATTAGGTTTTTTAATGATAACTAACAACTGGTATTTGGAGCAAGGCTATAGAGTGCTGCAGAGATTATGTATTTTTGTAGACCAAAACCCATAAATAAGTATTTTAGCATGTGCGGTCCCATCGCCCTGAAGTCAGGTTTTAATAAATCAGGTTAACACTAGTCTCAGCTGAACGTCTGATGCATAAGGCACACTAAATAGGAAACACTTTGAGTGTGAAGTCATCATCTGATCGGTTGAATTCAACAGGGTTTCCGGGAGATGTGTGTGTGTCGCGTTCTGCCTGAAAACAAAGCCGTAGTGATGCCAAACCTCCTTGTGGAAGAAGAGAGCCACCGTGTTTATATCTGTGACAATGAGTGCTTATCAGGTTCAACTAAACGCTGGATTTTCGAAAGTCTGTGAAGTTCACAGCACCATTGTTGCGCCATTGCTGCAGTAAACTTGCACGACGGCTGTCATTGAGGGGACATCAACATTTTACTTTACATTTTCACACCCCTAAATATAACGCCGAACAAAACTAGCTGTGATTGGTTGCTTTACATGTCAGTCAGACCTTGGCCAATGAAAGCTGCTATGAAGTACAGACCTTCTGCAGTCAGTCTATGTGAGACTAGGGACTATTTCAGGGGACAGCCATTTGTAGTGGTGTCCAAAACCATAGTGGACGTTATCAAGTGCACTCATTCAATCCCACAACGACGAGTGTACAACAGATGTACACTCAACGGTTGGAGAATACCCACAATGCACTATAAGAGTCACGCAGCTGACCAGAAGATGGTGCTCGGAGCTGAATCATCCATCCATATACAAAAGCGACGGCCCTTCTGGCGCACTCAAGTGTCCGAATTCACTAGTTTTTTTTTTCCTCACTCATTCAGGACTATAATAGTGGAGTAATGTAGGGAACAGTGAATGGGGGTATAGGGGGCGATTTCGAACACAGCCTATGTGAACATAAGCTACAGTTTACAGAGGTTGACTGGGACATTAAACATCATTAAACAGGTAAACTCATCTACTCACTAGTCTCTTTCACAGCCTCATTGTGTTTATAATCACACTCTTGCAAACTATTCTAAACTTTCAAATCAAATTTTGTTAAATAAAGACTGAAAGAGTTGTCAGAAGATGAATGTTGGTGATGTTGAAATCATGTGATTATGGCGTAGTTCATTTTAAAGAGTGGTTGATTGACTCTTTTTACAAGATGTAAAATAAGTCTCTGATGTCCCCAGAGTGTGTATGTGAAGCTTTACCTCAAAATACCCCACAGATAATTTTTTATTGCATGTTAAAAAATGTTAAATGTCCCTTTAAATGTTGTCTCTTTAAATGCAAATGAGCTGGTGCTCCCCGCCCTCTTTCAAGAAGAGCTTCAAGAGCTTGTGTTATCAGCTCCGATTGCCTCCCACAGACAGGCAAAGAAACTGTTCAGCCTTTTATGTTCAAACCGGAGTCAGACAATGATAGAGAGACTCGAGAAGAAGTAACAACATGTAGAATGAGACAGGACATTTCTGAATGGATAGTTGATGAATTTATGTATCAACCCCCCCCAAACCAGTTCAGCGGAAATCCCACCCTACAACCAATTTCATTGGCTGACGTTACAGTGACAGGTAGGTTCATGATAATCTCACCCCCTTTGTTGTGTGTTCTTGGGGGCGGGGTTTATGTAAATTTAATTTCGGGAGGAAGCTTGTGTAGTCCCACCAGCCGTTTGTTGTAGTCCTTAAAAAGTGATTTCTGTAAAAGAAAATCTCTCCCTTTGCTTTGAACTTTGAGCGTCGTAACTTTGCAGATGTTGTTGATGCTCAAACAGCAACATTACACACTAACTAGTTAAAAAAGTCAAATCATAATCAACCACCCCTTAAAACACTGTAAAAATAAATAATGAACCTGGTTGCCTTAAAATTTTGAGTTCTTTGAGTTAATACAATGAAGGAGATTGGTTTAATCAACAGAAATTAAACATTATGTTATCTGAACCACATTAATTATCTAAGTTGATTTAACAAAAGAAAAAAAGTTGTGATAACAAATAATGAAAATAATTTTTTTGTGTAGCCTGTTAGCTTTTTGCTTCTGCCGATTGTATTTACACTTCAAAAATAATCAAATTTGTATTCATTTGTGAAAATGGACCCTTTTCACAACCCGTGATGATGTTTGCACAGTTATCAATATTGCAAATTTTGTAAAATTTGAACTATTTAAATAAAAAAAGTAAAATACATTTATAACGCTATACCTTGTGTTATTACCTTTGCACTGAATTACAAAAATTGAATTAGCACTACTGTGAGGGTGTTTCTAACACACATTTGACATCTTTCTCTCTTCTGACTGCTGTTATCAGTCTCTCTAAAGTGGTGGAAATGCTTCCATGTTTTTATTTTGCTATTGGAGCAAATGGAAATTATATTTGCTGTCGTCTCTCGTTCACCGCTATAGAAGTTCACTCAACTATGACGACTTCTGCTTCTGAGAATCCCGGAAATGTGAAAAGAGTCCATTATTAATCACGATGAACAAAACGTGCAAAAAATCATGAACTTTTGTTGGTCACAGAGATTATTTTCTGCAATAATTCAAAAGTCAATGGATAAATAAAGAGGAGGGTAATGCGACCTTACGGGCTGGTCTACAAGAATACGCCATCACTGCAGCGCTCTATAACCACATATTCACAGTTTAAGGATCTGTGAAGCCCATATCTGTTGACCACTGATCTCGAAATGCCTGGCACTTTGAAATACAGTATCTTCAGCAGTAACTTTGGTTCACAAACCTTCAATATTCATGCACAAATGGGACCATTTCCAGAAAATGACCCATCAACCTGTACACTGCATATCTTCAATCTGATTCCAGTATCTGATCACTTGAACATTTGGTTTATGCGAGATACTGCTCTATTTCATGCAAACTATTAACATAATCATCATGAAAATACTTCCATTTGGTACAATATAATTATTTTGATATTATACCGCCGCTTTCACAGACGAGGCTTAAGCTAGTCCCAGACTAAAATGCATGTTTGAGCTGTTTTAACTGAAAGCAGTATATCTTAAAACATGTCAGTGCCATGGTTTTGTCTCAGGATGCACATCAGTAATGTTTTTTCTAAGGCATGTTAATAAAAGCGACTTAAATGTACTAATTGAACTAAGGCTAATCCTGGCTTAATCTAAGCCCTGTCTGTGAAACCAGGACTTTACATACTAAGTTAAGTTATTTATCAAAATAAGCAGATCTGAACAATGTTGTCATACCAATGCAAAGGTTGGAGGGGGAGCAGGAGGCGGTGGTGGAGGTCCAGGCATAGTTTCTCTTCTGTCGTGTTCCGTTTAACTTTTAATCTAAAAGACTGCGAGAAAACAACACCACAAAAACACATTAGTAACAGCTGATCAACAACAGCCGAGCTGAGAAGTACGTTGAGGAAGTGTCACACTTCTGAGAAGACATATAACTCATCACCAATTGCTTCCTTTCCAAATTCCGTCGAGTTGCAAAGTGATTTCAAAGAATACGCACATATTTACACACACACATATCGATACATCAAACTTAGCCTTTGGTAGTTTAAATACCCTTGTGAAAAGAAGTGTGCAAAGCCTCTCTTTTAAAAGCTGTGCTTGCAGATACTATATTAATGAAATGAAAGAGAGCACACTGTCATGATTATATGTTTCCTAACACACTTTTAAAAAGTGCATTTTGTAATAGTCTAAAAGTTTTACTTTTAAATCATGCTTTATTAATGCTTTAAAGTGCACTTACTTTGATCTGTTGACTAACATACTAAAGCACGTAATGTACTTGATCATACTTTTAACTGTAGTGTATTCAATATTACATTTAAAATTAATAACAAATATAACTGCAACTTCATCTTTACAAATGTGTAATTACAAATATTACAAATATATTTAAATACATGACCCAAGTTTCAACAGAAATTGCATTAAACAAGATTTTAGTTCACCGTAAATAATAATAATAATAATAATAACAATAATACATTTATTTTGTATAGCGCCTTTAAAAGCGCTTTACAACACAAGCAAGCACAACAATATAAACTTAAACACAAAATACAAAACGACACACTAAAAAAAGAACAGGAAAAAAACACTGAGTACATTTTAACACGCGTTTTAAAACTCACTAATGAATTTGCTGGCGGGAGAGTATTCCACAATTTGGGGGCATAAGATGAGAAATCCCTATCAATCCCCATCGGTTAAGTACTGAGGAGCCAGACCATGCAATGCCTTATATGTTAACATAAGAACTTTAAAATCAACACGAAATTTTACTGCTAGCCAATGCAATGATGCCAAAACAACAGTTCAAGCCCCGGATAAAATTCTAGATGCCTAGTTTGGCAAATATTGAAGTTTGTTGATACAGGATTTGGAAACTCCGATAAAAAGGACATTACAATAGTCAAATGCATTAATCAACCTTTCGGCAACAGAAAAAGAAAAAGAAAGCATAGGATATAGACGTGCAATATTTCTGAGAAGAAAGAACGAAAAGGCACCCAGGACAATCAAAAATAACTACATTTTTCACTTTGCTTTTTATCTCCAAGGCAACACCATCGACAGACAGAGCTAAAGAACTAGCAGTGCGCAGTTGATGTGGAGAGCCAAGAAGCATGACTTCAGTTTTAGAACTATTCAGGCATAGGTAGTTCTTAGACAGCCAAATCTTAATCTGTGAAATACAATTCGTCAGATGGGATATGTCCACGTCTTGACCCGGTTTTGAGTGGCTGTAAATCTGGGTATCGTCAGCATAAAAATGATAGTTAAGCTCAAGAGATCTTAATAACTGACCGAGTGGGAAAATATAAATGCTAAACAGGAAAGGACCAAGAATTGAGCCCTGGTGGACACCAGTACTTACAGAACCAACATCTGATCTGTGGCCATCAGAAAGATAGGATCTGAACCAATCAAGAGCAGTCTCAGTAAATGCTCAGCGCTTAAAGACAATAGAACTAATTATAAAAATTACATACAAAAATGTGCTTGACTTAAGTGAGTCAAAACAAACACTCTAACTGCATTTAATATAAATTTAAACAGTAACACGTTACAATAAGGTTTCATTAGTTAACATTATTTGATGTATTAACTAACACTAACCGAGCAATACATGTGTTACTGTATTTGATCATCTTTGTTAATGTTAGTGAATAACAATTCAGCTGTTCATTGTTTGTTTGTTTATTTTACAGTGCATTAACTAATGTTAACAAATGCACATTTTAATAATGCATTAGTAAATGTTGAAATTAACATTAACAATATTAATAAATGCTGCAGACGTGCAGTACATTATTAGTTCATGTTAACTAATGAAACCTTATTGTAACGTGTTACCGTTTAAATTCATATTAAATGCAGTCTGACTCACTTAAGTTAAGCACAATGTGTATGTAATTTCATAATGACTTCTATTGTCTTTGACAAGCATTTACGGTGAACTAAAATATTGTTTAAGTGTTACCACTTAAACTAATATTTAATTGCAATTAACTTGCAACTAAGTGTCATTCAAGATTCAAGATTCAAGAGTTTTATTTGTCACATACACAGTTATATACAGAATATACAACCGGCAGTGAAATGTGTCATTCAGTTTGCACTAACTTTTAAAGTATACTATTTCCATAATAAGTACTCTTTTTAAAAGTATGCTAACTTTTCCACAAGGGTAACCACTTGAAAATAACAAAACAGCAGGTGTTCACTATCGTAGGGTCACCCATGTGAAAACTAAAAATACAAAGAGATGTTACGCTACAAAGATCTTGCCCCTGATTACTTGCTCAAGTTTTACTCTGTGTGCATGTTCATGTCTTTTGACTGATGTTGTACAGCTGTGACCTGATTACTCGTGTGCATCGCTGTGGATATTTTGCACAGGCAGTAAAATCATGACATGTCGTGTTGCTCCTGTCTCTTAAACTCAGACGAATGCTGGCACAGTCCCACTCATTTCCTTACAACAGCAGAAGTGTTACTAAATAATACACAACAACCACACAAGAAACCAAAACCCAACCTATACCAGCAGCACACCCATAACAGCCTCTCAATCGACTTCTAACGCTCTCACAACCATCAAGCAACTCCTCAGTACACCTTATAGCAACAGCATAGCAGATACTGGGAGAGTTGCCAACATGTGACCAATAGATTTGTATGAGCAAGCACCACTCACATTTCAATCTTCAGGAACGCAACAACTCGCCTTCTCTATATCTGTGTGATTTGTTATCCAGAGGCCTGCATCAAGCTGTTATACTCGCTTTTATCTGCTTCTCAAGTGATCACACTGTGGAGTAAACAGTGAAGTGTTGGTGTGAAGACACCAGCAGAAATAAACACCATTAAACACGCTCAAGTATTTTTAAGAAGAAAAAACAAACAAAAAAAGCTATATTTTACAGTAACAGACCTGAGCTTACAGTATATCTAACCTCTGTCTTTTGCTCTTTACAGTATCACAGTGTTATTGTAATAACTATAAGTAGGACATAGTATGTACATGGGGAACAGGACTGTAGAATAAAGTGCTACCAAAAAGTCTCTTATGTTCATCAAGTCTGCATTTATTTGATCAAAAATATAGCAAAAACACCAACTTATTTTGTATTTGAATATAAAATGTACTTTATTCCTGTGATCAAAGCTGAATTTTCAGCATCATTACTCCACACTGTAAAAATAACAAAACCCAAATTTTACGGAAAATACATTTTTACAGTATTTTCTTGTAATTTTGAATTATGTTTAAAACTATGTAAAATTACAAACAATATCTGTAAATAAACAACTTGACTGTTATTTTAAGGATTATATCCTTAATGACAAATTACAGTAATTCTCATTTTTATACAGGGAATTTACTGTATATTATTTATACAGTATTTTTTCTGTTTTCTTAAATTAATGTATGTAAAATTACAGAAATAATCTGTAATAAAATATTTAGCTCATTATATTAAAGGTTTATGTCCATACTAACAATTTAACATTATTCTTTGTCATTTTAAAGTAAATCTATTTTTAAAGTTTTATATGTACACTGTAAAAAATTAAATCGTCAATGACTAACAAAAACCGTAAGATTAAAGTAAAATATCTTAATTTAAACAAGGAAAATCTGTAAGTAACAGTGTTTTTCACAAAAACTTTTCATGTAAATGTCTGTAAAATTATTGTTTTTGCACTTTATTAAGATATTTTCACGTGAATTTTACGGTTTTTGTTTGGCAGCCATAGCTGCCAGTCATTTACCATTTTTAAAGATTTTTCTTTACAGTGCAGTCTTCAGCGTCACATGATCCTTCATAAAAATGTACTGCCTTAAATTTTTAAGTACAATCAACTTGTATGTTCAAGTCATTTCAACTTAAATTACATTAAACTAACGTAACTAAGTAAAATGATTTGAGTCTTGTATAAAAAGTTGAAAATTGCTTAACTTATTTTGATGAGAACAAAATTATTGTCTTATTATAATTGTATTATTGTTATGTTGAAAACAGTTGTGCTGCTTCGTATTTTTGTGAAACCAGGATGTTTTAATGAACTGAACGTTCTAAAGAACAGCATTTATTTAAATTCTAGAATTCTTCTGAAACATTCGGAATGTCTTTAATGTCACTTGAATAAAAATAAAAGTGCTGAATAAAAGTATCAATTTCTTAAATGATTATTATTATTTTTGCTCATTAATCTGACTTGGAGATATTTTCTACATGGCTCTGTAAGGACAAGTGCGCTACAGTGTGCCTTCTTTTTGCTTGATTTGTTGAGACCTTTGCTTTCAAATTCAAATGTATCCTGCTGCCAGCTGTCCAAAAACAACAGTTATAACATTACATCATGATTTGCATTGAAAATTCAGTTTTTATGAGATAACACAGCATATAAACAGTTTATGTTGTTCAGAAGCTGTGTGAAACCCCAGAGAGCGAGTTACATTTCCTCTGCTGAGTTTCCTCTGTGGTTGAGCTCAGTAAGAGAGGCACAAGCTTAAAAAGAGATGCTCACTAGCCTTTACCAGGACACTTCATCGCTTCCCCACAAGCTTCACTCCATCATCTCCACACTTAAAGAATCACTCACCTGTGTCTGAACATTTGGAGCCACCAGATCCAAGGTTTTGTTGAATGCTGTGCTGCACTTCCTATGTGTGAGTCCACAGACCAATCAGAGTTTGCAGAGGTGCTGCGAAGAGCTTTTCACGCAGCAGGACGAGCTGATGATCGCAGCATGCAAACGAATGTGACCACATGCATTTCCTCACACAACATCTGTGTCAGAGTGAGATTAGCCAGCCGAGGGCTGTTATGAACTCCAGCGACTGAGAATATTAACAGAAACAGGAACTACAAGCGACTAATTTGGAGAAAACAGATCTGACTGCGTTGTACTTCAGATCGGCCCTCAGTCGACATTTAAGTGCAAATCTATTCTAAATGTATGGATTTGGTAAACCACTGGAGTCAGCATTGATTCAGATATATGTGTAGTAAAATGTGTGACTGAATTAAACTGTTGCCTAAACAAACAAGCACATTTCTGTATAACTGAAATCTGGGATAAGTTTATCACTGAAAAGGAGAGATTTTGTGCAAATTCACAGAAAGAATTTGTACACTTATCTGAATACCATTGCATTGGATACCAAAATACCAAAGCAAGTGTCTGCGGGATCTTTTCTCTGAACTAAGTCATTTTTGCTCAGTGACTTATAATCAGCTGGTGTCAAGTTTGCTGAATTTGGAAAAGCATACTGTAATCTGTTTCTGCTATATCTATATCAGTATTTATGTTCACACAGGTGAGCAAGCAGAGCACAAAGCACAGGTGTTGAATCACATTCACATACAGTACACTAGTACCTTTCAAAGGTTTGTGATTTTTTTAATTTGTTTTGTTTTTATGCTCATTAATGCACATGTAATTTATTCCTGTGATGGTAAAACTGAATTTTTACTCCAGTCTTCAGTGTCACATGATCCTTCAGAAATCATTCTGCCTGCTACAGATTTCAGCAATCCTATAAGATCATTACAAATCACACTTTAATAAACTTGTATGTATAAACTGTACGATGATGACACCTATTGAATCACAGGCTACGACGTAAGGCCAGGCAACGCAAGTTTATTTCACACACAATGATATTTCAAAGTGTTTTACACAGAAAAGGGATTCAAATATTCATCAAATAAGCACAGCACATGCATAAGAAATTAACCCTCTATGGGACGCATTATGTTCTAACCATTAAATATTTTTTCAAATAAGTTTTTATTACATGAAATAGCTTTAATCATATACAAAAGATTTAAAAAAGAAAAAGGGAAACGCTGTACCACAATGGAAAATGGTCAAAAAGTATTTTTTCTATACAATTATGATTTTCATTTCTATTTAAATGCACAATTCTTTTAGAAATTGATAGATGTGTATATAGTTGGGACTCATGGAAACCAAAAATAAGTAGATCCCATCATTTAATCCCTATCGTTTCCCTATAATTTGGCTAACTCATCCTCACTCTCATCACATGGGAGAGCTAACTCTGCACTCTTCCTATTGCCCTTTCTGTAAAATATTGCTCTATTTTGTTACGTATACATAAACACAACTATACTACAATAAACACTTTAAATAATTTAATAACTTGAAATCATATTGTTGATGCTACTATGTATAAAAAGTCCCAATGGGGAAATACATTACAGCAATACCAGCGTTGCCATTTGGCAACATTGAAATTTTCTCAATTTACAGTAAAACTATGTTAGACAAAGTTGATTTGTGAATAAAAATATCTAATTTATTTATCAAAGATGCTGCAAAAAATTCCCTTGAGAAGAGATGTTTAGAAATTAATAGAGCAATTTCTGGAGCACGTCAGCCGGTGTCTTCCGTGTGAGGGTGAGAGGGAAAGAGCGTTTTGGAGGGACATTCAGATGTCATTTTACTTGACAACAGCACATCATTGGCTACCAGTAGGCCTGCTCTTTTAATTCCCATAGTGCAATTTATTGTATTTTTTCTGAATAACAAGGACATGAGTAGAAATTAATCTTTGCCATATGGCAACGTTGTACAATAGAGGGTTAAAAATATAACCTGAATCACTAAGTTCAGGATACCTCTATTTGGAGGGGAAGAAATGGACAGTCAGATTCTGCGATTTTACTACTTTGAGCGGATCGACACACAAGTTATGCTGTGTTCCAGGCGAGGTTGGACGTGGGAATATCCCAAATTAAATGTCCCACTTCGGATCTCAGTGAGTTCCAGTCAATCACACTTTAGGTTCACACGCTGACCACATAATGTCGCCATGACACAGCAAAACGTGTGTTTGTGTACACTATGGCAAAACAGAATAAAAATAAAATGCGCTTTGAAAACGAAGGTAACATTAAACAAACTTAATGTCTAATGTTAAAGTTTGTTTTTACGTTCATATTCTTTGGAAGCAGGACGTGCCAAGTGACATCAAATGACGTGTCTCGCTGTGGTCGAGGTTGTTCATCGATGTACCCCGAGTTCACATGCCGAATGTCCGATTTTGAATGCCATTCCAGACGTTATTTCCTAGAAGGAAGTGGGAAAATCCGAAGTCCTATCTGTCTGGACCGAAGCATTAGTATAGAAGAATAGATGCCATTAGCATGCTACTGGTAAACAAATACAGCAAGATGAATGGCAGTTGTGGTTTTTATATGTGCTGAAAAAAGAAGAAGTGAAAGAGGAGAATATGGACAAAGTCATGGCTAGGGAAAAGAGGACAACTTAGCATGCCAATTTTGCAAATGGAGCCTGAGGTGAGTAGTTGTGAGTTTTGGTGCCATGTGGCATTGATCAATACGGCATTTCAGGTTGTAGCAGCAAACACACTGTGAGATGATCCAGCGTGATCTCATGAGAATACGTGTCTATTTTTACGTAAAGTGTGGTTCTACAACACGTACATTTACTTGCGCTTTCACACACACTATAATGTACAATATTGACATATTGACAGCACTAAAATGTAAAATATTTACGTATCCATGTGACTGTCTAGCAGCTCCCATGCATGATTAATACATTTGTGGAATTTATATTGTATTTAATTGTCATATCAATTACATGTTTTCAGTCACATTTAATAAATGCAGTTTACTTATTTACTTATACTTACCTATGCAGGGACAATACAATCATAAAATACACCAAAACACAACATAAATCCACAAAAGACATCAATTTTATTTGTTTGGTGTAATCCAAATCTTTAGAATCCATATGTTTAAGACAACGGTGAATCTCTCTCACTGTATTACGCAGGACGTCCATTTAGGTGCCACGCCCACAGAAATCACCACGCTTCGCCATCATTCATCTGGGACAGCACAAAATAGTACAACGTGTACCAGTTAAAGCTAGCAAAGTTTCGACTAATAAAAATGTTTAAGTTGAAATTACATGAACTATGTATGGATTGGCTTACTCAGATATTTCAAGTTAAGAGCAATTAAAATGTATGAGTACAAAATAAAAATCTGCTAGCTCTGCTTACTTAAACTTACTAAAAACTTTGATGTAACTTTTTTCTCAAATTTTTTGAGGTTTGCCACAGTTGGGAAATATTAGGGAAGTTCTTATGAACCAGTGTTAAGTCCTGTAATGATATTGAAGTCGCCGGAACAGAGAGATAACCACTTCTCCTCACTGAAGATAACTCCAATGTATTTCTTCCATATCAAAAGAGGAATAACCGACATTAGACAGTATAGTATAAAAAAACTGAAATCTTCATTTTGAGAGTAAGGAGAACAACTGTTTTTCAGAGAGATCAAAGCATATGCTGTCTTCCTTTAGAAGAGCGTCCATGAGATGTAGCGTTTGCAGGAATATGTACAAAAAAAAATTACAACTGAAAATAAATAACTGCTCCAACTCCAAAATTCCTCCATGTCCGGAGGCCAATGTTCTGGAGGTGCAAGTCAGGGTTGAGCGAAATAGAAGATTTTAAAGATATTTGGAATGTCCAAGTATTTCAAAACATCCTTCCATACCAGGAGAGTGTTGACAACATTGAAAAACATCTCGAAGACTCGATCCCAACCCACCGTGAATCAGTTCTGTTAAGAGACAGATTTTGCATGTGTTTCATTTTAGCAGACCCAAAAATATAATTGGAAGTTAGGAAGTGAAACCTCCTACTAGTTCCCTGAGTTTCACTGAAGGTTTTGTTCAACGGCAACCAATGGGTATATATATCAACCTGTCTGGTTCGTCGAAAAAATGAAAATTAATAACAATATTACTAAAGCCTAGTCTCAAACTTTCTGTCTCAAAGGATTAGTTCACATCAGAATTAAAATTTCCTGATAATTTACTCCCCCCACGTCATCCAAGATGTTCACGTCTTTCTTTCTTCAGTCGATAGAAGATTTTTGAGAAAACATTCAGGATTTTCTCCATATAGTGGACTTCAACAGGGACCAACGGGGTGAAGGTTTAAACTGCAGTTTCAGCTTCAAAGAGCTCAAACCACGATCCCAGAGGAGGAATAAGGGTCTTATCTAGAGAAACGATCAGTCATTTTCTAAAAAAAAAATATATAAAAATGTATATACTTGCATGACCTTTAATCTACTATCAACGCTTATGAAACCTAGCGTAAGACAAACATTTGTGGTTAAAAGTATATACATTTTTATATTTTTTTTAGAAAATGACTGATCGTTTCTCTAGATAAGACCCTTATTCCTCCTCTGGGATCGTGTCGTCAGCTCTTTGAAGCTGAAACTGCAGTTTAAACCTTCACCCGTTGGTCCCTGTTGAAGTCCACTATATGGAGAAAAATCCTGGAATGTTTTCCTCAAAAATCTTCTATCGACTGAAGAAAGAAAGACGTGAACATCTTGGATGACGTGGAAAGTAAATTATCAGGATTTTTGTATTCTGAATGAACTAATCCTTTAAGACAGGCTTTATTATTATTGTTATAATGAATTTTAATACGATGGAGTTTAACTTTTGAACTTTCCTGACAAAAAAAAAAAAAAAAAGAGATTGGACCAACAGACAGGTTGATAGATATATATATATATATATATATATATATATATATAGAGAGAGAGAGAGAGAGAGAGAGAGAGAGAGAGAGAGAGAGAGAGAGAGAGAGAGAGAGAGAAAATATCTCAAGACAAAGAGACAGGCAGGCTGATGCTTAATTTTATGACACACTAGGCCTATTATGGTTATGTAATATTGTCATTTGTATGATGGTATATTGTATAATGTTTAACCATTATATAAATACAGTGTACCTGCTTGTCATCCAAAGGAGACTTCTGTTTAAACAAACTTATTACATACTGAAATTCTCTCAAAAGGAGTCAAATCCACTCTTCAGTATATCGGGAGCCTTTGTACTTGCATACAAATTTAATTGCTAGGTACAATGTACTTGTGTTGATTTTGTGTTGTATTGCAGAACACTTGTGCTGCTATTGAGGTGATACAGGTAAGATCAGGACAGGTTTGAGTATGTTGAGTAACGGTGTGATTATTGATGTAATTACAACTGCAGGTATTTTTTTAATTCAAGTACAAAAACGTATGTACACAGTGAGTGCATTGTAGCAAACGATTTTAAAGTTAGTAGTAGTTAAAGACTCTTAGCTACCAGAAAAGAAGAGCGGACAGGAATGTTTACAGTAATAGTCATTATGTTTAACAGTGTCACAACTACACTTACCATCCTCCTGGAGTAATTCTGAGGTTGATTGCTCACGGCACAATATCATTCATATTGTTTATTAAAGCAGCAACCTTCTGATTATAAATCCTTACGCCATGCACAACACCCCATTGTTCAGTGTTCAAACTGCAGGTGGCAGCACTGAGTGAGATATTATCACTGGGTTGAGTATTGCCAACATAACATGCTACTACGTATTTTTTAATTTACTGTGCGCAGTATGCAAATCATCTCTGAATGTTATGTATCCCACACTGCAGTGCTCTCGGTTTTACCTTCCACAGGAAGTAACATCAAACTTGATTTTAACATATTTTCTTGACAGATGGTTTAAAAATGCAAAATAACTAACAACACACCAGTCTTGTTATTATTATATTATACTGAACACTATTTTACATACCCTGTTAACTCAAAAAAAGCAGTGTAGCCTACACTACGTGTAGTTTGAACCTAGCCTTTTCGATAAGAATAGAATAAGGAAGTGTATATAGTAGAAGAGACAGGATGAAAAGGAGAATGGAGACCAACTGAGGAGGATGTAAACACACAGAGACAGTCTGCCAGGAGCCTGGCTTAACACCACCCTCACTGCAACCCATGCCAGCCAACCAGAGCGCCATCAACCATCACAGGCCTCGCATGCACAGGACCCATCACCAGGGAGAAAAACCCCCGAGCGTGTGTTTATGTGTCTGCGCACATACTGATGGAAAGACCTCAATTATCCTGATGGAGTCGTCCAATCCCATACACACCGAACAGAGCTGAACGCTAATCAGCAGTGCCTGTTTATGAGACATCGCTCAAGCTTATTCGGTTTCTAATCTGATAGTTACAGAACAAAATCAAGTCACCAAACACTCATGCACACTCTGATCTTCTGGATCTGTCCACCGACCGCAGGGATTCACATCCTTCCTATCCTCTAATCACAGAAAAGAACAAACACAGTTTTGGACTCTAAATAAATTAATCACTTTGAGGATGTTTATAGGATTGCTAGAATTTCTGTTCTAAAGTATCCTTTGAATTATTTTACCAGAATTTCAGTTTATCTACTAGGATCTTTGCATTAGATTCTTTGTTGATCCTAGAATCCGTTTCCAGTAGAAATTCTAGTAGATATCCTTTACACATCCTTTTGTTTTGACTACATACTGAGATAAAACGTTGCTTAGTGCACACATCCTTCATGTAGAAATGACATGATCTGACTGGTCAGTCGTGCTATTATGTGGTCAAATATTTCTGTTATAATAACATCACTATAAC